>CM064870.1:49502252-49859752 GCA_032719365.1 Prinsepia uniflora | reverse complement strand
ATCTAATAGTTTTTTGTGAAATTGATTAGAGAGGCTCTGGATATGATATGAGAAGAATATCTGGTTATGCTTTCATTATGGGGAGTGGAGTGTTTTTTTGGGGCCTCCGTGAAACAAAGCTGTGTTGCTTTGTCCACTATAGTATCTGAGTATGTTAGTGTTGTAGAAGAAACAGCTCATGTGATTTGGTTGAGGTTTGTTCTTAAGGATTTCAAGGAAGAACACTTTGTTCTGTGACAACATGTTAACTATTGTTATAGCTAGGAATCCAGTGTTTCATCAGAAAACAAAACACATCAATAGGAGGTATCATTTCATTCGTGAAGCATTGCAGAAGAACAAATCTTCTTTATGTACTTCAAAACTGAGGACCAGCTTGTTGACATCTTTACGAGGGCACTACCTAAAGACAGTCTAGGAAGATTAAGACTTCTCCTTGGAATCAAACCAGCTTCCAGCTTATGAGGGGTTGTTGAAGTGTAGGCTAGCAGCTGGAAGATTCAATAGAATTACACAAACTGTGTGTGTGTGTGTGTGTGTGTGTGTGTGTGTAACTGAATTAGAGAGTGTGAATGAGTATGCATGCATTCCATTCAGTTTCACAAAAGATAATGAGAATTGAGTGAGAAATCTCAAATTAGAGAGTGAGGAATTTGAGAGACGTCGTGTGTGGAATTTTATCAAACTGTTGGTGTGCATAAATCAACCAGTATGTTCATTCCTCAAGAATCATCATCGATTTCTATCCATCTTCAAAAATCAAACATAGAAACATAGAAAACCCTAAATCTAATCACAAGTTAGTCCTGATACACAACCAATCCAGCTAGATCTTAGAGTTGAGAAACTTACCTGAGTGTAGCGCTGCTTGACCTTCAATCGCAAGTTGAGCTTGTACGATTGAGAATTTTGACTTCGAATTTGATCTCTGGAGTGCGTGTCGAAGAGGATCGAAGTTGTGTGAGAGTTCATTAGTTCAATACTTACCACCTTGTCATCATCACCTAAAAAATCAAGCTTCTGTCACCTAAAAACATCCTCATGGCCTAGGCTTCTCGAATCTATTATTAAAACTCTTCTTTTGCTCCCAATGAGATTTTTTTCCATCAAACCCTAATCCCTACTAATATGGGTACGTTGTTCATGATGGTATTTGTTCATGTCAAAGATGGGTGTACCTTGAAGTTTGAAGCCTTTGTACACTGGATCGGTTTAGGACTTTCAATGATCGGTGCAAGGTTAAAAGGATACGTCCCCAAGGCTCCAACCTCCTCTATTACCTCTTCCGTTTCAGCCCCCTCACACCATTTGTACCATTAGGCATTGAAACATCCTCACTTGTCCTCCTATCAACTTCGGTACATAGGCAAAAAAATTACCCCTCCTGTAACGACCCGTCCCGAATTCCGGGATTAGATTAGTCACTAATCTTGATTAGTGAGGTTGAACGGTGGTTAGTAGGGCGGAATCGGACAAATTGTGCAGAATGACCGTTTTGCCCCTGGTCGTGGGCAAAAGGTTGACTTTTTGATCGGGCGGTCAAACGGACTTTGACCGATGACCGTGACGTAGTTCGGGACGTCACGAGTTCATAGACAGGTGGCACGTTCGATTCCGACATTCGTAGAGAAAGTTATGATGTTCGGAAGTTGAGGGGTATTTTGGTAATTTGGCATGTTTGGGGCCAAATGTTGACTTTTTGATCGGGAGGTCCGATGGACGAGGGCCAAGGACCGTTACGTAGGTATCGTCGATACGAATCCAACGACAGGCGGCATGCCGAAATCGGAAATTCGACGACAACGTTATGGTCAAGGAAACGAACTAACGAACCGAGGCTCGGATTAAAATAATAATATAATAATGAATAGTGACCGTTGACTGTGCACATCCGGATGAGTGACAAGTGTCACCCATCCCTTGTTTCCAGCTCCATGTTTCCCTCCCAACACCATCATTACTACATCATCATCATCTAATCCACCATTTCCCCTAAATTAATCTTCTTTGTTCCTAAACCGTGCACAAAATGTGGGATTCGGATTAGGGAGAATTGGCTCCCTCTCTCTGCCGTTCCTGAGAGAAAAATGAGAGACTAAGATGAGGGAATTAATGGGGAAACACGAGGGGTTGTGAGAGTGTTGAATTTTGGATTTTGGATTTCGGGAAAATGAGAGGGAAAATTCGAATTGAAGGAATTGAGCCGTGAGGATCAAATTGGAGATTACCTTCAGCTTCCTGGGAGTGCCACGATCAGTTTTGTCGAAGGAACGAAGGGATTTGGCCACCAATAGGCTCTGATCACACTTGGTGACAGAGGAGGAACTTCGAGCTTGAGTCGTGGAGTTTGAGGCTTCGATTGATTCAATTGAGGTGGGGAAACTACTTCTCATGATTCCACGATGCTGCTGGGTTCATCAATTGAAGGAAAACGGCTGTGGTTGACAGAACTCCATTGTTGAACAGTGACGGTGCTCGAGCTTGAGTCGTGACGATTGAGCACAGAATTGAAGCAATTGAGTTGGGGGAAATGCTTAACGGAGTCCATGGAAGCTTCTGGTTGAATCAATTTAAGGAAATCGATCGAGATTGAAGGAATCCCATGATTGCACAGTAACCAGGTGTTCTTCGTGGATCATCGTTGAATCGTGGAATTGTAGGTAATGTTTTGTGTAATCAACGTTACAGAACTTAAATTAGACTTAAAACGAAACTAATGGAATGATCAATTGAAGGAATTAGGATCGAATTGACAGGATTGGAACCGAGTCGTCTCGCGGGTAAACTGGACCCGTTTACCAGACATACGGGTTAGGACGATGCACTGTAGCAGGCGCGTGGGTTTCACGCGCAGCCACTCACGGCGGCGCGTGGCGGCGCGTGGGCACGAATCTCGAGGTGAGGTCAACATAACTTTTAATCCATTCGATGTAACGGACATTTTGGAATTGGTTTCGTGTCGATCGGACACCGTCTCGATATTGTTCGGGATATCCGAAGGTTTTAAATTAAGTTTAAAAATAAGTAAAAATTCGGGAAAATTACGGGACTTTGATAGGATGTTAATGATGAGGTTAGTGACCCTCTAATGTGATTTGGACAGGATTGGGAGTCCCGGTGATAGTGGTGTGGCCCGGGAGGGCCGGTGGCATGCGTATCGAGGCACACGGTTAAAACGGTCTGTGAGTGGACTTTGGTTTTATAAATTCTATGCATGCTTAAATGTTTTATATGGATTATGGTTGTGATTGTGTGATGTTGATTTGGTTGTTGGTAAATTGTACGGTTTCACGTATTTCGAGGCGATTTACGTGTTTGCACGTAAATCGAGGTTTTCCGGTTTTACATGGATTTTCCATATTTATGACTTGGATATAATATGATGAAATGGTTTTGAAATTGGAAATATAAACTCGGGCTTGAGGCCCACTTGTTTTGGAAATTTCGGACTTGGAGTCCATTTGAGAATCGGGCCGGGGGCCCAGTTGGTTAATGAAATCGGGCCAGGGGCCCAGTTGGTATGAAATCGGGCTGAGACCCATTTGAGTTATGTTATCGGGCCAGGGGCCCAGTTAATTTATGAATTCGGGCCGTGGGCCCAGTGGGTTTATAAGTCGGGCTGCGGGCCCAGTTGGTTTACAATTCGGGTCGTGGTCCCAGTGGTTCATAAAATCGGGCATGAGGCCCAGCTGGATAATAAATGTGATTTCGGGTCAGGTACCCTATGTTTAATAATTGTGATTTTGGGTCAGGGACCCTAAATGGGATTATGTGGTTTTATGGAAATTTCGAGCAGGGCCCATTGTAATGATGATATAAAAGGATTTAATAAAACTGTTTTTCATATACCATTTGGACACAAGGATATATGATGGTCTCCTCCAGATGTCTGGGACACTGGGGAAGTCACGGTGCATTGCCTGCGAGGGGTCATTATACGGAGCAGCCGGACCGTATGATGACTCAGGAGCAGAATTGCTATGATTGACGTCAGGGACGTCAGACATCAGGGATGTCAGTTATATGGACCCGGAGAGACCCCGGGCAGCACGCGTAGCTTATAAAATCGTGAGACATGACGTCAGGGACGTCTAGCATCAGGGATGCTGATGATGGTAATGGTAAAATACGAATTAATGAAATGGCTTTCCGGGTGGATTTGTGATTATATGATTTTAATGGATTGATGTACATTTATGGTTTTGGGTGGTGACCCACATGGTTGTTTATGTATAGTTGTGGTATTTCACAGTTTTGGGCTGAGTTTCCACAGTTGGTTTTTGGTTAACGGTTTTTGGGCTAAGGTCCTAATGGCTCGGTTGAGCAAACGTTTTGGTTACTGGTTTTCGTGGCATGCATACGTTTTTATTGGAGGGCATAAATGTCTTATAAATGTATTTGATGAACTTACTGGTTTTTGTCCACTCACAGCATTTGGTTTTAATGCCCTTCAGGTTGATCATGGATGCGATTGCAGCAGAGACTGGGACATTGCACACCTCCTCCATCGGTCCTTGCGCACTCTGGATGGCCCGTTTGGGCAGTAGCTCTTGGTTATCCCTTGTCTGACACCCCTTGTTGGACGGGAGCAGGATACATTCCATGGTAATCCCGGGGGGATTGGGATGGGTCCTGTCACCTCCCCCCCCCCCCCCCCCCCCAAGACTAGTGAGGCCCACATTAAAGAGCATCTCGCGCTAGCTCCCTTGTTTCAATCTCCTCCCGCTCTTTTTGAATGTAAATTTGAGTAAACAGAATAGTTACACATCCTTCCTTCCCACTAGAATTCACCTTCTCCTTCAAAGGGGAAGATATAGTATTATGGGATAGGTGACCACATAGTGCAACATTCTGGTAAATTCTCATACTTCCAACCAATCCATTTTGTTCCATGATCTGAAATCCACACAAGTTCCTTGCATCAGGGTTCCGTGGTACCAAGCCAAATCACTACTCTTATAAACCTCGCAATACACTTACCCCATTCAATCGATCGATCTCAATAATATCACCAACCCATTCTACAATTTTTTGAGCCACATCCACCTTCATATTTAACGGTGGTGAACCACAGATTTGCACCCAAAACAATGCCCTGGATAATTTCAAAGAAAGGAAACTCTGTCCCATAGGGACATCACCCAGTAACACCAGAGAACCTTAAATAACCATTACTCTTTCTTTGTAACGACCTGGGCTTTCAACGAGGGTAAAATCAAAAAATTTGGATGAAATTGACCATTTTACCCTTGAAAGTCCGATGTTGACTTTTTGATTAAAATCAAAGGGTTGACTTTTAACCAGGATGGTTTTTAGCGATTTCGAAAACACCATTATGAAGGTCTCGCTTTCCCGAGAACGTCGGAACATGGCATGCCATAAATGGGGGTTCGACTCTAGTCTAGATTACGTAGGGGCATTTTGGTAATTTTGTTTAAAGGATATTTTGGTAATTCTCTTTTGGAGATTTTATTTGGCGATTGAATCGGAGTGTGACAAGTGTCCTTATCCCATATGGTTTGGTGCCATCGACTTGGATTTGTGTAAAGTTCAGTTGTGTGTGTGAGTTTTTCTTTGGAGATGGTTCGACCGAGAAGCAAAATCGAAGATTATAAGAGAGAGAGGGAGAGAGAGAGAGAGAGAGAGAGAGAGAGAGAGAGAGACTGAGTGAGAGCTGAAGAAGTTTGAACCTAGATTGGAAGGGAGCAGTACAATGGTGAACCCGTTCGGATTTTGCGCTCACAGCTCCATTTCTGACTTAGAACCTTGGAAATACGGTTGAGGTTGTAGCTGCCTTGAATCGAAGAATAGAATTTTGGCCGTGATAGGTGAATTAGTTGACAAGGTTGGGTAATTTTAATTCGAGTTTTGAGTTTATAGGTCTCTCCTTGACTTAGTATAGAGTAGTTTAGATGAATTAGAATCGAATAAGAACTTAAAATGGAGGTTTTCTGGTCGGGTCGGGTCGCTGGGTCAAGTGACTCGAATAGCAGAGGAGTCGGGTGGAATCGATGACATTATGGCATGTTATTGTCGCTGGCGCGGGTCTCACTCGTAGCCGCTTCAGGCGGTGCATAGGGGCACGTGCTAGCAGTTTTGAAAGTGCGTCCAACATGGTTTTCAATGTTTTCGATGTTACAGACATTTTTCGCATAGGTTTCGAGTCAATCGGACACCATTTCAGTGTAGTTATGGATGTCTAAATGTTTAGGGTTTGTTTTAAATACGTTTAAAAATTCTGAAAAATGATGGGATTAAAATATGAGTTATATGTGATGATTTGTGACCCTTAGATGTAAATTTTGGTAGGTAGTGACATTCCTGAAAATTACGGAAAAACGTACAAAGTGGGATTCAGCGATACAAAGGTGTGTGAGTGGACTTTCTTTTCCTAAACTATTACGCATGCATATTTACATGATTTAAATGGTTTTCTATGTGTTTTGGTGATAATTGGTTGATTGAGAATTTTATCAAATTTTAGGTAATTTTATGAATATTTTATTGCACATTTTACGAGGATTTTCGTAAATTGATGTCGGATACCGTTTTGATTGTAGTTTCTAATTGAACTTGGCTTGTGGCATGGAATAATGTGATTTTGGAATATTATGATTTTCAATTAATTTCTCGAATGTTTTACGAAAGTAGCCTTAATGGCATATTTTTCGAGAAATTGTGATTAAACTGTGTTTGGGGCTTCGACTCGAGATTCTGGTTGTGGATTTGGATCGTGATATAAGATGTGATATATTATGGTAAAATTTGATATTGATTTGGGATATGAACATGTGTTTTCTCGATATGCGTGATGTATAATGATATGATGATGTGTGCTGATTTTGTGGTTTGAATGTGAGTCTCAGACGTCGAGCCCGGGGCTCTGAATACTGAGACTGGTATTGTGATGGTGACTCATACGTCGAGTTGGGGACTCTGAATCTTGAGTTGAGTAGCATTTGGGCGACGAGCCTATGGCTCCGAATCTTGAGTGAGTATGTGATGGCTAATGTTGTGTTTGCGTATTGATGGTGAGTTGGCTATATGGGAGTTCTGTGAGATTGATGGTTATGGATTGAGTGTATGTTATTGATGTGACAAGTTGTGATGTATGGTATATGTGTGGTTATGATGTCGATGTGATTTCATGTTGATATGTTTTTTATATTGTGATAAGTAGTCTCAAACATCGAACATGGCTTTGTATCTAGAAACTAGTGTGTGACGGTAACTTAGACGTTGAGCTGGGCTCTGTATCATGAGTCGGTTTCCATTCGAACGTCGAGCTGGACTCTGTATCTCGAATAAGTGATGTGCCTACTAGTAATGCAGTGGTATTGATGATTGATGTTGTGCATTGGTGATGAAATGGCTATTTGTGTTTCGTCGTGGTCATCTGAGATACATATTTGGTTCCATGCAATTGCTATGATGGCTATGTGTGGATTTACATGATGTGGAGTTGTATTTGATTAATTGCATTGACTTAGTTGTGGTTTTGATGGTTTCACGTGATTTTGACTTAGAGATATTGTTCACGTATTTCGAGGTTATAAAGTGTGTTTATTTTCAACCGAAGTAAAAGGGTTTTCGTATGCATGCATGGTTTTGAAAAATAGAGGGTAAAAGATTGATGTTTTTTTTTTAAAATTGTTTCTTTTGTCCGCTCACACGTTTTCTTAGTTTTGTGACCCTACAGGGGCGTTGCATGGGAATCGAGGCTCTTAGGTGGAGGCATGAACTAGAGAAACTTGTGTATACCTTGTTTGACAAGGTTTCTATTAGACGGGAGCAGTGCCCGAGTGTACTATCCATGTGTATTCGGGTGGGGTCCTGTCATTCTTTGTCATGCATTGCCTCAAAATGTACCAAAAAATCATTTGTTTCCAGTCTCCCTAATTGAGACCCCTGTTGTCCCTCTCCATAAATAGCCCTACAAAAACAAAGAAAAATACATCCATATTAATTGGTTTCATCGTAAGAATTTCAGCCACGAGATTAAACATTGTCAAAAAAGACAACATCATCTCAACAAGTTGAACTTGTAGGAAAATGAAGTAGTAAAAAATGATGGCTACTAAGTGATAATGAAAGATGATAAAGTTGAGTCAAAATTGATGGCTACTTGAGTCAAAGTCGGCAAGGAACTTGTATAAGTCAGCAAGGTGTTAGAGCCTTCTCTAGCAAGGAACCATGACAAATTTGTGGCTTGAAAAATAAAAGCAAAATCCAAGTGATGATCAAAGTCTACAAGTAAAGATGAATTTGAATTAGTATGAAGTAAGTAGGCAAAACCACCACAACATGTTTGGCTAGTCAATAATGGTGGCTAGGAGGAAAAATTCATAATGGTTGCTAGTCACTAAGTGTGGCCAATAAAAGAAACAAAAATAGAATTGGCTTTGTGGTTAAGAAGGTTTAGGAATTCTATAAATAGGGTTCAATTGTATGCTGAGAATATGTAAGCTTATAGATATATGAATATTAGAGTTGTGTACTTTAATTTTTTTTTTTCAATAATTGGTATCAGAGCGGTTCGCCTAGGGACTATACTTGGTAGAGTTTCATTCAGTCGTGAAAAGTTTAGTACTCTACAAGTGTGATCTTGTTCGGCATACAATATTTGCTGGCACGATGGGTGATCTTCAAAGGGTTGGAGGAATCAAGAAGTTTTGTAACGACCCGTCCCGAATTTCGGGATTAGATTAGTGACTAATCATGATTAGTAAGGTTAATTCGTGATTAGTTGGGCGAAATCGGACGAACGATGCAAAATGACTGTTTTGCCCCTAGGAGTGGGCAAAACATTGATTTTTCATTCGGACGGTCAAATGGACTTTGGCCAATAACTGTGACGTAGTTTGGGACGTCACGAGTTCATACACAGGTGGCACGTTCAATTCCGACATTCGAGGAAGAAGTTATGACGTTCGGAAGTTTAAGGGCATTTTGGTAATTTTGGTTAAAAGGGGAAAAATATTGACTTTGGACTGGGAGGTCCTATGGCCGAGTGCCAAGAATTGTTGCGTAGATCGAGACGATATGAATCCGTAGACAGGCAGCACGCCTAAATCGGACTTCGAACGGGGAAGTTATAGGTCACGGAAGTTCGGTTTCACTATGCACGTACTTCGAGGCGATGATGACTTGGCAATATCTGATTGTTCAGATATTTTGGTGGGACCCATGGAGTCACTCATCCCATTGGTCAATTCCCCTAAATTGTGGATCTATATTAATTAAATATTAATATAATTATTATTTTAATCTAATCCACTCATCACTAAATCCTAACCATCCATTTCAACTTAATCTCTCAAATCCTCACCATTCATTAAATCCTCTCCTCTCTCATCTGATCAAATATCATTTCTTCTTCTTTGTTCTTCTTCAAACCCGAACCCCATATTTTTTCATTCTCTAGTTTCAAACACAACAAACACCACCCCTCATCACCATTCATTATATGTACTTGTGTGTGACCGTGAGTGAGTGGAGGGAAGGACTGAGAGACTGGGACGGCGAGCCACGGCTGGGGACGGCGGTGGCCACGGCGGGAAGAGTCGACCCGTGAGGTAAAAATATTCAAAAATTAGAGTTTGAGTTCTAAAGGGTTTGGATGGATTTCATCAATTGGAAACGTTTTCTGAAGGTTGTAGGAACCATTTGGAATCAGAAGTGGAAGCTTGGACGACCTGGAATGACCGTGAATGGCGGAGGAAATCACAATCGCCATGGCCGGCCTTTGAAGGTTCGTTTTAGTTGTTTTCTTATGTTTTTAAGAGTGGAAAAGATAGGAAAGGATGATAGTAAGCTTTAGGAATAAAAATGGGACAAAATGGAGTAGAAATGGACAAGTTTGGGCCTTGAACCGGTCCAGACCGATTCGGCCAGTCCAAGAACCAGAGAACCTGGTTCACGCTTTTGGGAAGACAATGAACAGTGCGCGCGTGATCTCACGCGCAACACCTTCCCTGGACGTGTGGGGGCACGTGAGTGACTGTTTGGGAATGTTTTCAACACCTGAAATCTTCTATTCGATGTAATGAACATTTTGGGACTGGTTTCGTGTCGATCGGACACCGTCTCTATAATGTTCGGGGCATCGAAAGGTTTTAGATCGGGATTAAAAATAGTTAAAAACTTCAGAAAATTACGGGGCTTTAGTTGGAGGTTAATAAGGTAGTTAGTAACCTTCTATTACAATTTGGACAGGTTTGAGAGTCCCGGTGATGGTGATTGGCTCGGGAGAGCCGTACGGCACGCGTATCGAGGCGGTAGCTCGGACGGTCTGTGAGTGGACCTTGTTTTCTAAATTGGTGCATGCATAAATTTTTATTATATGTTTTAATACATGTTTGGTGATTCCATGAGTGCATTTGTGTGTGGTTACGTATTGGCACGTATTTCGAGGTTTCGGCCCTATAACGGTGCCAATAAGGGTTTATATGTCTTTATTGGTTTAAATGAAATGAATTTGGATTTCCAAAAGAATAAACTCGGGTATGAGACCCATTTGGTTTTGTCTCGTGCATATGACGCTATTGATGGCCTTCGGGTCTAAATCGTGGTCGCGGCTAGTGTTATGTGCACGGCGACGGACGATACGATGCTCGCCTCCGGATTGGGATGTGTTCCTTCCAGAGAGGTCACGATGCACGATCTGTTGTCGGGTAGCCGATGGAGGCTCGACTTCGGAGTGCTGACGGTTCAGGATATCGATCGGTGATGAGTGCACCATGATCTTGTGGTGGTCGTGTCGGTTGATACGTTCACGGTGACATACCAAGATTGAGGGCGGTCCTGGATGGATGGTTGCACACATCACTACCATCGGAGTCGTGACTGACCTTTAGATATCAGGTACGATGCCCAACTGATGTCATATGTTCGAGCACGAGACTCAGTTGTTTTATATTGATGATTTCGGGTCGGGGACCCTAGATGGATTTCCAAGTTCATGATGGTTTATGGGAACCGGCATGAACCCTGGAAAGGTTATTGTGGTACATGACGGTTTATGGGAACTGGCATGAACCCTTAAATGGATGTTATGGATCATGATGGTTCAGGGGGACTGGGCATGAATGTTTATGTTATATGTATATATATATGTTCATATACATTTCTTTACTTCTATTATCTCCTCCGGGGAGGGTCGTTGGCTTGGGTGGACCTCGGAGTAGTCACGGAGCACTGACTGAGTGGAGTCGCCCCAGTTGGGTTCCTTACTCTCAGAAAGGCTTGTACTATAATCTTAGGTAGGGTCATAGGTCTACGAACATTGACCTTACACTCTGAGAGGCTTGGGTTTGAGACCCCAGGTAGCACGCGTGTAGCTTTGGAAACCGTGACAGGATTGGTTGTGTGAATTATATGTATATATGATGTATATAAAATATGTGATATGAAATATTATGTGTGATGGATACAGGTTTTGGGCAGTGGCCCGTGTACTTGGTTTCTTTATGGTTTTGGGCTTAGTTCCCACATATGGTTCATTTGGTTAAATGGTTTTCGAATGCATGCATGCTTTTTAGTGAAGGGTACAAATGTCTTCAATTAAATGTTTTTACGAACTCTTTGTTTTGTCCACTCATAGCTTTTAATGTTTTGACTGCCCTTCAGGTTGACAACGGATGTGGACTGTAGCAAAGACCGAGATATCACATACCTCATCCGGATCCTGGCGTACTCTGATGACCGGAGAGGGCTAAGGTCGGAATTTTCTCTTGTCTGACACTCCGTGTCAGACAGGATCAGGGTCATTCCTCGTTAATCCCAGGGGGATTGGGAACGGGTCCTGACAATTTTACTACCAAAAATTACAACACATGGTCGACGTGAATGAAATCTTACCTACAAGGTCAAGACCTTTGGGAGGTCGTCAGTAGTAATGAAGTTACGCAGCCGAAAAAAAAACACCAATGGTACCTTGCGCAAGTGGAAGATCAAAGTAGGGAATGCTATGTTTGCCTTAAAAAACAACAATCAAAGATGATTTTTTGGAGCACGGTTAACAACTCGGAACTTTGAGAAAAATAAAAATGACAATTTTGCGCCTAGAAGGACAAAATGCTGACTTTTTATCAAGACACCTTGTGGACGTGTCATGAGGACTATTATGAAGGTCTCAAAATTTTGAATCCATAGACAGGTAGTATGCTAAAAACAGAGGTCGAATAGGATCGTTATGGGTTAATAATTACTAGGGGTATTTTGATAATTTTACCACCAAGGGTAATTTAATATTTTTACATGAAAAGCCTAGAATACTCTAGACTTCTCTCCATCTTTCCCTCCCAATAGCCTAGAAGGTTTTTATTTGGTTAATGTACTTAGCTGAAAATACGCTAAAAAATGAGAAAATCCCTTCTCTGACAAAGAGTTATCAGACGGGAGCAGGACCAGCTCAGTTTTTCCCTGAAATTAGGGACAAGTCATGTCAACTTGGTATCAGAGCTAGTATAATGGATATCATGTTTTAAGAGATCAAGTCTATATATAATTTATTGAATTGCTATTGATGATTTTGGGCGTTATGATATTCACATGAGAATGGTGTGAGGATATATGATAAACATGATATGTTGATAGTAAGAACGATGGGATGATGCATGATGATGAATATGTGATGCCATATGAGATGAGCATGTTGAAGATGATATGATGATAACATGTAGATGATGACATAATATATGTGATGATGATGTGATGACATGATGATATTGTGATGATTATGACAATACGATGACAATAATAATTGACTATTTGCTATGCACGTTTTACGAAGTTTCAAAGTTTTTAATTTTTTTTTCATCAATTGTGTTGGAGTTTAAGTCTAGTTTGTGATTTGGTTTGAGTCAAGCATATTATGTGGCCATGATTTAAATTTGGTTTTTAAATGCTTATTAATAATTTTGAAAATTTTAACTTAACCTCGAATACATTTTTTTTTGTGTGTGTTCATGATTAGAGTTTGGGTGACTTTTGGAATTTCAATTATCAACATTTTTTTTAATAAATTGAAATTGGTTTTCATACGATCATCGGGAATTTTAAATGTTTATGATTTCAAAACGACATTGGGTTTTTACGAGACAAATACATGTTGAAATGATTTGACTTTGATTTTCAAATAAATTACTTATTGATTGTTTTGGAAATGATTGGATGCTTGAATGCACGTTATGCAAGGTTAAACAAAAAATGTTTTGGGCTTAAGCACGAAGTTTGAAACGTGAATAATGTGGTTACGATTTATAGGACATATATATATATATATTATACATATATACAGTGGCGGGTGGCGAATCCAGGAATTTTGCTCGAGGGGGTCAATATGTAAAATGTCAAAAATTTGGAAAGCAAAAATATCTTTTAAAACTAAAGGATACTACTGAAATTCATAATTTATAAAATATTAAAAATTACAGTTGTCCACGACGACTTTTCATGTCCTGAAAGCGTTGCATTATAGTTTCATTATCAATACAAACAAAAATATCCCTCTCGATGTAAACAACCAAACTATCACTCAACCATTGATCTCCCATTCTATTACGAAGTGGAGTCTTCACAATATTCATAGCTGAAAATGCTCTTTCCACTGAAGCAGTTGCAACTGGTAGCACTAAAGCCAGTGTAAGAAGTAAATACACATACTTGTATACTCTATGTTTCCCTGTCTTGACCAGTTCCTTTGCAAGACTACTAATTCCTTTCAAACTACAAAATGCATTACTCATATGCATATCATGAATATAAACCCTAAGTTGGTCCTCAAGTATAAGGAGTTCTCGAGAACAAAATTCTTGAGGATAAAATTCAGCAAAACGAAGTAGTTTGTGTTTGTCAAATGCTGAGAAGGAATTATCTGGACTCAAACGTGTCATACAAATAAGTAACTTAGTACTTACCTCATTAAAGCGATTATTCAATTCTGAAAGCTGATAATCAAAGATATGAGCAAAGAGATTCACGCGATAATGATGACGGTTCGTGAGTTTTGAAGCTACACGTTTAGATTTTCCCGGAGCATAGAATGGATCATCCATATTGGGAACATCTATATCATGTTCATCACAAAAACATGAAACTTGATCAAGTAAAAGATCAAATTCATTATCTCTCATATATTGTAGTTGTTGCTTACTTGCTTGAACTAGAGACATGGCATTCACAATATCTTGATATTTCCTTTGTAACGCTTGTGACAAGTCATTTGTAACTCCCAAAATAGATCTCATAAAAAAAAAGATGAAAAACAAACTAAATAGTTTGAATATCTTCAAATGATCTATTTGCTTCCCCTAAATGATCCGTCGAACCATCATCTATAATCAATTAAAGCACTTTTATCACAGATTTGAACATAGAAATGATGCTTACCAAAGTTCCATAATGCGAGGTCCAACGTGTATCACCTGCACGTTTGAGACTAGTTTCTTGATTTAAACCTCGTCCCATTTCAAGACAATCATCTTCAAGAGCTTCCATAAGATCCTTTTGTAGTTGATCTCTAAGCAGATCACGGCGCTTACACGATGCTCCAATAATATTAACAAGACTATTTGCCTTTGTGAAAAATATGGCAATATCGGCAAGGCCTTTTGCTACCGCCACAAGAGCTAATTGAAGTTGATGTGCAAAACAATGAACATAGAAAGCATAAGGATTTTCTTTCAAAATTTTTGCTTTAAGGCCATTGAACTCACCTTTCATATTACTAGCTCCATCATAACCTTGCCCTCGTAGCATGGACATGCTCATGTTGGTTGTAGACAAAAATTTGTCGATAGCATCTTTCAATGTGTTAGAAGAGGTATCTGCAACATGTTGAACTCCAACAAATCTTTCAATTACATGTCCTCTTGTGTCAGGGCCCACCCTTAATCCCGCAGGATTAGGGACTGAACCCTGCTCCCGTCTGACAACCCAAAAACGAAAGACGGTAACAACCTCACGAAAACCACAATTTACACTGTCAAACGCAGGAGAAAATTTAAAACATCCCAGAGTCATCAATTACATAGAGCATAGTACCTAACTAAGGAAATTAAACCCGATACATAGAGTACACGCACAACGGAAAATCGGAAACACTCCGGGAAAAAACTCGAGTACTCTATGCCTCCGACGCTGCCTCAACGTCAACCCCCGCGCTAGCTCCACGACCTGGAGGGCAATTAAAAACCAGAAAATGTGAGTGGACCATAAAGAATAAAAGTTCAAAACCATTTCATAAGAAAATCAGGGTTTTAGCCCTCCGTTTCGAAAACATGCATGCATAACCCATTAGCTGAAAAAAGTTATAAGTCACTTAAGGATCGTCATAAAACCAGTTGCAGAAACAACATAAAACCAGTTGCAGAAATAGCATAAAAACAATTATAGAAATCACGTCATAAACATCATAAAACCGTATCATAAACCATAAATACCAAGCAATCATTATCCGATCAAACCTGCTGGACCTATCCGAGTCTTTAAACTCCCGAGTCTTTAAACTCAATTCAGGCCTCAATAATCCGAGTCTTTAAACTCAACAGGCCTACAGGGGAAATAACAATATATCTGAGTCTTTAAACTCAATTCGGGTCTTTAAACCCAATCCGGGCCGGTCCCCCGTCAATCACAATATCCGGGTCTTTAAACCCAATAACCAGATCCAGCAAATCCAATCCAAAACCATTTAAAAACCATTTCTAAATCCATATCCAAACCCGAATCCGAAATCACTGGCCCGAAGCCCTTCCGGCATCCAGAACCGTCATTCCGAACCCAAATCCGGAATCCCACGTTTCAATTTTAAAGCCAAATTCAGCTTTCCGAAATCCGATTCTAAAACCGAAAATCTTGATCATCATAATCATGTTCCAAAATCCCTTTATAATCATTAAAACTAATTACAGATTGAAATCCCAAAATCATAGCATCATAATCAGAAATCAAACCTTTCTCGTAAAACGTACTGAAAACCGTACTTTCTCGAAAAACATGCAAATAGGCAGAACAATTATAGCATATTCGAATAACCATGAAATCACATATAAAACCATAAAACAAGTAATTAAAAATAGTTATGCATGCTCAGTTATAGAGAAGGGGTCCACTCATAGATATCGGGCACGTCACTCGCGTCCCGAACGTCCTGCATGTTCCTCGACCTCCTCGGGGATTACCGATCCTGTCACAAGACACCAAAGTACGTCACTAACACGATAACGAAGGTTCTCCTAATTTTCCCCAATTTTCCCGAACTTCTAAACATAACGAACCGAGACCCTAAACCTTTAACCTTGTCGAACTAACCTCAAACGACGTCCGATTAACCCGAAATCTATCCCAAAAGATTCGTTACAACATCTAGACCAAAAACCTAGTTGGAAGTTTCCCCAAAAGATGCCCCACGAGCCCCCACGCGCCGCCCAAAGTGGCTGCGCGTGGGACTCACGCTCCTGCACAGTCACTGTTCATCTTCAACCTTCGAACCCGTTCACTGTTCCAGACAGGCGTGGCCGGTTCTCCGACGTCCGTCCACCATTTCTGCTCCTCTTTTCACCATTCTCTTCTTCCTCTACCCAGTAATCCATTCCCCTACCCCAAACACTCCAACACAGCCTCTAATCCGTCGTCCCTAGCTCGAAACAAAACCCGTTCAAAGCCCCTGTTTGCACTCCCAGCCACCCGTGTCATCCCCCATCACGGCTTCGATATTAACAGGTTCCGAAGGACCTAAGAAGTTGATTAGGACCAACCAAACACCTCGACTCAACCCCTAGCTTCACGACTAACCGTTTAAAAAAAATGGGAAAAACAGAGCATCGAAAAGGATTGAGAAAATTACCTGCACACCAACCCCCACCGTGAGCTCCGCTGGGTCTGTTCGACTCTCCTCCGTCTTCACAACGCCACCACGGGTCCAATTTGATGATTTGAGCAACACACGGCAGCACCACCACCAAACTTCTTCTCTGTTTTTCTCTGAGAACTCACACCTCACACTCTCAAGCTTCCTCATGGCACTCTCACTCAAAATCCCTCAACTCTCCCTTAATCTCTACTCTCACTGACCAGATCACAACACTTCACACCTGCTTCTCCTGAGCGATTTTCGTCTCAAACCGCCCCCTCTGTTTTCTGTCTTCTCAAACACACACACAAGCACGACTACCAGTTTAATTTTGCACCGTGCAACATCCTAGAAACCTCTAGCCGAACCCCACGTGTCACAGCCCTGTGGTCCCAAACAGAAATATCCCAATCTCCACTGTGCACTTGGCCTTATCAGATTGCACAAATCCCAAGGCACTCAAAAAGACCAAAATGCCCCTATGAGTTAAAATTACCGTTTTGCCCTTCACCGTTCTAGACCCTTATCTCGCCCGTCCAATGTCCGATGAAGGCATGCCACCTGTCGTTGAACTCAGGACGACGAGATCTACCTACCGGTCCTCGGTCTACGTGTCAAAACCTCGTTACACGAAAAGTCAACTTTTCCCCCTATTTTACCCAAATTACGGTAATGCCCTCAACCTTCCGAACAACATAACTTCCTCCTCGGATGTCGGAATCGGGCGTGCCACCTGTCTATGGACTCGTGACGTCCCTAACTACGTCACGGTCATCGGTCAATACCTAATTGACCAACCGAACTAAAAGTCAACTTTTTGCCCAAACTAAGGGCAAAATCGTCATTCTACACTAACAGACCCGAAAGTAGCCAACTAACCACCGATTAAGCTCACTAATTCGTGCTTAATTACATCCCTAATCCCGGCTCTCTAATCCTAACCCAGAAACAACCTAGTCCAA
The DNA here is from genome assembly GCA_032719365.1 of Prinsepia uniflora. NCBI lineage: Eukaryota > Viridiplantae > Streptophyta > Magnoliopsida > Rosales > Rosaceae > Prinsepia > Prinsepia uniflora. The sequence goes on along the minus strand of CM064870.1, from coordinate 49,841,935 downwards.
AAAGGAATCCTACCTACCGGCTCACTACTCAACGACTTCGACCACCTTGTCCGAATAAACCAACAAAGTCCGAAAGGCACTCCTAGATTGTGGGTTCTCTTCAATAACCTCATATCGATCAGATATAGTCACTCCTTTCCAATTCCTTCTGTCATCCTTCAACGGAACACACCGTAATCCTGAACCTCCTTACTCCAAATCACCTAGGGAAAGTCCTAGACTCTATCCCGAAATCAATCATTGTGTACAACTCAACCAAGGATAGTAAAAGTACCTGTCACGACACCGGGTACTGACTGAGCCTCCTGCTGAGTCATCGCAAACATTCGGGCCTGGGGTCCTTAAGATCTACCACGTCCCCTCGAACTACTAGTGGCACCACCTCCCCTCGTGCCTGCTGTCCTTGAGGCTGTGCTCTGTCCAGGCTCTACCGCTCCTCGGCCTACTCCACCCTCCTGTGGTAACAACGGACACTCACGTCGGAAATGACCTCGCTCTACACAGTAGTAGCACACATCCCGACTAGAAGGACTCGGTCTCCCTGTAGACGCAACAGACGTCGCACTGGCTTGCAGAGTCGGCTGTGCTCGGTAACCACGGAACCCTGAACTCTGGAAACTACCAGGTCTACCGAAATGATCATCGCCCGGCGACGATGCTCCACTGTAGTTACCCCTTTTCGGTGTCCTCTGACTCGATGCTCCAGAAAAAGGTGGCTCCCGGCGTCGTACCGGCAAGCTAGCCTCAACGCTCACCGCAGCGTCCGACAACTCTCGAAGGGTAGCAAACGATCCAGCCGTCACTATGGCTCGAATCTTACCTCGCAGGCCTAACTCAAACCTACGGCACTTCTCGGCTTCTGTGGCCACAAATGCAGGAGCAAAACGAGATAACATCTGAAATTTCTATTCATACTCAGCCACACTCATACTCCTAGGTTGAAGTTGCAGGAATTCAGCCTCCTTGGCATCTCGGAAAGAACGAGGGTAGTACTGATCCAGAAACCGTTCCCTAAACGTCTCCCAAGTCACTGTGTGGGCGTCCCAGCCAGACAACTCGAGGGTATACCTCCACTCGTACGCCGCACCGTCCAGTAAAAAGGTAGCCAGTAACACTCGATCCTCCGGTGGGCAATGCATCATTGCGAAAATCCGCTCAAGTCTCGTAACCCACCTCTGGGCTTCCTCAGGATCTGCCCCACCAATAAAAGTCGTAGCCCCGAGCCGCTGGGCTCGCTCGATCGTAGCACTCTCTGTCCCTCTCGCCGCTTCGTCTTCAGGTCGTGGAGGGGGTCCACGTCTCGGAGGCATGGTCAACCGCACGCTGAAAGAGGCATAGAAGCAGTCAAACAACCTAAACACAACCTCACAACAGACACAAACCACAAACCTATGCTCTGATACCAATTGTCAGGGCCCACCCCTAATCCCGCAGGACTAGGGACTGAACCCTGCTCCCGTCTGACAACCCAAAAACGAAAGACCGTAACAACCTCACGAAAACCACAATTTACACTCTCAAACGCAGGAGAAAATTTTAAACATCCCAGAGTCAGCAATTACACAGAGCATAGTACCTAACTAAGGAAATTAAACCCGATACACAGAGTACACGCACAACGGAAAATCGGAAACACTCCGGGAAAACTCTCGAGTACTTTATGCCTCCGACGCTGCCTCAATGTCAACTCCCGCGCTAGCTCCACGACCTGGAGGGCAATTAAAAACCAGAAAATGTGAGTGGATCATAAAGAATAAAAGTTCAAAACCATTTCATAAGAAAATCAGGGTTTTAGCCCTCCGTTTTGAAAACATGCATGCATAACCCATTAGCTGAAAATAGTTATAAGTCACATAAGGATCGTCATAAAACCAGTTGTAGAAACAGCATAAAAATAGTTATAGAAATCACGTCATAAACATCATAAAACCGTATCATAAACCATAAATTCCAAGCAATCATTATCCGATCAAACCTACTGGACCTATCCGAGTCTTTAAACTCCCGAGTCTTTAAACTCAATCCAAGCCTCAATAATCCTAGTCTTTAAACTCAACAGGCCTACAATGGAAATAACAATATATCTGAGTCTTTAAACTCCGAGTCTTTAAACTCAATCTGGGTCTTTAAACCCAATCCGGGCCCGTCCCCCGTCAATCACAATATCCGGATCTTTAAACACAATAACCAGATCCAGCAAATCCAATCCAAAACCATTTGAAAACCATTTCTAAATCCATATCCAAACCCAAATCCGAAATCACTGGACCGAAACCCTTCCGGCATCCAGAACCGTCATTCCGAACCCAAATCCGGAATCCCACGTTTCAACTTTAAAGCCAAATTTCGCTTTTCGAAATCCGAAAACCTTGATCATCATAATCATGTTCCAAAATCCCTTTATAATCTTTAAAACTAATTACAGATTGAAATCCCAAAATCATAGCATCATAATCAGAAATCAAACCTTTCTCGTAAAACATACTGAAAACCGTACTTTCTCGAAAAACATGCAAATAGGCAGAATAGTTATAGAATATTCGAATAACCATGAAATCACATATAAAACCATAAAACAAGTAATTAAAAATAGTTATGCATGCTCAGTTATAGAGAAGGGGTCCACTCACAGATACCGGGCACGTCACTCGCGTCCCGAACGTCCTGCACGTTCCTCGACCTCCTCGGGGATTCCTGATCCTGTCACAAGGCACCAAAGTACGTCACTAACACGATAACAAAGGTTCTCCTAATTTTCCCCAATTTTCCCGAACTTCTAAACATAACGAATCGAGACCCTAAACCTTTAACCTTGTCGTACTAACCTCAAACGACGTCCGATTAACCCGAAATCTATCCCAAAAGATCCGTTACAACATCTAGACCAAAACCCTAGTTAGAAGTTTCCCTAAAAGATGCCCCACGCGCCCCCACGCGCCACCCAAAGTGGCTGCGCGTGGGACTCACGCGCCTGCACAATCACTGTTCATCTTCAACCTTCGAACCCGTGCACTGTTCTAGACCGGCGTGGCCGGTTCTCCGCCGTCCGTCCACCATTTCTGCGCCTCTTTTCACGATTCTCTTCGTCCTCTACCCAGTAATCCATTCCCCTACTCCAAACACTCCAACACAGCCTCTAATCCGTCGTCCCTAGCTCGAAACAAAACCCGTTCAAAGCCCCTGTTTGCACTCCCGGCCACCCGTGTCATCCCCCATCACGGCTTCGATATTAATAGGTTCCTAAGGACCTAAGAAGTCGATTAGGACCAACCAAACACCTCGACTCAACCCCTAGCTTCACGACTAACCGTTTAAACAAAACGGGAAAAACAGAGCATCGAAAAGGATTGAGAAAATTACCTGCACACCAACCCCCACTGTGAGCTCCGCTGGGTTTGTTCAACTCTCCTCCGTCCTCATGACGCCAACACGAGTCCAATTTGATGATTTGAGCAACACACGGCAGCACCACCACCAAACTTCTTCTCTGTTTTTCTCTGAGAACTCACACCTCACACTCTCAAGCTTCCCCAAGGCACTCTCACTCAAAATCCCTCCTCAACTCTCCCTTAATCTCTACTCTCACTCACCAGATCACAACACTTCACACCTCCTTCTCCTGAGCGATTTCCCTCTCAAACCTCCCCCTCTGTTTTCTGTCTTCTCAAACACACACACAAGCACGACTACCCGTTTAATTTTGCACCGTGCAACATCCTAGAAACCTCTAGCTGAACCCCACGTTTCACATCCCTGTGGTCCCAAACCAAAATATTCCAATCTCCACTGTGCACTTGGCCTTATCAAATTGCACAAATCCCAAGGCACCCAAAAAGACCAAAATGCCCCTATGAGTTAAAATTACCGTTTTGCCCTTCACCGTTCTAGACCCGTATCTCGCCCGTCCAATGTCCGATGAAGGCATGCCACCTATCGTTGAACTCAGGACGACGATATCTACCTACCGGTCCTCGGTCTACGTGTCAAAACCTCGTTACATGAAAAGTCAACTTTTCCTCCTATTTTACCAAAATTACGGTAATGCCCTCAACCTTCCGAATATCATAACTTCCTCCTCGAATGTCGGAATCGGGCGTGCCACCTGTCTATGGACTCGTGACGTCTCTAACTACGTCACAATCATCGGCCAATACCCAATTGACCACCCGAACTAAAATTCAACGTTTTGCCCAAACTAGGGGCAAAATCGTCATTCTACACTAACGGACCCGAAAGTAGCCAACTAACCACCGATTAAGCTCACTAATCCGTTCTTAATTACTTCCCTAATCCCGGCTCTCGGGACGGGTCGTTACATCTTGTGTCCACATAACGAAATACCACCGCCATTTGCTCCTTTGTTGAACAATCACGTGATTCGTCAACCATTATTGAAAAGAACTCACCATTCATATCGTTGGTGATAACATCAATGGTTTCAACCACACATGCATTAACAAGATCCTTTTGAATTTTAGGAGCTATTAGTTTGAGATTCCCCGGAGCATTATCAAACAAAACTCCCTTCACCTTCACATCATGATTTGCAAGAAATGTCATAAGCTCCACATAATTTCCTTTGTTACTTGAACTTTCCGTTTCATCATGAGCACGAAAAGAAAGACCTTGCATCAATAAAAATCTAGTGCAATCAATTGCCGCATTCAAGCATATGCGGTAGTTGATACGAGCTTCGTTTGATTGTTTGATCACAATTGTTTCGATATGTTGATTTTGGTTCATAAGATCTTCACAAGCTTGTCTAACTTGATTATGAACACTACCAACCCCTCCAATGTGCTCCTTAAGCTTCTATTTCTTCTTCCAATTTCTAAAACCAATCTCCGTGAAGGCATCATTACAGACTTGCTCAAAATTAGTCTTAAATAAATAGCAAGGAAGGCAAAATCCCGCATCTTTATCCTTAATATACTGCAACCAAATAAACTCATCAAACCAATCACGATTGAAGCGTCGATTATACCCTGAAATTCTTGTTTGGGAGAAATCGTCAACATTCATTTTGGGTTGACAAGGGCCCTTTAGTAAATACGCTCTTCGAATTTCATCACGGATGTTATAATCATAATCCAACATTCGAGGACGAAGACCAGGATCTCCCGGAAGGTTAGTTAAAATTGCATCCAACTCACTTTCTTTTGATGTTGAACTCTTTGGAACATTGGTAGTAGGATTTTGACATTGTCTCTTAAAATATCGTTCCATTAACTGTATAATAAACAAGAACATATAAAACATTTTAGATAACAAAATATATTCTAATAGACTAAAATAAATTTAAATAAACCACTAACCAACTTGCTTCATTGGGTTCATGGGAAAAAGAATCTTCATATGTTTGTTGGGTTCATGGGAAAAAGAATCTTCATTCTAATATTCTTAATATGCTTGTATGAAATAAAGCACAATCCAAATGATCAACATCTCACCAATATTGTATGAAATAAATAATATGATTGCTTAGCCTAGACAAATTGCTGCAAACACAATCCAAATGATCAAACTTCCACTTCCACTCCTAACAAGCACAAACAACCAATTCAAAACTATTGCTTTCATTGAACCACCAAGAAGAATGCATATCCACAAGCCATAATAAACAGCCCTTAGAAAAATAAAAACCTTAGAAAAGGGAGAAAACTCAAACTTCCCCATAAGCACACAATCAGTAATAAACAGCCCACCCCTAGCCCTAGCTCATAGCAGAAATGAACCAATTGGGTCCTAAAATACACCAAAATATAGTCCCCATAACAACATGGGGAATCAGAAGCAGCTTGCATTCCCTCATTGCAATATTTGTGGCATCCCTACTGGTTGCAACTGTTTATGTGACACAAGATTATAGTCGACTGCAGCTATTGTATCAGGGGTGTACCATAACTACAGTGGGCAGTACTTCAGTAGAGGAAGACCCACAATTGTCAATTAGCAGCAGCAGCAAGTGCAATTTGTTCTCAGGGAAGTGGATTTATGATGATAAATCTTATCCTCTGTACAAAGAGAAAGAGTGCCCACATAATTTCCATTTTCCAACCAATGCATTTTGACAATTGTAATTTGAATTGGCTGGTTTTTGAGTTTTGTGAGATTATTTGTTTCCATGTAAATATATACTCAGCTTGAGATAAATTATGTCCTTAAAGTTCAAACACTATGGCTATTTTGAATGTTAAGCCCTGAACGAGAATGCAAACGTCTGTTTGTAGATCATGTCAAGCCTAGCACTTGCAGGAACCTAATTGTTAGTTCTTCCCTTTATTTGTTATTTTTTGTTTATGAATGGATCCACTTCTTACATCGCAGAAAACCTTTTGATACAGTGAAGTTATCATCATTTTCATTATTATATTACTTGACTGGGTTGTACCATAGGTTAACAAGGCTAAGTATGTACTGTAATCTCCTCTAACTATTAAATATTCTAGGCAGTTTGCAGAATTGTTTCGAGTTCTTAGAACCTTGCAGCCTATGTTTAATGTCAATACTTTTTATATATTGACTCTTAATATTTGAGTGTTTTTTGGGTGCTTTACATTGGTCTTTCTTTAACTAATCAATTTCTATTCTCATTCTTCGACATATGTCATTTTTCATTCATAAATTGTTCATCTTCTTATAGTCTGTTGTTTGTATTCTGATATAATTTATTTCACTCCTCTTGTTTGTTACAGAGTTTTGTCGAAACTACAAGTGGGTTGGTAGATATAATTTTTTTATTTTTTAACATGGTGGTTATAATTTTCAGCCTAAAAGGATGGATATTATTTTAAACATGGACGCATTGTAACACTAAACATGACACAGAGTTCCACTAAAATGCTACAAACATGACGCAGAAGTCCACTAAAGTGCTACAAATTCATTCTTTCTTACAATCACCAACAGGGCAATCCGAACAATCTACGGAAATTTAGAGAAAGTATAATATAAAGAAAAGATAGGCAGTACCCTGGTAGATAATGACGCCGAGAGACGGACGAAGTGAACTCTGTGTGGAATTGTCGAGTGTGCTCCGCCAAACTGATCTTTGTGCCTCTGCAAGACTGCAAGTCTGGAGAGGGAGACAGACAACATAGAGGGCGTGCGGGCTGCAGATCTCTCTTCAGATTTTTTTTTAATTAAACAGCGTCGTTGATCAAGTGAAAAAAGCCACTTACACACATAAAACGACGTCATTTTATGTCGTTTAAAGCAAAAAAAAAAAAACACTGAAGTCATCTTCCCCTGCCTTTCTTCTCAGAGGCATTTTCTCGAACACTTGGGGGGCAATCTGGCGCAGAGGGGAGGGTCAAAATCTTCCTTACCTGAAGGTTTCTTCGGCGAGGGGAGGGTCAAGTGACCCTCCTTGCCCTTTGGTCGGTCCGCCCCTGCATATATATATATATATATATATATATATGTTTCTTGATATTTTGAATCATTGTGAACATGGACTTTGGGTTGCTAGTTGGTACTCGAATGTTGTATTCCGAGTGGTTAGGTGATGTAGTGGATGGTCATTCTCAAACATTGAGCAGAGATCTGTATCCTATGATTGATGCTGATTTAGACGTTGAGCAGGGCTCTTATCTTGAGTCAGTAGTCACTCAGACATCGAGCAGGGCTCTGTATCCCAAGTGATGTATATATGGATGTTGGTTAGTCTCATACGCTAAGCTGAACTCTGTATCCCGAGACTAGTATTGTGGTGACGACTCAGACGTAGAGCTAGGGTATGTATCTTGAGTCGCTTCCCACTTGGATGTCAAGCTGGGCTCTGTATCTCAAGTGGTTTATCTACTAGTAATACATACATAACCCAGTGGAAATTTTTGGTTGGATGATGTGTGGTGCTGTTTTCAGAGGTGACCTAAATGATTGTGCTGGTGGCCTATGTGTAGTGCCGTTATGATTAGAAATTGAGATAATAATTAGTTAAGATTGGTTATGAAACTGGTACGCTGTAGCTTATGAACTATGATTGCTACTGTTGTGTTTCTAAGATCATATCGTTGAGATGCTAGTCTTGTGCACAACTTGATAGTAAGACAAGTATATAAGCCCAAAAATTATAGAGCTGGAAATTGATTTGGATAGTGAACGTTATGGTGGGTCCAGATAGTAAGTAAGCTCAGAAATGGAAACCATAGTATTTGTAAGTATATCGGACTCGAACATGGTAAATAAAAATGTTTTGCAGTTAGAGTCAGTATTCTGACGCATATAGTAATGTTAGTTGGAGTCATGCCCCAAGTTGTTGTGTATAGTTAGTGGCAATATTTGAAAATTAGTGGAATTCTTGGGGCATAAGATGCCGGTTATCGTAACCACTCCCCCCAAATTCAATCAGAGAGAATATGGTGGTTAAGAGTGACTTACGTTATACTAGGGATCATAAATTGCTTAAGAGTGAGTTATGATGATTATGGCTTCATGGTTACTGATATTGTGCAATTTGAATACTTGATTATTTGCGCGCTTGTCTACATTTAAGATATAAATTAAGATATGTTTGCAGGCAATGAAAATTGTATTTTAGCAATCTTTTGTGAAAAAGAATTAAATAGTGGAATAAGGCTGAATTATTCTAAAATTTCGAGGGAGAACCTTTTTTTTTAAGGGGGGTAGGTTGTAACGACCAGGAACTTTGAGAAAAATAAAAATGACAATTTTGCCCCTACAAAATGTTGACTTTTTTTTATCATGACACCTTGTGGGCGTGTCATGAAGACCGTTACAAATGTCTCGAAATTCTGAATCCATATACAAAAAATATGCCAAAAAAGAGGTTGAATAGGATCGTTATGGGTCAAGAGTGACTAGGAGCATTTTGATAATTTTACCATCAAAGGTAATTTAGTAATTTTACAAAAAAAAAAAAGCCTAGAATACTCTAGACTTCTCTCCATCTTTCCCTCCCAAATCCCTTGCACCGTCTTACCTTATTATAAATGTGTGTGAGAGGGTTGTGTATGTTGTAGGAGGAGGAATGGCCGAAAAAGGAAAAAAAAAATGAAAGTTTGGGAAGAACAACCAGAAAAGAGGAAAAATGAGGAGAGAGAGAGAGAGAGAGAGAGAGAGAGAGAGAGAGAGAGAGAGAGAGAGAGAGAGAGAGAGAGAAGAGGATGAATAATAGAAGGAGGTGGGAAAAGGAGGCTTCCCAGGCCTACGACTATGATCGAGTCGCAATTAATCGCTGTGTAGAAACCGAAAAACCAGACTCAAACGCTCACAAAAAAGGTAACCCTCGCCTGTTTCACTTACACGTACGCTTCCGTTACAACTCACAGAATAACCCCCAATCGAGGTCTGCTAAACGTAGCCATCTGAGCACTCCCGATTGTAATCGTACGTACTACAGCACACCCTAGTCGTCGCAAAGCTCAAACCCTAGCTAGCAGGCAAAAACAAAACCTCCTTTTGAGGGCTTTACAAACGTAGCCATCTGACCATTCCTATGCATATGTAAATTCCATCAAATTTTGTTTATCTCTTTTTCTTATTTCTTTCTCAATCATTATCTATTAACATGTCATCTTACTTAATAAGTACTGAAATTTTACTGCAGAGAGACTGCATCCTACGAAACCAATATATATATATATATATATATATATATAATTAGAAACAAAAAGACCACTTGAATCCATATCCCTTCATTTGTATATATATACAAACTATCATAACGTACAGTCTGTTTTTTGACTCGCGTTACAACTTACAGGATCTCCTGTTGGATCATATCTCTGTGTGCTTGCGTATGTGTATGCATGGGTCTCCACTTCCATTATGGACAGCCCTCAAAATTTATCACTGTTTGTACCAATTACCATCAGTACCACGCATACATACTTTTTACCATGAATGCTTTATCCTGCGCATATGTCCATCCATCAGCCTCAGCTCATGATAGCATCCACAAAACCCTAATTAACATAAAACACATGCATATACAAATTACCCATTACCCATTAATCAATCATCAATATTAATAATGTTAGTAATTCATTTCTAAACTTTCTTAAGTATAATAATTAGCTAATTAACTATATATTCTAATTTATAAGTGGGCCGTGAATGACTATTATTTGATTTACCTCGTAATAATCATGTGATCCAGAATATTTCGTTCACTTATACGTTGGAATCTCATTAATTCTTCTAATATATAAACAAGTATATGTAATTGTAGTAGTAGTACGCCTTGAAAACCAGAGTTGATCGATTCAGCTTGCACGTAAGGTTCTCTCAACTCAACCTCTACACTCAAGCACACATTAAATGCAAACGTTTGAATCGAGACTAGCTCGTGACTAGCTTAAGTTCTTGATTGTTTAGGAACTCATTTAGGGAATAAAAGGATGAAGATGATGATGATTTACAGTGAGGTGCGATCACTATACGCTGATGCACTCTATCTCTTTGATGAAATGTTCATCACGGGTTTGCAGAGCAAAATAACTCTCTCACAGCCTCTCCAAATCTTCTGTATTGTTTCATTGATTGAATTTAGGTATATGAGTCTCATACATGCACCTACACGAGCACACACACACACACACACACACACACACACACACACACACACACACACACACACTCTACACCTAAACATCATCCAATACTTGATTGCCACATAGATCGACAATTTCAAGCTAACGTCCCGAATGTCAGGATTAGATTAGTGACTAATCAGGATTAGTGAGGTTATTCGATGATCAGTTGGGCGAAATCGGACGAACGATGCAAAATGACTGTTTTGCCTCTGGTCGTGGGCAAAACGTTGACTTTTCGTTTCGACGGTCAAATGGACTTTGGTCAATGACCCTGACGTATTTCGAGACGTCACGAGTCCATAGACAGGTGGCTAGTTCAATTCCGACATTCGAGGTAAAAGTTATGACGTTCGGAAGTTAAGGGGCATTTTGGTAATTTAGTTAAAAAGAGGTAAAATGTTGACTTTTTGATCGAGAGGTCCGATGGCCAAGGGCCAAGGACCGAACGGGACGATACGAATCCACAGACAGACGGCACGCTGAAATCGGACTTCGAACGGGAAAGTTATGGGTCACGGAAGTTCGGTTTCACTATGCGCGCATTATAAGGCGAGGACACTTGGCTTATTCTGATTGGGCAGATATTTTAAGTGGGACCCATGGATGAGTGACAAGGAATTGGCCAAAACCCCTAATTTGTAGATCTAACATAATTAAATATTATTATTTCTATTATTTTATAATTAATGCACACATCCTTTCATCTCAGCCCTTCATCTCTCATCTAATCTCTAAATCCCAACCATCCATTTCCTCTTATCTGATCGATCTCCCCAAATCTTCTTCATCAAACTTCAACTCTCCTCTGTTTCCTCACAAACTCGAAACCTCCATTTTCCTTTCCCCTTGAACAAACACCCCCACCACATCACACCACCATCACCTTGCATCATCACGGTCGTGGGAGGAACCTTGAGAGACTAGGAATGATGGCTTACGGCAGCCCACGGAGGCTCACGGCGGGGGTGAGTCGAACAAGAACCCGAGAGCCATTTCTATTATCAAAATTTGGAAGTTAAGGTTTAGTTGATGTTTTGAGTCCTTGTTTATTCTAATATGACCTAGGGACAAGGAGGACTCGTCTAGGATTGTTTTCAAGGGAAATGGAAGGCTAGAAGGCTAGGAAAACCAAGCTTGAAGTTCAAGCCACGGTTTTTTCATGGAAGGTGAGTTTCTATTGAAATTTTCTATATTTTTATTAGCTAGAAAGATTGAGTTCAATGTTAGGAAGGTATAGGAATCAAAAAGGAAAAGTTTGGACCAAAAATAAGGGAGAAAAATGTTGGACCGTTCACGCCGGTCAGACCGGACCGAAAACCAGCAGAACGGTTCGGACCCGGTCTGCCGAAGGAAGAAGACAGCGCTACAGTGTGTGGTAGCGCGTGGTAGGGTTTTTAGGGAAGTGTTCAACATGTGAAACACTCTATTCGATGTAACGAACATTTTGAGACTGGTTTCGTGTCGATCGGACACCGTCTCGATAATGTTCGGGGCATCAGAAGGTTTAGGATCGACTTTAAAAATAGTTAAAAAATTAAAAAAATTACGGGGCTTTAGTGGGAGGTTATTTAAGTAGTTAGTAACCTTCTATTACAATTTGGTCATGTTTGGGAGTCCCGGTGATGGTGATTGGCTCGGGAAAGCCGTATGGAACGCGTATCGAGGCGGCAGCTCGGACGGTCTGTGAGTGGACCTTGTTTTCTAAATTGGTGCATGCATAAATGTTTATTATATGTTTTAATACATGTTTGATGATGCCATGAGTGCATTTGAGTGTGGTTACATATTGACACGTATTTCGAGGTTTTGGCCCTATACGGTGTCGATACGAGGTTGTACTTTCTTTATTGGTTTAAATGAAATGGATTTAGATTTCCAAAAGGATAAACTCGGGTATGAGACCCATTTAGTTTTGTCTCGGGCATATGACGCTATTGACGGCTTACGTGTCTGAATCGTGGTCGCGGCGAGTGCTATGTGCACGGCGACAGACGATACGACGCTCGCCTCCGGACTGGGATGTGTTCCTACCGGAGAGGTCACGACGCATGATCTGTGGTCGGCCAGCCGATGAAGGCTCGACTTCGGAGTGCTGACGGTTCAGGATATCGATCGGTGATGGGTGCACCATGATCTTGTAGTGGTCGCGTCGGTTGATACGTTCACGTCGACATACTAGGATTGAGGGCGGTCCTGGATGGATGGTTGCACACATCACTACGATCGGAGTCATGACTGACCCTGAGATATCGGGCACGATGCCCAGTTGAGTCATATGTTCGGGCACGAGACCCAGTTACTTTATATTGATGATTTCAGGTCGGGAACCCTAAATGGATTTCTAGGTTCATGACGATTTATGGGAACCGGCATGAACCCTTAAAAGGATTTTATGATATATGACGGTCTATGGGGACAAAGCATGAACCCTTGAAAGGATTCTATGATACATGACGGTTTATGGGAACCGGGCTTGAATCCTTTGAAAGGTTCTATAGATGTTTTCTATATATATATATATATATATATATTCATATACCTTCCTTTACTTGTATTATCTCTTCCGGGGAGGGTCGTTGGCCTGGGTGGACCCCGGAGTAGTCACGGAGCATTGATTGAGTGGAGTTGCCCCAGTTGGGTTCCTTACTCTTAGAAAGGCTTGTATTGTAATCTCAGGGAGGGTCATTGGTCTACGGACATTGACCTTGGACCCTGAGAGACTTGGGTTTGAGACCCCGGGTAGCACGCAAGTAGCTTTGGAAACCGTGACAGGATTGGTTGTGTGAATTATATGTATATATATGAAATATGATGTATGAATTGTGATGTGTACAGGTTTTGGGCTGAGTCCCACATGGATTTGGGCAGTTGCCCGTATGGTTGGTTTTGTTATGGTTTTGGGCTTAGTTCCCACACATGGTTCTTCTGGTTAAACGGATTTCGAATGCATGCATGCTTTTTAGTGAAGGGTACAAATGTCTTTCGATTAAATGTTTTTATGAAATGATTTGTTTTGTCCACTCACAGTTTTTAATATTTTGACTGCCCTTCAGGTTGACAGCGGATGTGGACTGTAGCAGAGACCGAGATATGACATACCTCCTCCGGATCCTGGCGTACTCTGATGGCCCGAGAGAGCTAAGGTCGGAAATTTCTCTTGTATGACACTCCGTGTCAAGTGGGATCAGGGTCGTCCCGCGTTAATCCTGGGACGGGTCCTAACAGGTGGTATTAGAGCTCAGTTAGCTCATCGGATACTCAAGATGCTCTGATACTGATAGGTCGTATCAGAGCGAGGCTGCCTCTATTCGAGCAACCGTGTAGCTCTTGGAGTGATGCGCAGGTCGAGGATGTGATGTCTCAATGGGCTACAGTTCATTATCAACCTGATAGTTAGGATGCCGGTACGATAGTTAGTAGGATTGAATCGTGGAATGTCTTGGTTCGGCATTTGATGCCGGGGTTGCCATAGTTCTGTCGCGGATGGTAGTGTGGGACCCTACGGAAGGATGAATGTAACAGTACTTTAAAGTTTTGATCGTGAGACGGTTAGTTGGGATCGTCTTTCACGATACTGTGTGATCGGTTTGACGATAGTTCGAAATTGTGACCATCTGATGGTCAGATTCTGGTTGAGTTAAATGGATATATTGCTGGGAACAGTCAGATTCGAGGAATCCTAGTTGAACTGACGGTAGGATTTGATTGACGTCTTTACGATGTCAAGATCGCGTAGTCGGTCAATTTGTAGATTATACTGCTTTCTGCAGTTGGGTTCAGGGAGACCCTAAATCGTGATCGTGGAACCCTAAGGTAGGATGTATGATTCAGAAAAGTGAGTTGGCGAGTGGTCTGGACTCTGATGTGACCGACCGTCGGCCGTTTCAGGTCTAGTTATGTCAGCTTGTGATGGGACTGCACTCTGCAGTCGGGGTTGTACTTATCGGTTAGACCTAGTTGGTAGTCGTACTACTCAGTTGTGATGGATTGTTGGTACAACTAAGGTCATGAACGACCTAGTAGACGACATTGGTTAAGTCGAGTACGACTGGTTAGAGTTTGGTTGGACAAGTTATCAGGGTTGGTACTTGTTGATGGAATCCCAGAGTGGGGATACGGAGTAGCTAGTACAGACGATTGATTCCATTGGATGCAATGTCTCGATAGCGATGCCTGGTGGTTTGGTCTGCACGAGTTGTGGCAGGCACTTCTACCGAGAGTGGTTGTAGTTACGGTTGTTGGGAATCGGGGACGTTCAGGTGACGTTTCCATTTCTCGTATGAGTTGTTGGGGTGACTGTACCCAGATGTGTTGGGTACGAGGGAGGCAGATTTTCTCCCATTCTAGTAGAGGTACGGGGTCGTCGCTCGGTATGAGCGGAGATCTAGGGTTATCTGATTCGCACACTTTGTGCTGATGCTAACATGTGTTAGTGATGGTGCTGGTACTAGTGCTGGTGCTGGTGCTGGTGATTGTGATGACTATGAGTCACGAGCCGGGATGTGACTCCATCGAGATGGGCATATATCCGTAACTATTCTAAAAGGGACACGTGGATGATGTCCGAGTGGGTTGGTTCCGACAGGGTTGGAGCTTCGGAATCGCGAGAGTTGCGATTGAGGGGACACGAGGAATGCGGGTTTTCCGCATTGGTAATGGGTATTTCGAAGTCATTAGGGTGACTTCTCAGGTTCTGCCATAGCAAAGGATTGCAGATGATGTTTGTTGTCACCATTGCGCTGATCGTGTATTAGTTGGTGAACCCGGGATTGTTTTGGGTCATCAGGTGGAGTTGAGTATATCGATGTTAGGTGAATGAGGTTTCTCATTTTCTGCTTGGTGGCAGACGATGTTGTGTTACATGGCGTGGTGAGTGCAACGAGTTTTGTTCGCATTCACGTAGGATGGATTTTGGTGTCATCATTATGGATCATCCTTGATTTTCTAGGTGGAATGCCAAGGATCGATACAAAGTAATTAGAGAGGACCCACAATCTCGACGGGTCTCGTCGTTGACTGATCTGTTAGATGTGGGAAATGGTTGAGGACTTCGGGCGTCGTGACGATCCTCGATCGTGACGTTTATGGTCGGGTGATGCAGTGATGAATCTCAATCGTGACGTTTTTGGTCGGGTGACGTAGTGATGGATCTGGATCGTGATCTCGATAATCCAGATAGGTGGAGTGTTTATCGCTCTTACTTGGATGTTTGAGTTGAGGATGATAAGACTGAACTTCTTTTTGAGGTAAATCCCGAATGATCTATTACTCGAGCGAGTAGGTTCCGACGGGGTCGGAGTTGTGTCAGCCTTATATGTGTTGATGATGGGATTGACTTCCCTATGAAGTCAATCAAATGTAATGTGGTAATCGATTGAGCAGGTAACCGAAAGGTTTGGATTTGGTGTGTCTCGGTAGACGTGAACGAGATTTCAGGTTTTAGAATCGGATTTCTGGATGACGGTTCATGATTCGATTTTGGAACTTGAAAGTGGATTTATGGATTTAGGTTTGGAATGGTCATTCCTAATCCTAGTTTACGGAATGATGATTTCGGATTCGGATTTGGAAATGGATAATGTGTTGGAGTTTCAATTTGTCTAGTACTGGATTGGATATATGGACTCCAGAATAGAAACGTGGTTGACTATGACTTAGGTTGTTGTTGTAGTCTGGGTGGTAATGGATGTACGTACCTTATGCGTTGTTCAAGGTACGATACTGGGTAGACTTGTGATGCCTGGTGACGGTATATAGGTTAAACCATGGCTACGTTGGTGAGCGTGTTGGTAGTCGGCTTAGTTCCGATACCATTGGATTAGTTGAGGTCGTGAACTGGACATTGGATACTGTGCAGTGGGTCATAGTGGTTCTGATGGGTTCAATTGCACATAGGTCGAGTAAGGTGTTGATTGATGTATACTCGAGTTGAGTGAGTTGGTGGTTAGTGTAACCACAAGTGGTTATAGTGTCAGTTTCGATTGACGACTGTCAAGTGGTGACAGTTTGTCGAGAGGTTTCGACGTGGATCGTTGTGTGAGGTCTGATGACTCCCCGTGGGAGCAGACGTCAGGTTATGTTGGTGATTGAGAAAGGAACCGTCTAATTGTTTGTGTCAACGAAATGGTAGCTTTGACAAGTGGTGTCAGGACCCACCCCGGTTTCACCCCGAAACCCGAGGTAAATCTTGCTCCCATCTGACACCCCGACAGTACACAGTCAGACGCAGGAGTAAGTACTCAATAAAATATCTGAAGTCAAAGTTTACAGAGCATAGTACAACAAATAAAAACCGATTATATTTACACGCACGCGGAAGAAAATGTAAGCACTCCGGGAACCCTCACAAAACGTCTATGCCTCAGACGCTGCCTCGACGTCAAGACCCCGCGCTATCTCCACAACCTGGAGGGTAATTTAAAACAGAAGATGTGAGTGGACCATAATAAAAGAAAAGTTCTAAAACCATTTATCAGAAAACCGAGTTTAACACTCTGTTTTGAAAACCACATGCATAACCCATTTTAGGACACAGTTATAAACCAAGTTACCGTAAAGCACATCATAAGAAACAGAAACACTATAAAACAGTTAGAAAAACCACAGCATGTGAATCATAAAACCGTATCAGAAACCATAAACATCAAATCATTATTTTTCGATCAAACCTGCTGGACCTATCCGAGTCTTTAAACTCCCGAGTCTTTAAACTCAACAGGCCTACGGGGGAAATATCAATATATCCGAGTCTTTAAACTCCCGAGTCTTTAAACTCAATCCGGGCTCGTCCCCCGTCAAATCAATATCCGGGTCTTTAAACCCAATAACCAGATCCAGCAAATCCAATCCAAAACCAGTTGAAAACCTTTTTGAATCCATATCCAAACTCGAATCCGAAATCCCCGGTCCGATGCCCTTCCGGCTTCCCAAACCATCATTCCGAACCCAAATCCGGAAATTGACTTTTTAACTTTAAAACCAAATTCCGCTTTCCGAAATCCGATTCTAAAATCGAAAACCTTGATTATCAAAATCATGTTCCAAAATCCATTTATAATCATTAGAAATCATTTACCATTTGAAATCCCAAAACTATAACATTATAATCAAAAATCAACCTTTTATCGTAAAACGTGCCAAATACCGTATTTTCTCGAAAAACGTGCAATTATGTAAAATCACATCCTAAATCCAACAATCATGAAATCACATATATAAAACAATTATAGAAAACAGTTATGCATGTTCGAGTTTAAGGAAAGGGTCCACTCACAGTACCGAGCCCTCAATCGCGTCCCGAACGTCCTGTACGTTCCTCGGCTTCCTCGGGAAATCCCGATCCTGTCAACAACCACCAAATTACGTCACTAACACATCCACGAGTATCCATCTAAATTCCCTCAAAAATCCCCGGGTCCTAAACGTAACGAACCGGAACCCTAAACTTTCACCCTCGCGGAACTACTTCGATTCGACGTCCGATTAACCCGAAACCAATTCCAATGGACTCGTCACAACTCCTGGACCAAAAACCATGTTGACTGTTTTCCCCATCGCCGTCGCACGCGCCCCCACGCGCCGCCCAAAGTGGCTGCGCGTGGCCCTCACGCGCCTGCTACAGTGCATCGGCTACCTTGAGCAAACCCGGTTCGCACCAGTGGTCTGCACCCTGAACCGGCGAGAGCGGTTCTCCTCATTCCGTCCACCAAAACAACTCCTCTCTTCACCAACAGCATCGTCCCATCATAGGCTACCCATTCCCGTACTTCACTCACCTCGACTCACCCTAAAACTCGTCGACTCAAACTCGAACAAAAACCCGTACACTGCCATGTTTCCTTCTCCGGCCACCCAGGTCACCTCCCTTCACGGTGGCAACACCAGACGGTTCCTAGGACCCTTCTAAACCTAACTCAACTCACCTGGACCGTCGACTCTACTCCAATCTTCACGACTTTCGGTTTGAAAGTCACGACTAAAACAGAGTACATCCAGACCCGCCGCCGTGCCAACCTCCACCGAGCACCTCCCGTCACGGCAGCTCAACCAAACGACGCCCTGGACTCAACTGAACTCCCTAGACTCCCCTAGACTCTTCGATTCAACCTCTCAAGCCACAACTTCCGATTTGAAGTTCACGGCCAAAACAGAGCATAGACACGTGGAAATAGAAATTACCTGCAACCTGTCGCCGTCGTGAGCTCCGCCGGTATTGGTTGACTCATCGCACTCCTCACGACACCACCACGCTCTCAGTTGCCCCGTACACGGCCGCCACCGCCACGATTCTCACGACCTCCCTGCTTTTCACCCCTGGTTTTCTCGCAGTTCCCAGCTCACTCACACACCACCCTCGCGTCTTCTAATCCTCTCACTGTCTTCCTCTCACCCTCTGATCAATCTCACACACGCACAACTCACCAACACACACCATCATCGATCAATTCTCTCAAGTTCCCTCACCGCCTCACTCTGTTTCACTCGAACATACACGAACACACACACGGTTGCACCCCAATTATTTGGCCCGTGTGCGTACTGGAACCCCCCAGAAGCCACTACAGCCCTGCCACTTGTCACAATCCACTCCCTTTCTCTCACACATGGCCCAATCTCAGCCCTTCATCTGCTTCTCTCTGCACAAATCCCCAGATGCAAAAAGACCAAAATACCCTCCTGTTTAACTCAAAATTACGATTTTACCAGTACCTTCCTAGACCCATAACTCCCACATCGTAAGCCCGATGAATACGTGCCGCCTGTCATCGAACTCAGGACGATGAGATCTACCTAACCCTCCTCGGTCAACATACCAAAACTTGATTACACACAAAGTCAACTATTTCCCCTAATTTACCCAAATTACGGTTATGCCCTCAACCTTCCGAACATCATAACTTCCTCCTCGGATGTCGGAATTGGGCGTGCCACCTGCCTACGGATTCGTGACGTCCTAAACTACGTCCTGGTCACCGGTCAAAATCCATCCGACCAATAAACCTTACGGACCTATCGGGACCACCTAACCACCAATAAACCTTACTAATCCCACCTTAATCACTATCTTAATCCCGGCTCTCGGGACGGGTTGTTACAAGTGGTGTCAACTCGGAACGTGTGGTTTCTGTCATTCGACGTGGTCGAATGCAGTCGATACGACGTGAGTGTTAGTGGAACGTCTAGTCGCAGACAAGTTTTGTGTTGGCTATTGGGTGTACTAGTGTACACGTGTGTGAGATCGAATTATTTCCACGAGGTGGATATGGAACCAGGATAGTTGGAATTTCGAGAACGAAACTAATTAAGGAGGGAAGAACGATTGGAATTAGGTCGGTTGGAATTAGGTCGGTTGGAATTTCGAGGACGAAATTAATTAAGAAGGGAAGGTGGTAACAACCCGTCCCGAATTTCGACATTAGATTAGTGATTAATCAAGATTAGTGAGGTTAATCGGTGATTAGTTGGGCAAAATCGGACGAACGATGCAAAATGACCGTTTTGCCCATAGTCGTGGGTAAAACGTTGAATTTTCGTTCAGGCGAACAAATGGACTTTGACCGATGACCGTGACGTAGTTCGGGACGTCACGAGTCTATAGATAGATGGCACGTTCAATTCCGAAATTCGAGGTAAACGTTATGACGTTTGGAAGTTAAGGGGCATTTTGGTAATTTAGTTAAAAAGGGGTGAAGTGTTGACTTTTTGATCAAGAGGTCTGATGGCCAAGGGCTGAGAACCGTTACGTATATCGGGACGATACGAATCCATAGACAGGCGGCACGCTGAAATCGGACTTCGAACTGGAAAGTTATGGGTCACGGAAGTTCGGTTTCACTATGCATGCATTACGATGCGAGGACACTTGGCTTATTCTGATTGGGCAGATATTTTAAGTGGGACCCATGGATGAGTGACAAGTGTCACTCATCCCATTGGCCCAAACCCCTAATTTGTGGATCTAACATAATTAAATATTATTATTTCTATTATTTTATAATTAATTCACTCATCCTTTCATCTCAGCCCTCCATCTCTCATCTAATCTTTAAATCCCAACCATCCAATTCTTCTTATATGATCGATCTCCCCATATCTTCTTCATCAAACTTCAACTCACCTCTGTTTCCTCACAAACCCGAAACCTCCATTTTCCTTTCCCCTTGAACAAACACCCCCACCACATCACACCACCATCACCTTGCATCATCACGGTCGTGGGAGGAACCTTGAGAGACTAGGAATGATGGCTCATGGCGGCTCACAGCGGGGGTGAGTCGAACAAGAACCCGAGAGCCATTTCTATTTTCAAAATTTGGAAGTTAAGGTTTAGTTGATGTTTTGAGTCCTTGTTTATTCTAATATGACCTAGGGGAGGACTCGTCTAGGATTGTTTTCAAGGGAAATGGAAGGCTAGAAGGCTAGGAAAACCAAGCTTGAAGTTCAAGCCAAGGTTTGTTCATGGAAGGTGAGTTTCTATTGAACTTTTCTATGTTTTTATTAGCTAGAAAGATTGGGTTCAATGTGACGATGGTATAGGAATCAAAAAAGAAAAGTTTGGACCGAAAATAAGGGAGAAAAATGTTGGACCGTTCACGCCGGTCGGACCAGATCGAAAACCAGCAGACCGGTTCGGACCCGGTCTGCCGAAGGAAGAAGACAACGCTACAGTGTGGCGCGTGAGCCCAAGCGCAGTGCAATCCTTAGGCGCGTGGCAATGAGTGGTAGGGTTTTTGGGGAAGTGTTCAACATGTGAAACACTCTATTCGATGTAACGAACATTTTGGGACTGGTTTCGTGTCGATCCGACACCGTCTCGATAATGTTCGAGGCATCGGAAGGTTTAGGATCGACTTTAAAAATAGTTAAAAAATCCAAAAAATTACGGGGCTTTAGTGGGAGGTTATTTAAGTAGTTAGTAACCTTCAATTACAATTTGGATAGGTTTGGGAGTCCCGGTGACGGTGATTGGTTCGGGAGAGCCGTATGGCACGCGTATCGAGGCAGCAGCTCAGACGGTCTATGAGTGGACTTTGTTTTCTAAATTGGTGCATGCATAAATGTTTATTATATGTTTTAATACATGTTTGATCATTCCATGAGTGCATTTGAGTGTGGTTACGTATTGGCACGTATTTCGAGGTTTCGCCCCTATACGCTGCCTATACGGGGTTGTACTTTCTTTATTGGTTTAAATGAAATGGATTTAGATTTCCAAAAGGATAAACTCGGGTATGAGACCCATTTGGTTTTGTCTCGGGCATATGACGCTATTGACGGCCTACGGGTCTGAATCGTGGTCGCGGCGAGTGCTATGTGCACGGCGACAGAGGATACGACGCTGGCCTCCGGACTGGGATGTGTTCCTACCTGAGAGGTCATGACGCACGATCTGTGGTCGGGCAGCCGATGGAGGCTCGACTTCGGAGTGTTGACGATTCAGGATATCGATCGGTGATGGGTGCACCATGATCTTTTGGTGGTCGCATCGGTTGATACGTTCACGGTGACATACCAGGATTGAGGGCGATCTTGGATGGATGGTTGCACACATCACTACGATCGGAGTCGTGATTGACCTTGAGATATCGGGCACAATGCCTAGTTGAGTCATATGTTCGGGCACGAGACCCAGTTACTTTATATTGATTCGCACATGGATTTGGGCAGTGGCTCGTGTGGTTGGTTTTGTTATGGTTTTGGGCTTAGTTCCCACATATGGTTCTTCTGGTTAAACGGTTTTCGAATGCATGCATGCTTTTTAGTGAAGGGTACAAATGTCTTTCGATTAAATGTTTTTATGAAATGATTTGTTTTGTCTACTCACATTTTTTAATGTTCTGACTGCCCTTCAGATTGACAGCGGATGTGGACTGTAGCAGAGACCGAGATATCACATACCTCCTCCGGATCCTGGCGTACTCTAATGGCCCGAGAGGGCTAAGGTCGGAAATTTCCCTTGTCTGACACTCCGTGTCAGGTGAGATCAGGGTCGTCCTGCGTTATTCCTGGGACGGGTCCTGACATCTTAGCTCACAAGTAAACACTCTCTCTCAATTCTATTAGAGCTTCACTTTCCAGCTCAGCACTCACACTTTTCTACCCGTATTCTTTGAACTAGAATGCCTTTCAAGAGAGAGCCATGTGGACAGCTTAGTCATCA
Source organism: Prinsepia uniflora (assembly GCA_032719365.1). Classification (NCBI taxonomy): domain Eukaryota; kingdom Viridiplantae; phylum Streptophyta; class Magnoliopsida; order Rosales; family Rosaceae; genus Prinsepia; species Prinsepia uniflora. The sequence continues at coordinate 49,819,216 of CM064870.1, read as the reverse complement.
ACAGCCCCTCCTAAGCTTTTCACAGGAACTACTCTATGCAATCCTCGTAGATAGTTGAACGTAGCTTTAGGAAATGACTTCGTATAAATGTTTGCAATCTGATCCTCATCTTTGCAGTAGAGCATAATGATTTCTCCATTCTGGATTGCTTTTCTGATGTAGTGAACTTTCCTGTTAATGTGTTTTGTTTTTTGATGGAAAACAGGATTCTTAGCCATTGATATGACTAATTGATTATCACACATCATTCTTGTAGGATCTAGTTGCTCTTCCCCAAAATCCTTCAGCACAAACCTTAACCACACAACCTGAGTTGTTGTCTCACATGCACTGGCATACTCAGCTTCAGCTGTAGCCAGTGCTATGCTCGTTTGTTTAATTGAGACCTAAGAGAACACACTACTGCCAAAACTAAAGGCATAACCTGATGTACTCTTGCTGTCTTCAACTGATCCTCCCCAATCACTATCACAGAACTCAATTAGAGTAGCAGCCTTCCCTTTCTTGTATTCCAGACCATAGTTAAGGAAACACTGCACATATCTCAGCACTCTTTTTGCTGTTCCACGATACTTCTTGGTAGGGTTATGCATATACCTGGATAGTTAAGGGAACCCTGCACATACTTCTTGTGAGGCCTTGTAGCTGTTAGGTATAATAGACTCCCATCGTCTCTTTGTAACTTGTCACTTGGTGCAAGAGGTGTCCATGCTAGTTGGCAATTTGCCAAACCAAACTTCTTCAGTAGTGTCTCTGCATATTTCCTTTGATGAACGTAAATACTAGTGCTAGACTGTAGTATTCCCATACTAAGGAAATGATGCAATAAACCCAAGTCTGTCATCCCATACCTTCTCATCATGTCTGTTTTGAAATCTTTCATCATGACTTCACTGTCTCCTCTATAAATGATGCCATCCACATATATAGAAACAATCAGAGCTCCATGACTCTTATTGATCTTCAAATACAAAGTGGCTTCACTTGGACTTTTCTGAAAACCACAATTCAGTATATAGGAATCTATTCTGCATACCAAGCTCTTGGTGCCTGTTTTAGTCCATACAAAGCTTTGTGTAGCTTGTAGACTTTGTCCTCTTGTCCCTTGATTTCAAAGCCCTCAGGTTGGTTTACATAGACTTCCTCATTTAGAACTCCATTTATAAAAGCTGATTTCACATCAAACTGAAACAGTTGCCAGGCTTCTGAGTATAACCTTTGGCCACCAATCTTGCTTTTAGCTTTTGTACACACCCATCTAAGTTCAGTTTGGTTTTGTAAACCCACGTAACACAAATCATTGGTTTCTTAGGTGGTCTGTCAACTAGCTTCCAGGTTTCATTCTTCTCTATCATGTCAATTTCAGAATTCATGGCTTCCTGCCAAGCCTTATCTCTAGCTGCATCCAAATAGGTTTTAGGTTCTATAATACTCATGTGGCAATGTGCATACACATCACTGAGATCCCTGTACTTAGGCTGAGGCATGTCTGGTGAATCAGGATCAGATTGTTGCTGAGCAGCTGGTCTTCCATCACTAACAGGATCAGATGCTTCTGTTAGTACTTGAGTTTGTTGCTCAGTACTTCTAATGTCAAAACCATAGGTGAACACCACATGACTTCCTTCACTTTTCTTAGCCTTATTCCAACTCCACTTGGAGTTTTCATCAAATTCAACACTCCTAGCTATTACAATCTTGCAGGTTTGCAAGTTGTATAACCTGTAGCCTTTTTCAAAACTACCATAGCCCATGAACACACATTTAGTTCCCTTTTCATCCAGCTTCTGTCTCAAGTGATCAGGAATGTGAGAATAGTAAATACACCCAAACACTTTTAAATGCCTCTCTCATGGCTTTCTCTTAGTGAACTGCTCAAATGGTGTTTTTCCATTTACTGCTTGTGTTGGACACCTGTTTTTCTCATGCATCATGGCTCTTGCCATTTCAACCAAGGTTTTGTTTTTCCTTTCTGCCACACCATTCTGTTGTGGTGAATAGGCAACAGTAAGTTTCCTTTCTATTCCTGTCTCGTCACAGAAATCCTGAAAATCCTTTGAAAGGTACTCACCACCTCTGTCACTTCTGAGTTTCTTAATCTGGTAACCACTCTGTAACTCAATCATCTTCTTGAATTTCTTGTACATATTCAAGACTCATGACTTGTTTGTTAGAAGATACTACCAACACATTCTGGTGTAATCATCTATGAAGGTGAGGAAATACTTGTTTCCTCCATTGATAGTCACTTGCATAGGACCACACACATCTGAATGTATAAGTTTGAGTGGTAAAGATGCCCTCCAGGTTGGTTCTTTGTCAAACTGTTCTACATGTAGCTTCACTGCAACACATCCTTCACACACTTCTCCTTCTCATTGTAGCATAGGCAGTCCCACCACCATGTCTCTTTTCTGAAGCAATTTCAAAATTTTGAAGTTCAAATGTCCATATCTTCTATGCCAAAGCTCAGAATCTTCACTCACAGTTTTTCTCATTGCTATTGGATTGATGGATTCAAATGACAAAGGAAAACACATGTTCCTTGTAATTGGGACCCTGGCTACATTCTGTGTCAGTGCTTTATCTTCAAAAATATCCACTGTATGATCCCCAAACACAAGGAAGTAACCAAGTTCAATCATCTGCCCTATACTTAAGCAGATTTTCATCCAGTCCAGGAAGTAGCATCACTTCTTTGATCTTTCTTTCTCCTTGTTTAGTCTGTATCACTAAAGTTCCTTTTCCAACTGCTTGCACAAGGTTCCCATCACCCATCTTGACCTTTGCTTTAATAGACTTGTCAATATTAACCAATAGAGACTCCTGCCATGTCATATGGTTGCTGCAGGCACTGTCAAGATACCACTTGTTGTTATCTTTGACTGCTGTAGCATTGCAGGCATAAAATAAGTTAGGAGTAGCATCAGGAACCTCTTGTGCTATATTCCATGTTGTTTTCATTATGTAGTCCTTGGACATGTGTCCAAACTTCTAGCAATTGTAGCACTTCACCCCTCCTTTGTACCAACAGTTTCCATAGTTATGCTTGTCACACTTCTTGCACAGGGGCTTGTTCCCAAGATACTCTCCTATGGTGAATCCAGGACCTGAACTAGGACTAGGATTCTGTACTGAAGTATGCTTCTCTGCACCAGAAGTTTGAGTCCAATTCTTGCCTCCCTTAAACAGTTTCTTTGATTTTCATCGATCTGTGCTTTGATGTGACTTGTTTGTCACAGAGAGGCTTGCAAAAGCTCTGTCTGTCCCTTCATCTACGTGCATTTCCAGACGTTGGTCAAAAGCCCTTATGGAGGTCATGACACTCTCTACATTCACAGTGTCTATATCTCCTGTTTCCTCAATGATGGAAACCATTTTTTTGAGCCAACCATTTTTTTTTGAGATATCTTCTCCATAAGTTCTCATGTTATTAGTCTAGATAGGTAGACAGATAGAGACTCATCATCTTTCATTCTAGTATACTCAAAATCTTTTCTAAGGGACTGTAACTTCACAGATCTTACCTTAGAATCACCTCTGTACTCCCTTTGCAATGTATCCCAAGTTGCCTTAGCTTGAACTTCATTTTGGATTCTAGGGAAGATCTCATCAGTCACAACATTTTGAATCATACGAAGTGCCTTGGCATATTTAACACGATCAGTATGTGATACTTGATTCACTGGTTGTGACAGGACCGCCCCCGAAAGGGGCATCGATAACCGTGCCCGGTCCTGCTCCCGTCTGGCAAGATGACTGAAAATCTCAAGTTACCATCAGTACTTGCCAAACCAGGGATAGCCACACGTACTTGCTCATGCCTCCGCCCCTTGTACAGCCTCGAACAACGCGCCACGACCTGGAGGGTCAATAAAAACCAAAAGGTGTCAGTGGACAAAAATAAATCAGTTTAGCAAAACAGTTACAAAAGACGTTTTTACCCTCCGCGTAAAAACGAATGCATGCATACAAAAATCATTTCGCAATCGGTTAAGATTTTCCACATAAGAAATATTGTGTATCAAATTTCAACATAAGGAAAAACTCGTATGAACCTCAAAGTCATTTTTCCTTTATCAACCATAGGGTCTTAGCCCGCAATCATAAACACCGGGCCTCAGCCCAAAACCACGAATCAAAACCAAATGCACAACATGATCCAAAACCATCAACCATATATCGGGCCACTGCCCAACTCAACCGAAACATCAGAAATCATCAATAAATCACAAGTAAATCATTTTGCTGGATATTAAGTGCGCCCGAGTCTTTAAACTCAAAACCATGCGCATAAACATGCCTTCCCGGGATATCAACGAGTCTTTAAACTCAGAACTTAATCAATAGGCCTCGGGGGTATCACAGTAACCGAGTCTTTAAACTCACGAGTCTTTAAACTCATTAAGGGCCCTCCCCCGTCATCAATTAACCGAGTCTTTAAACTCAAAACGTGCTCCAGCAGTAGCACCCGGGTCTTTAAACCCAAAACAGTTTTCAACGGGTCTTTGAACCCCAAAACAGTTTTCAACGGGTCTTTAAACCCCAAAACATTTGTCAAACACAACAACGTGAGATCCATCCCAAAATCACATTTTTCACAACAGGACTCATGGTCCGAATTTCCACATTCAAATTCCCAAACCTTACTTCACAAAACATGTTCAAATCATCATTAAACACAGGGCATGCACAATCATAGCAAACCACTTTATTAAATCCTTTTTCATTCCCGAGTTCGAATTCGCAACAATGATTCCGTAAGCCGGCATCCGGAAGTATCATCCCGAACCCAAACCAAGAATCCACTTTATTATTTCCGAAAACCGAAATCCCGTAAATCAAAGTTACTTTTGTGCCCCGAGCATCAAGCCCGAAATCACCTTTTTAAAATCCTCAAAACCACAAGTCTCATTTCCATTCCCAGTTTCAAACATCAACAGTGATCAAATCACAATAACTCGAAATCTCGTAAAACGTGCAAATCCGGAACGTTCTCGAAAAACGTGTCAAATCGTAAGTCACACTCGCAAATCATAAACAACCTTCTTAAATCATTTTACACCCATTTCATATAACTTCTTTCATTAAACCATCATTAAGCACACGAGTGACCATAGTCTCGAAATACGTGTAATTTCACATGTATAGTAAAAATACGTATAAATACGGGAATCAAATACGTATAAATACGGAAATCAAAATCAATCACAACTTATAATCATAATCATAAAATCATAGAAATAATTTATGCATGCATTAAATTTTGAAAGCAACGTCCACTCACACACCGTTCAATAAGCTTGTTTTCCCGCACTGCGCGCATTTCCGTAATTTCCGATATTTTCCAGAAATTTAAAATCCTGCCCGAAAACATACTTTAGTGTCACTAAGGGCTTACATAAAAACATACTAATTTCCCATAATTTTCCGGGAATTAATCGTTAATTACAAACGTAACGGAAATCTTCGGACCCTCGGAACCATATTGAAACGGTGTCCGATAAGATCGAAACCAACGTTAATATATTCGTTACATTGTATAGGATAAAAGTCGTGTTGAACTCACCTTGAAAATCGGCCCTACGCGCCGTCACGCGCCGTCACGCGCCAACTACAGTAACCCCAACGGTCACCATTTTCACCCGACTCACGGTTAAACGGGCCGTTCAACCCGCGTGATGACCTATTTAGTTCACTAAAATCAGACGACTCGACGACGAACATCGAAGAACACCCGTGTACTGCTCCTTCATCGAATTCCATCATTGCCGTCCGATTTCAATCAATTGATCCAGCCAACAGTTTCGTCTGATCAATCTAAGCTGGCTTCCAAGCTCAATTGTGTCTTCTAACTCCCCCACTTACACGACCTCATCCTCAATTTCTCTGAACTCCGCCGTGACTGTCCAAGCCTTCACAGGGATTAAAGCTTCAATCCCTTGATCTGGATCGACTAAAGGAGGTCCCAGAAGACAGAATTGATCCATAATTGGTCTTGGGTTGGCCTACATTTCGATTTGAACTTTTGAATTTGATTAGACATAGTTTCGGGTTTCTGGGCGCAATTTCTCACCTAGACCAGACATTTCTCCTCCCAGCTCATCTCTCTGATTCTCACTAGCTCTCTCTGTCCCTCTCAACACATCCTAGAGTCGATTAAACCCTCCAATTGTTCCACCCAACCAACCAATGCTCTGTTCCACAGTTCAATGTCGCCACTCAGTTTCCAGTCCCAATTCCACTCCACTTCACCCAGAACACACCCGTGCAATGCCTCTTACCATGTCCCCTCACTCAAAGTGTAAACAAAACTAGAGCAACGGTGCTCCCAACCTCACTCGTGCACTCACCCGCACTCCTGCCCAAACTCTGTTTTCATTTTTTCCTAAACACTCACCCAGCAACCATTTCCAGCTCCTGACCCCGCACTGGTTCCACGCACACCAACACACACCGTGCACTGCTCTAACCACTCAACTCCCTAAAAAATTACTCGGGCTCTGCGCAACACTCCCAATTGCTTAAACAATTTCCAGCCCAATGCTCACTGCCCCCCACAAGTACTCAGAACCATTAACAATGGCGCCCGTGCTGCTCACCCAGCACGCCCACTCCCCACTCAACAGCCACTAACCCAATTTTCTAAGTTAATTTGTTAAACAATTCATAGAACAAAACAATTGAGGCAGTCACTCACGGCGTGGGCATCAACATCTGTTTCCGCGGCAATCAAACAGTTCCCCTGCAACCCAAATTACCATTTTCCCCCAGAACAAAAATTACCAAAATGCCCTCATGCAATCTAGACTCGTAACTTTCCCGTTCGAAGTCCGATTTCGACGTGCCGCCTGTCGTCGAACTCAGGACATCGAGAACTTCCTAACGGTCCTTGGCCCTCGGCCATCGGACCTCCCGATCAAAAAGTCAACATTTTCCCTTATTTCGTCCAAATTACGAAAATGCCCCCGGATTTCCGAACGTCATAACTTTCACCACGAACGTCGGAATCGAATGTGCCACCTGTCTATGAACTCGTGACGTCCCAGACTACGTCACGGTCATCGGTCAAGGTCCATTTGACCGTCCGAATAAAAAGTCAACGTTTTACCCACGACTAGGGGCAAAACGGTCATTTTGCCACGTTCGTCCGATTTCGTCCAACTAATCACCGATTAACCCTGCTAATCATGATTAGTTACTAATCTAATCCCGAATTCCGGGATGGGTCGTTACAGGTTGAGCAGCACCTCCTTCAGTTTCACCAGCTCTTGGAAGCTCTAGTAAAGCTCTTTCAATGTATTCCCATAGATCATATGCAAGCAGGATAGTTCTCATCTTCACTCTCCAAAAATCATAGTTGGTTCCATTGAAAATTGGAGTCTTCAGCTCTCCTCCATGTCCAGCCATGTCAAGGTTTAGCCCAGATCACAGCACGGAAACGTTCCCTCTATTCTAATTGTTTTACACGCCCCAAATAGCAGATCAAACCTACTCTGATACCATCTTGAAAACCATAGTTGATCAATTCAGCTTGCAGGTAAGGTTCTCTCAACTCAACCTCTACACTCAAGTACACACTAGCTGCAAACGTTTGAATCGAGACTAGCTCGTGACTAGCTTAGGTTCTTGATTGTTTAGGAACTCGTTTAGGGAATAAACGGATGAAGATGATGATGATTTACAATGAGGTGCGATCACTATACGCTGATGCACTCTACCTGTTTGATGAAATGTTCATCACGGGTTTGCAGAGCAAAATCACTCTCTCACAACCTCTCTGAATCTTCTGTATTGTTTCATTGATTGAATTTAGGTATATGAGTCTCATACATGCACCTACACGCGTACACACACACACACTCTACACCTACTCACATCATCCAATACTTGACTGCCACATAGATCGACAGTTTCAAGCTATTTCTTAGGTCACAAGTAAACACTCTCTCTCAATTCTGTTAGAGCTGCACTTTCCAGCTCAGCACTCACACTTTTCTACCCGTATTCTTTGAACTAGAATGCCTAACTGTCAAGAGAGAGCCATGTGCACAGCTTAGTCATCAACAGTACGTGCATGTAGATATATATTTGAAATTTAAATAATAGATTAAAGTTACCTGCCCCTGGTGATTTTTGGATCATTCGATCAATGGAAGCAATCTGTGATGAAGAATAAAGACATGAGGGCTATAAGTAAGACCATAAGGACGTTAGATTTATGAAGCTCAGCATTGTTCTTGGGAAACAGTTTAGGAAGTGCACATTCTTCTCCATTGAACAACATTCTTATAGGAAACCCTTCACCCGCTTTTATATCGATATTATGGAAGTGTTTCTTCTTGAATGAAATCACCGACTGGAGCTTCCCGGGAACCATAGGGTTCTTAGCGGGATCCGTCCCGTTTTTTATTGGAATCAAATAATTCAAACCCTGGAGGCCGGTGAACAAAATGGTTCTGTTTGCGTCCTTGCCCATTCTAGTTCCATTGAAGGAGTAGACATTTTCATAATCTTCATAAGCCTTGCCCATCTTGGCGGCGGCGTACCAATCTTGAAAAGGTTCGTCGCCCCAGTTGAAAAGAGTGAGCCTAGCGGTCCATCCATTGCTATAATCTGAGTCCAGGTGCCAATTCAAGCTCACGCCGCAATTGTCCGGGCACGGCAGCTTTTTCGGCACGTTGAAGTGCTTAATCTTGGCCCAGGCCTTTGCCTTCTCAGTTCGGTTAACGAAAGGTACGAGTAGAGCCTCTGCCGGCAACAGCATAGCAGGCGCTCTAGGGTTACATTTTCCGGTGTCACCCGTTTGGCAACCGCAGGCGCATGTGCTGCATGGGACCACAGAGTCACTGTAATAAGCGGAAAATGAGACGCAGCATCTTGGGACCTTTGGCTTGGTAATGTTGCACACCACTTGCCAGGTGGCAATGGCGGATGACGTGGCCTGAAGGCCGCTAGGATCAGGGAACTGAGTTGGATCAACTCTCATTGGTGGGCCACAGGTGTACGTTGGGTTGACAGCACCGTAGATTTTCCAATGCTGAGGTGGCGTTAGGGCAGTTCTATTGTCATCAGGTGGGAGCTTGAAAACCTGTAACTGAAAGATTGACTGAGATTGACTTTTGTCCATGAGGGCCGGCAAGATGGTTCCGTTCCGGCAGCAGTGGGGCAATTTCCCGACCTTCTCGTCGTCCTTCCGATCGGCGGGGAGGTCGGTGATGACGGGCTTCTTTTCGCAGTTCATGACCGAAGAGAAGTCCAAGTCCTTGTAATACTTGCCAGCCGGGCCGTAGAGGCATTCAGATGAGTCCTTTTTGTGAGTGTAGGCACCTCTCATGGTGTTGATGAACTCTCCCTTCGTCCATTCCCAGGTCAAGTTCCAGTGGTCCAGCCGCCCCAGAGGGTGGACGTTGTCGATCGTCACTTGCGCCATGTAGTTCGTTGCAAAGGTTTGGAGCACATCGTATGAGATTGACAGATCACCCTGCTGCCGTGGCATGAATTTGGTTTTCTCCACTTTCTTAGCCTTGAATTTTGGATCCTTTTTACAGCATACAGACATTGCAGTCTTCCCTGCATATATCATCACGTGCATGCAACAAAATATTGATGTTCAAATATGATTCATAGGTACACCATTTATCGATTTACATTCTCTACATTTTTTTTTTCTAATACAAGTACATCTGATTCGGATTTCTAAACCCTAGACGTAATTCTATTCTAAAGAGGTTGTCATATCATTAGTATATAAAAAGTGACACAAATAGTAGCGTTATTAATTAATCAAACATTGATATTCGACTTTCATGCATGCACGGATGTGATTAGCGGAAAGTCATATATATATATATATATATATATATATCTGCATGTACATATATGGGATATAGATTATAGAAGATGCTGCATGACAATGAATTATATATATATATATAGGCAACCTTTGAATTTCGCAGCAGGGCACTTAAAACCATCGTTGGAGATGCTGAGGGTCTTAGGCATGGGGGTTGCCTTGGTTCCGAGGCCAAACTGTGTGCCCTTGAAGGAAATCTTAGCCTGGATCTGGGTGTAATCTCCTGCGGTATCAATCATGGTCTTCAAATCGGTCATTGGAGAGCCTGAGAAGTAGGCCCCTTTGGTGCCAACGGCGGCGGGCAGATCGGCACCGTCTATCAAAATAGCCCCTTCCGCCCCAACCAAAATCTCCCTGTGCTGGAACCCTACGTACAGCTTCCATGCCTTGAGCTCGGTCAACCCGGCGTTCAAAACGGTCGCCTCCGACTTGAACGCCCAAGCCTGCGCGGACACGTTTTTCACGTGCGGCAACAGCTTCTCGCGAGAAGTGAAGGTGTAGGACAAGAAGATGCCGTCGCAATCTTCTTGCTCGGGAGGAGGAGCTGCCACGGCGGCATCGTCTCCGTCCCCGTCTTGTCCATAACAAATCTCAACCCTAAAGCACAAAAACACCAAGAAAACCACCAATATTGCATGAAAAGTGGACATTTTGGTGGTCCAAGGTATTTTCATGCCTAGTGTCTCCATTTATTTTACTTCTACTTTTTATTTTGTATTTTGTATTTTGTACTTTGTATTTGATGAAGGAAGATTACTTTGTTTTTTGGTTGAAGATCGTTTGTGTTTTTTTTTTGCTTGGGAGAGACAGAGAGATCTAATGAAGGTAGAGGCGGCCGCGCGAGAACGCGGCGAGTGAGAGGAGCTAGAGGCCCTTGGGAGTCTGTGTAAAACCCCAGGAAGAGAGAGATGACTTGGTATAAAGAAGAGGAGCGACATTAAAAGACTGGGTCAATCTATATTTTCTTCCTCTAGTTTTACCGTCACTTTCGGACCAACTGCACCTTACTTTTCTGGTCTTCCTATATTCTACCCTACGTACCTATATATGCAGCTCTAAATAGCATTGCCTTAACACAACGATGTCGTTTCGCATGTCTCTCTTTATTATTACCTACCAAAAATGGAAGTTTTTCTGATTAAAAAAAAAAACAAAAATGGAAGTTTCTACCTTTACTTGTTTTCTAATCGACTGTTTTGAGCTGGCAAAACTGTCACAGGAGAGATCTCACCTCCATCACTTTGCCGGCGTTTAACCATATTAACTAATTCTAGTTGTATTTTCTTGTTAGAACCTATATAATAACAAACTATTAGGCCGCATTGTTATTCCCATGTCATCATAGTTACCTACAACCGTGTCGTGTGATTTTAAATATGTGGAAAGGTTTTCATTGCTTTGAAGATTACATGAATTGGGCAATTTTAGAGTTATTGCCTTGCAGAAGAAGAAAGCTTAGCCTGCCTAACCTTGCAACGCAAGTATTTACATGACTAGCTGCTGTTCTTCGAGTGATGCTTTACATTTTCGACTTTCCTTTATTTAAAGAAGAGAAAAAAAATGAAATCATTATTTAAGAATAAGGAACAGGTCGATCAGGGCAGAACACTGTCAATCATATTGTTCAAATTATGACACCAAAACAATTTTCAGATTTGAAAGTTGAAACCAACCATTTCGAGGCACAAAGCGAAGTTCAGAGGGCTTTATGTTGATAATTTCTTCCCCCATTTCATGGTCAAATCTAAGAATATTGTCTAATTTACGATGCAGTCCACGTGGATGTCAGACATTGGTTTTATCGGGCTTAGTCAGAGTCCAAGATATCATGAGCATACAAGTGATTTAATGACCTTGAGCACAAGTTACATGTAAACGACCCTGTAAAAGTTACACGTCTTGTTAATTTAGTGCAATCTTCCTTTGAAGAGTTTAATTACATGTATGAAGTAATGAAGAAGCACACTAGGCAATCAAGTGACAGTTATCTCCGCGCCGCTGGTGGCGTTGATTTCTTCCACAAACTGCGGTTTTGGCTCCAAGTCTATGAATTGGTTGGACTTGCTAGCAAGGTGCGAAATGCTAACCCTTCCCTGCCGCTTAATATACTCTGCAACAGCTTGCATCTCTCCTTCTGAGATGTATATGTATTTTCCTCTGTCATCCATCACGCCCGAAAGTCGCCCTAACACAAACAAATGCAACACACATTTTCATTTTCAACATTTTCATTAGCTGAGACAATTCAATGGGGAAATGGCTCTCAACATACCCATACTCTCCAGCGATGTGATCCGATTGATGCATTCCTGCATGGACAATTCGGTGCATTGCAAAATTAATAACCCAAATCTAGAATAAATTTAAACCGTGCATACTGATAAATCAAATTAGGGGATTGCTTTCTTTCTGTGACAGAGTTGCATAAAGTGTATTCTATATGGACCACTTAGGAAATAAATTTCCACATGCCTAACTAATTTCCAACAAAATAAACCTTAGGCTACATTTGTTTTAGGAGGCATTTGGATTTGGATATGGATATGGATTTGACAACAAGGTTAAATTTGTTGTTTACAGTGAAACACTGCATTTTTATGCTAGGTTTGAATAAGAAGAAAAATGAAAAGAAAAAAAAAAAAACAAGTGGATTTCCACGACTTTGTGCATAACTGCATATAGTCATTTCAAATCCCTTCAGTACCGCGTCTAGTTATTTCAAATACATTGAATCTAGTCTCTCCTAGCTTTTGTAACAAATTTAGCCTTGTTATCAAATTCAAATCCCTCCTGAAATAAGCAGAGCCTTAGAGAGTTTACCTGAGTCCTCAACTTAAATTCAGCAGCAAGATCTTCCAAGGGAAGACATTTATGTTTCTGCAACATCAAAAATAACAGTATTATTAATAACAAAATTGCAAACCGCAACTTAGAAGCCTCATTTTGTCAACCATTAACTCATCTGATTGAGGTCGCTTATGGGAAAAAAAATGAAATAAACAGCAGTTGGAAGCTAAATATTAAAGCTATATCTAAAAGGCAAATCGAAGCAATAAAAAGGAACCAGCCATCCATGCTGCATCAGCTTCCCACTATAGGTTCATTACAGGCATCAGCTCAAACACAAATCTGAGTTTGACCAACATAGATTCTGCTTGTCTGAACTTGCCTCATGTAACCATGAGCTAGGGCTTAAAATTGTTTAGCAAATAAGCCAATAACCAGCCTGAGCTGGTATTGACTGGATTGGACAAGTTAGGCAAACTACAACCTCACCTTAAACCCAGTATCTCAAAAGCTCATTCTCATCCCTAGTTTTGATTCCAACCCCCCAATGGAGATATTGGGGGGATAGGTAAAAGAATGAAGGACAAATCTCTAAATGAGTTAACTGTCGATTACCTTTATGTATTCAACAAAATCAGAAAGCAAATCCTGATGTCCATCCTGCACTTCATTCTCCGTACTACCTTCAGCATCTATCGAAAACTCTCCTTTCCACTTCTCAAACTCTAACGCAGCAGCTTCATCCTCCTTAGCCTTCTGAGCCTTAGCTTCTTCCTCCTATAAAATGATAATCCGATCTTCAGCCAGTAATCCAATCACACAAACATGCATCCTAATTGAAATGAAAAGGGACAGCAACACACCAGAAGACGTTCCTGTGCCTCGCGCTCTTCATCTTTCCTCCTTCGAGTTTCAGCATAGCGGTCTTGTTTTGTTTGCCTTGATTCACGTGCAGCTTGTTCAGCCTCCAAAAAATCAGATGGAACTCAATATGAAATAAAAATAAAACTAAGCACTTCAATTGAAAGGAAAAGGGAAGAATACAATTAAAAAAAAAAAGGAAAGAAAACCATGATAATGAACCAAGGACCAAGAAATCATATCCACAAACGCATTTACAAATTAGAGTTATTTCCACCATTTCAGTCATTTATATCTAGGAGATGATGTACCAGTGTTGTTTAACATTTCCTACACCTCAGGTGACTACAAAAAATAGTCTACATCTTTATTACTGAATGTTGATATTCAGATATTTAGAATCTCACTAACTTTGAGGCGTCTTGGATCTTCATCACAGGACTCATCCTATTAGAAATTATAATCAGGGCTGGAGAGAGAGAGAGAGAGAGAGAGCAATCGTTCAAATCATTAAGCTGAAAGAAGAACCAATACCTGTCGTTGTGCTTCCCGCTCTTGACGCTTTTTTTCCCTTTTCCTTGATGCTTTGGCTTCATAATTCTCACCCTCACCAGCTTCTTCATCACTTCCATCAACAGATTCTACCATTGGGTACATAATCAGTTCATCAGACAGAATAGCACTTATTTTCAACATACACAGAGTACATGAGAATATATTCTTCAATAAAATCATCAGCACTTAAAGCTACCCAATTCCAATATCTCACCTATATAATCTTCAACTATAAAGTACAAATGTACACCTCCATGCTTGCAGGGTACATTTTCTAAATATATTCGCCACTGCCAGCTTTGGAATCCATATGTCCTGCCTCATCTTTGTACTCTCTTCATGAATACATAACCATTAATACTCCACTCTGGAAAGTCTGATCGCACTAGATGAAGCCTACTAACTGTCATTTCTCCCCCTAATCATGATGAGACTTTTATCTTTTGCAATTATGGTTATGTATACATTCATTCTTCAATTTCTTGCCACTGCTCAATATATGACATCTTAAAAGAAAGATCTCGTACAAAAAGCTAGCTATTCAATCGTTATCCATGAATAACACAAAGCCTCTCAAGCAGGTGACGCGGGTTGGTATAAAAGAAACTAACCGTGCAAAACCTCGCCGATTCACAAACTCACAATCACTCATAGACTTCATCCATTCAGTTTATATGAAAAAAACCTTCACTCATAGACTCCTAGACGATGAAAATAGACACTACTAAGCATTCATTCTCTTAGTTGCCAATGTTAAAGATGAAAGACCACGAACCTTCTACAACTGGTGCAGCCGCTGCAGCTGATGTGCTTGCTCCAGAGGCCGGCCTCCTTCGCATCCGACGAGCACCAATGGCACGCACTACGCCCTCCCTCTGAGCAACCTAAATTAACAAAAACATAATTAGAAACGAAAATAAATCCAAAACACAAATCGTAGCTAAGAAACGAACATAAAAATGGAAAACAATTAAATCCAATAGAATTAGGTTGACAAAATCAAACCTGTGGCTCTTCTTCGTGATCATGAGGCAATCGAGAATCTTGACGCCGCTTCCATACATACAGTGGAATTAATGCCAAAACAAGAAGCATAGAAAGAATTATAGCCAACATTTCCTGCATATTTTCTCAATCTCAAGCTGCCAACAAGACCATCGTTAAAATGAGCCGCTATAAAATACGCTTCGGAAACCAAATTAACGTACACTAATCGGATTTAATGCTAAGAATATATGAAATTTCTTTCATTTCAAGAGATATATAGGAAACAGAGTTTTAATGTCAGGGCGTACCTTGATGGCGGTTAAGCTTTCGACAATGAAATGATCGACGGAGGAAATTGATTACTGAAATACTGAGAGAGGTGAGAAGGAGACGACCTCAGACCGCTTGGAATTTGGACCCGGTTGAAGAGCAAGGATACTGAACGATACGTCGTCGTTGGTGCTTCGCGCTTTTGGTTGGCAAAATTTCACGGTTGCGTGTCTTTCTACTTTGTTTACCCGGGATATGGACCGATATATCACTCGTCAAATTTACGGATATCACGCTCCAAATATTAGTATTGATATCGATATCATTTACGGTTAACAAAAATTACGGAAATTTAACTAAAAGTTGGAAATTTGGAATTAAATTTTGGGAAAAACCTACGTACCCAATAATGGTTATATAGGACTAATAAAAACTATAAAATAACTTTAATATAATAAATATATGATGAATAATATGATGTAATATGATTCTAACGATGACTAGTAATATAAAATCTTAAATATAAACATAGATTGAAGTGAGTTACTATAATTAAATGTTAAAATAGTTAAAAACATAACAATAAACATACAAAAATTCAATGTAAGAAAAATGATCAGTTTAAATATATTTAAAATTGGAAAAAAAAAAGGATAAAAAAATAGGGCCAAACTTTGTTAAAAAATTGGAAGTAATGGATATATTTAAAATTGGACAAAAAAATGAAGGAAAAAAAAAGGGCCAACATTTGTTGAAAAATTGGAAAAAATGGAAAAAAAAAAATAGCTATTGTAGTCAAGGAGAGTCGAACCCAAGACCGCCCAAATGAGAACCAAAACCCAAGCCAACTCTGTTGGCCAACGTTTTGTAAGTTTAGATAACGTCCAATATATAAATACACATATTCCTCTACTAGCCAATAGTCATCTCTTACCTCCAGCCGAGTCTGCAACTCGGGTTTTCCGACCTGACGGCATAACCCGATTAAATATCCTTCGATTTACGTCCGATTTTCACGAATTAATAGTGCATCTTCATCGTTTTGATCCCAATAAAGGATATGTGGGCTCAAAACCAAACAATTGTTTGATATTTCGACGAATTTCCTTCCTCCCCTTCTTATGTGTTGCCGGCCCAAATACAGAAATTTCGGCGATATTTACCGATATTTTCATCCATGGTTAAAACACACTTTTATACAAGGTTTACTAATGCAAATGCAACCTAGGAAGTAACACAAAATTTCACTTTGCATCCAAAATAAGAAATTATGCCACTTTGTAGGCATTTTGTTACCTCTATGTGTAACGACCCATCCCGAATTTCAGGGTTAGATTAGTGAGTAAACATGGATTAGTGGGACTAATCGGGAATTAGTCAAAGAATCGCTGACGGACGATGTCAAATGACGGTTTTGCCCTTAGGAATGGGCGAAAAGTTGACTTTTAAACGTAGTGGTCAAATGGACTTTAACCGACAATCATAACGTAGATCGGGACGATTCGAGTCCCTAGAAATGTGGCACGTCGAAATTGGAGGTTCGATAGGAAAGTTACGAGTCTAGGAAGTTTTAAGGTATTATTGCACATAAACCGAGAAATTGACACATGGCAGAATTTCATTTGGGAAACTTCTGGAAGGACTTACCAGATGAGTGACAAGTGTCACCCATTTGATAGGCCCAGAACCCAATTAATTAGGGTCCTTATCCTCACCATCATCGATCATCCTCTCGAGCCTTCTTCCCAAACCCGTGGAAAACTAATAACCGTGAACCCCAACCCCTCACACACCCTCAAATCCTCATCTATCGTCCTTGGGCTGTGAATGAAAGTTGGAAAGTGAAGTGAGACGATGATGGTGGTGCTACCGGTGTCGACCGTCGTGCACAGTGGCCCAGTTCGAAGGTAAAAACTCGAAAGCCCTGCTTGTCAGGGCCCACCCCTAATCCCCCAGGATTAGGGACTAAACCCAGCTCCCGTCTGACTTACGCATGACAGGAACGCCAGACTGACGTCTAACCTCCATGTGACACGTAAGTTGGACAAGGGATTCTCGATCCGACCGTCCAAAAACTTCCGAACTTCCCAGAGTGCGCAAAGTCTACTGTGGATCGTACGTGTGATGTCTCCGTCTCTCTCGACAAACAGCCCGCACCGCAACAACCTGGAGGGTATCAAAAATACGAAGAGACTGTGAGTGGACAAAAATAAAGTTTAAGTTTAAAAACATTTCATAAAACAATGACATTTATACCCTCCGTTATGCATGCATATTAATTTTGACATGACCCATCCCAATCCCCCCGGGATTAGTGCGGGATGACCCTGCTCCCGTCTGACACGAAGTGTCAGACAAGGGATATTTCCGACCTTTGCCCTCCCGGGCTATCAGAGTACGCCAGGATCCGGAGGAGGCATGTGATATCTCGGTCTCTGCTACAGTCCACATCCGATGTCAACCTGAAGGGCAGTCAAAACATTAAAAACTGTGAGTGGACAAAACAAAGAGTTTATAAAAACATTTAATAAGAAAGACATTTGTACCCTCCACTAAAAAGCATGCATGCATTCGAAAACCATTTATCCAAAACAACCATATGTGCCCAAAGCAGATATAAACTAAGGTCGAAAGGACCACAATAAAAACGACCATACGGGCCACTGCCCAAATCCTGTGCACACCTGTACACACCACATATCATATATCATATATCCATCACATACATATATATAAGTCACACAACCAATCCCGTCACGGTATCCAAAGCCACGCGCGCGCTACCCGGGTCTCAATCCGAGTCATCTCAAAGTCAAGGTCAATGTCCGCAGACCACTGACCCTACCCGAGGTAATAGTAACCATAGCCTTCCTGAGAGTAAGGAACCCAACTGGGGGGGTGACTCCACTCAGTCGGTGCTCCGTGACTACTCCGGGGTCCACCCAGGCCAACGACCCTCCCCGGAGGAGATAATAGAAGTAAAGGAAGGTAGACGAACATATATATACATAACATAACATTCATGACCGGTTCCCCTGAACCGTCATGATCCATAATATCCATAATTAGGTAACATGTCGGTTCCCGTAAACCGTCATGTACTGTAATAACATAACCAGGTAACATGCCGGTTCCCATAAACCGTCATGTACCGTAATAACCAACAAGGGTTCATGCCGGTTCCCATAAACCGTCATGAACCATGATACCATAACAAGGGTTCATGCCGGTTCCCATAAACCGTCATGAACCGGGAAATCCATTTAAGGTTCCCTGACCTGAAATCAAAACCGTAAAGTGACTGGGTCTCGTACCCGAACATAGGACACCAACTGGGCACCGTGCCCGGAATCTGAGGTCATATACCCGAGACAAAACCAAATGGGTCTCATACCCGAGTTTATCATTTTGAAATCCAAATTCAGTTCATTTAAATCAATAAAGAAATACAGACCCGTATAAGCACCGCATAAGGCCGAAACCTCGAAATACGTGCTTGTACGTAACCACATACAAATGCACCCATGGCATCATCAAACAAGTAATAAAACATATAATAAACATTTATGCATGCACCAATTTAGAAAACAAGGTCCACTCACAGACCGTCCGAGCTGCCGCCTCGATTTGCGTGCCATACGGCTCCCCGAGCCGATCACCGTCACCGGGACTCCCAAACCTGTCCAAATCGTAATAGAAGGTTACTAACTACTTAATTAACCTCCTACCAAAGCCCCGTAATTTTTCCGTATTTTTAACTATTTTTAATCCCGAACCTAAACCTTCCGATGCCCCGAAACATATCGAGACGGTGTCCGATCGACACGAAACCAGTCCCAAAATGTTCGTTACATCGAATAGATGATTTCGTATGTTGAACACATCCCCAGAAACCCTAGCACGCGCTGCCACGCGCCGCCCAAAGGCCCCTGCGCGTGGGCCTCACGCGCCGCTACAGTACCGTCGTCTCCAGCGATCGAACCGGTCCGACCGGCCCGGTCCGGTCCAACCTCTGCAACTGGACCGGCGTAACCGGTCCAGGTCTCCGACACCCTCATTTCTCATCCGTTTTCCTCCATTTCAATCCCTAAATTCATCTTTTAATCTTTCCTATCATTCCCAATTAACCAAACTAGCTAAAACACCCAAAATCCTAACGGTTCAAAATGGACCTTACGGTCCCTGTTTTTCCGATCATCCCACACGGCTGCTCAGCCGTCAACCCCCGTTCAAACTCATCTCTATACACCCTAAACAATCTAACAAACATTCCCTAAGCAACCAAAACGATCCATAATGTAAAACACAAATTAAAAATCGAATTTGGGCAAACCGAGTACCTCTCGGGTTTCATGGCCGCCGCCCACGGCGGCGTGGCTTCCAGCCGGCCACCAGCGTCCAGCCTTCATCCTCTCCACCTCTGGGCTTCTCGGCTCATGATCGAACAAGGTTGGATGTTTGGGTCGCACAGATGAGAGGAATGGGGTCGGGAAAATGGTTGGAGGAAAATGGAAAAATGGATGCACGGTTGAGTGGTTTGGTGCATGAGTGGGTGAGGTTGGCCAGTGGATGGGTGACAAGTGTCACTCATCCATTGGTTGCTGAAAAGTAACTGGACCCACTAAAGACAAACTGCACTTTTTGTCTCGTAAAACGTGCCGTCGTGAATAGTAACCGGGAACTTCCGTGAACCGTAACTTCGCCGTCGAACGTCCGAATTCGACGTGCCGCCTGTCTACGGATTCGTATCGTCCCTATCTACGTAACGGTCTTTGGCCCTCAGCCATCGGACCTCCCGCTCAAAAAGTCAACTTTTGACCTCCTATTCACCCAAATTACCAAAATGCCCCTAAACTTCCGAACGTCATAACTTCCTCCTCGAATGTCGGAATTGAACGTGCCACCTGTCTATGAACTCGTGACGTCACGAACTACGTCACGGTCATCAGTCAAAGTCCATTTGACTGCCCGATTGAAAAGTCAACGTTTTGCCACCATCAGGGGCAAAACGGTCATTTCGCATCGTTCGTCCGATTTCGCTCTACTAATCACAGATTAGCCTCACTAATCGTGATTAGTCACTAATCTAATCATGGAATTTGGGACGGGTCGTTACAACCTTCCCTCCTTAATTAATTTCGTCCCCGAAATTCCAACCGACCTAATCTAACCGTTCTTCCCTCCTTAATTTAGTTCCGTTCTCGAAACGCCAACTATTCTGATTCCACATCCACCTCGTGGAAAGTAGAATCGACCTCGAAATACGTGTACCCTCCAACTAGAACAATACTTACTCGTCTGCAACCAGACGTACCACTAACGCTCATGTCGCCTCGTCTACATTCGACCACGTCGAATAGCAGAAGTCGTACGCTCCGAACTGACACCACCTGTCAGTATCAGAGTAGCCCAAGTATCCTATGATCGACCCACTTGTCAACTCTACCCTTTCACTCACATACACAACTCTACGGTTCCTTCCTCAATCTCTAACCTATCCTGACGTCTGCTCCCACTGGAAGTTACCAATCCCTCAACGATCCACGCTGACACCTCCGACAAACTGTCAGCACTTGACAGTCGTCAGTCGCAATCTGATATGACACACACTCGTGGTTACACTAACCACAAGCATTTCACTCGACCTGTGTGTAACTAGACCCATCAGAAATACCATGACCCAATACACAGTATCCAATATCCAGTCCACGACCTCAACTAATCCAATGATACCGGAACCAATCCGACTACCAACACGCCCACCAACATACTACCGGTATAACCTATATACCGTCACTAGGCATCACAAGTATGCCCAGTATTGTACCTCGAATTATTTACCCATCAATTAGCTTACAACCACCTAGGTCATAGCCAATCACGTTTCAATTATGGAGTTCATTCGTCCAATCCAGCATTAGACAAATCGAAACTCCAACCCATCATCTATTCCCAATTCCAAATCCGAATCCGCAATTTCGTAAGAAATCCCGAATCCAAATCCAAAAATCATATCCATAATCATGTCCAAATTCAAATCCGAAATCATCATTCCGTAGACTAGTATTAGGAATAACCATTCTGAACCCAAATCCATAAAAGAAAATCTATAGTCAAGCTCTAGAATCAAATCCTGAATCGTCACCCAGAATCCGATTCCAAAACCCAAATACAGAAATCCTCTTTCAAGTTCCAAAATCAAATCCTGAATCGTCATCCAGAAATCTGATTCCAAAACCTGAAATCTCGTTCACGTCTACCGAGACGTACCAAAACCAAACCTATCAGTTACTCGCTCACCCGATTACCACAATACGATCGATTGACTTCATAGGGAAGTCAATCCCAACATCAACACAACACTAGGTCAGACAAAATCCGACCTCGTCAGACACCTACTCATCAGACAACTACTCAGGCGAGTAGTAAGCCATATGGGATTTACCTCGAACAGAAGTTCAGTCCCAACATGCTCCACTCAAACATCCAAGTATGAGCGATAAACTCTCCACTTATCTGGATCATCAAGACCACGATCCAGATTCATAACGATACCCAAAGTCCTAAACCAATTCCCACAACTGAACAGATTAGTCAACGACGAAACACGCCGAGACTGTGGGTTCTCACTGACTACCTCGTATGGATCCTTGGCATTCCACCTAGGAAAAACCAAAGATGATCCAACACGATGACATCAAAACTCATCCTACGTGAATGCAACCAAAACTTGCTGCACTCATCACGCCACGTAATCCAACATCGTCTGCCACCAAGTAGAAAATGAGGAATCTCAGTCATCTAACTTCGATATACTCATCTCCTCCCGATGGTTCAGAACAACTCCCGGGTCCACCAACCAATACACGATCAGTGTACCAGTGGCAACCAACAACATCTATATCATCAACGTCATCTACCATCATCAATCATGATAGAATCTGAGAAGTCACCCAAAATGACTTCGACATACCCATTAGCAATGCGGAAAACCCGCATTCCACTCGTCACCTCAATCGCAACCTCGCGCGATTCCGAAATTCCAACAAGATTGGAAACAAGATACCTGGACATCAACCACGTGTCCCTTAACCACTTTAACCTTATCTGAGGTCCACTCTGGAACCGCAGATACCCAACATATGCCCATCTCGTCAGAGCCACATCCCGACTCGTGACTCACCGTCATCACAATCACCCGCACTGACACCAGCACTAGCACTAGCACTAGCACGGGTACCAGCACCATCACTACCACCTGTCAGCATCAGCACACAAGCATCCTCACTAGCATCAGTACTTGACGCTAGCACACCGTGTGCAAAACTGACACCCTGGATCTCCGCTCATACCAAGCGACGATCGCGTACCTCTGCTCGTATAGGAGAAACTCTGTCTCCCTCGTACCTGTCAACTCTGGGTACAGTCACCCTGACAACTCATACGAGAAAAGGAAAACGTTCCCCGAACGTCCCCGATCCCCAACAATCGTAACTATAACCACTCTCGGTAGTAGCGCCTGCCCCACACTCGTGCAGACCTAACTACCAGACATCGCTATATCCAGACTCCGTATCCAACGGAATCAATCGCACGTACCAACTACTCTATATCCCACTCAGGGATTCCATCGACAAGTACCAACCCTGGTAACCTGTCCAACCAAACTCTAACCAGGCGCAACTCGACTAAGCCAATGTCGTCTACCAGGTCACCCGCGACCTTAGTTGCATCAACCCACAACTGAAGTAGCACGACAACCAACTCGGTCTAACTGATAAATATAACCTCGACTACGAAGTGCAGTCCCAACACAAGCTGACATGACCAGGCCGACTAACGAATCCAAATCCGAATAGTCGTCCAAGTCAAACCACCAGTCAACTCACATTTCCGAACCATACACATAAGGTAGGGTTCCACAATCAAGCCCTAGGGTCACTCTGAACCCAACTGCATAAGGCAGTAAAATCCACGATCTGACCGACCCCGCGGTCTGGACATCATAATGACGTCAATCGAATCCTAGAATCAAGTATTGAGAACATATAAAAACATATATGCATGCACCAAGAGTTAGAAAGCAAAGTCCACTCACAGACCATTCCGACGTCGTCTCGATACGCACACCCCCACGCGCCATCCAAAGTGGCTGTAGAGTGGACCACTTCCCTGGAAACCACCGCACGCGCCCCTACGCGCCGCCCAAAGTGACTGCGCGTGGGCCTCACGCGCCTGCATAGTAACCACTGTTCATCGTCTTCCTCAGCTGTTCGACCGGTCTGAACCGGCGAGGGCGGTTCTTCGCCATTCCTCCACCAATTTCATCCCTTTTCATTCCTTTAGTTTCATCCTGGCCTATTTAATTGATTCCACAAATCAATTCGTGAAAACACGGCCTCAATCTCCTCGTCCAAGCTTCGAAGAAAACTCAGAAAATATGAGTTTCTGTCTCCGGCCACCCACGGCCACTACGAAGCTCCAGGTTACACCCTAAGGTCCTTCTAACCTTCTTAGAACTATTAGAAACCTTAGGACACCTCGACAATCACCCAAACCTCACCTCCCAAGCTCGAAACAGCAACCGTCGAAAACCCCTGTTCTTGCTCCCGGCCCACCGTGCAATCCCCCGTCACGGTGTCGACCTCTACAGCTCCCTAGGAACCTACTGAACTCACTAGGACTCACCAAAAACCTCGACTCGTACTCAAACTCCACGACTTACCGTTTGAATCAAAACGGAAAAACAGGGGAAACAGAGAACCCTCACCTATTTGTGCACTGTCGTGAACGACGCCGTGTACCAGCCTGTCCAACCCCTCGTCTCTGTCATCTGATCTCTCCCACACCCTGAATTTGAATGGTTTGGTCGAGCACAGCAACACCACCACCTCGATTCTTCTATGTTTTCCTGAGAACTAACCCTCTCCTCACACACCAACACTCGACTCTCAATCTGCTCAACTCAGTCCTTACACTCTCAACCTCCCTCTGATCACACTCACACACTCACAAGGGTCACACCTCCCTGCAATTGATCGATTCCTCCCTCTCTGCCCAGTCTCTGTTTTTCCCTCTTCGAACAAACACGATGCACACACACACACAAATAATTGCACCGTGCACCCTAGAAGCCACTACACACAGCCCACGTGTCCACCATCCCATGGTCCCCTCTCAAAATATCCAATCCCTCCTGTACACTTGTCCCAATCTGATTACGCGCATCCCAAGGCACAAAAAGACCAAAATACCCTTGTGATGTCCAAATTACGACTTTGCCATTCGCCGTTCTAGACCCCTATCTCGACCGTCCAATGTCCGATGAATGCATACCGCCTGTCATTGAACTTAAGACGACGAGATCTACCTAATGGTCCTCGGTCTACGTGTAAAAACTTTGTCGTACGGAAAGTCAACTTTTCCCCTTCTTTAATCAAATTCCGGTAATGCCCCCAACCTTCCGAACATCATAATTTCCTCCTCGAATGTCGGAATCGGGCGGGCCACCTGTTTACGGACTCATGACGTCCCGAACTACGTCACGGTCATCGGTCAATGTCCAATTGACCGCCCGAACTAAAAGTCAACATTTTGCCCAACTAGGGGCAAAATCGTCATTCTACGTCCAAGGTCCAAAAGTACCCAACTAACCACCGATTAACTCAGCTAATCCGTCGCTAATCACTTCACTAATCTCGACTCCCGGGACGGGTCGTTACAATCTACCCTCCTTAAAATAATTTCCTCCCCGAAATTCCACTGCTCGTACCTCAGGTGGGGGGTCTCCTACTCTATCTCAACCACTACGCAACTTAACCTCTTACCTGAAACGATCCAGTCCTGCTTACTTACCCAAAAAGGAAGTCTACCTACCGACTCACTACTTGCCTTCGCTTCCCTTGACTACTCTGACCACCCTGTCGGAATAAATCAACAAAGTCCTAAAGGCACTCCTAGATTGTGGGTTCTCTTTAATAACTTCATATCGATCAATTATAGTCACTCCTTTCAAATTCCTTCCGTCATCCTTCAACGAAACTCACCATAACACTCGCTACATTCGGCGTCACCAAGTACTGCTCTACTTCGGAACACACTACAAGTTAAGGGAGGTTACAAATCCAGGTATTTCAACCACAAGTTTCCCAACTCAAATATACTAGCCATAGGGCTCCTCATCTTCTACAGATCACAACCACGCTTCCGTTGCGCTACTCTGATCAATCCCACGGCATCCTGACCGTTCGTCCTGGTTCATGACCAACCCATGGTCATCCTTACCTTGCTCGGCATATGAACCCTCATCTAGAGTCATCCACCAGGCAACCACTACCTCGGCTGCTCCTAGCAGCACCGTCTCCAATCCGGCCGTAAGTCGGCCCAAACCACAAGGACTACGATACCATAAACCCCAACTCACGGTTCCCCTCAGGTACTTCTCACTACAATCCAGTAATCCCACGGGGTTTCTCAAATCATCCCCGTCGTCCGGGTTATCCACACCCTCAAACGCTGCTATCTAACCACCTCAAACGTACTATCACTGTCGTATCCAGGTTGTTGTAGGGCTGTTCCGCATCGAGACATCATATCCACAGTAGCATCACACCACCCAAGTCAATGAACCTACGATTCCGGGAATCAAACCTCGTTCAGAACATACGAAACCTCGCTCTGATACCAATGGTCAGGGCCCACCCCTAATCCCCAAGGATTATGGACTAAACCCTGCTCCCGTCTGACTTACGCATGACACGAATGCCAGACTGACGTCGAACCTCCATGTGACACGTAAGTCGGACAAGGGATTCTCGATCCAACCGTCCAAAAACTTCCGAACTTCCCAGAGTGCGCAAAGTCTACTGTGGATCGTATGTGTGATGTCTCCGTCTCTCTCGACTAACAGCCCGCACCGCAACAACCTGGAGGGTATCGAAAACACGAAAAGACTGTGAGTGGACAAAAATAAAGTTTAAGTTTAAAAACATTTCATAAAACAATGACATTTATACCCTCCGTTTCAAAACCAATGCATGCATATTAATTTCATGTCATAAAACCATGTACGAAAACCAAACACATTTTCCTTTTTTCTCAAATCCTGGGCCTCAGCCCAAAACCATCGAAAACCATTATAACCAACGAAAACCATCCTTGAAAACCGTCATCATTCATCACAGAGAAAACCAAAACATATTGAACCACATTTCCAACCATCGAACCTGCTGGATTTATCCGAGTCTTTAAACTCTCGAGTCTTTAAACTCAATCCAGGCCTCAATATAATCCGAGTCTTTAAACTCAACAGGCCTACGGGGGAAAATATCAATATATCCGAGTCTTTAAACTTCCGAGTCTTTAAACTCAATCCGGGTCTTTAAACCCAATTAGGGCCCGTCCCCCGTCAATCACAATCCGGGTCTTTAAACCCAATAACCAGATCCAGAAAATCGAATCCAAAACCGTTTGAAAAACTTTTTTCCATTTCCGAATCCGAATCCGAATCCGCAATCTCATCAGGATCCCGAATCCAAACCCAGAACTCATATCCATCTCCTTCCCAAATCTGAGTCCGCAACCACCATTCCGTAAGCCGGCATCCGGAATAACCATTCCGAAACCAAACCCGGAATCCACTTTCAAGTCCCGAATCGAATCCCGAATCGTCATCCGGAATTTCGATTCCAAAACCCGAAATCACGTTTCTTAAAATCACTTTTCTGAACTGGGCTTCAAGCCCGAAAACACGTTCCAAAATCCTTTTACTTTCTTTGAAATCAAATCGTATTTCAAATCCCGAAATCAAACCATTAACACCAGGTTCAAATCACAATATCCGTCAAATCTCGTAAAACGTGAAATACCGTCATTTCCTCGAAAAACGTGCACAAACCGTAAACCATCACAATCATTAATCAAATCATAGAATCAAGTATTGAGAACATATAAAAACATATATGCATGCATCAAGAGTTAGAAAGCAAAGTCCACCCACAGACCATTCTGACGTCGTCTCGATACGCGCGCATTTACTTTGTCCCTGGCCATTCAGCTGTCCTCGGCTTTCCCGAACCTGTCCAAAGCTCATAACGAGGTTACTAACTACTTCACAAAAGTCCTACTCAAATCCCATAACTTTCCTGAACTTCTAAGCATACTTTAAAAGGGACCCTAGACCTTCGATCCCGCAGAACTAACCCGAAACAACGTCCGATAGTCCCGAAACCTATCCCAAGAGATTCGTTACAACGATTAGACCAAAAACCTAGTTGACCACTTCCCCGGAAACCACCGCACGCGCCCCCACACGCCGCCCAAAGTGGCTGCGCGTGGGCCTCACGCGCCTGCACAGTAACCACTGTTCATCGTCTTCCTCAGCTGTTCGACCGGTCTGAACCGGCGAGGGCGGTTCTTCGCCATTCCTCCACCAATTTCATCCCTTTTCATTCCTTTAGTTTCATCTTGGCCTATTTAATTTATTCCACAAATCAATTCGTGAAAACACGGCCTCAATCTCCTCGTCCAAGCTTCGAAGAAAACTCAGAAAATCTGAGTTTCTGTCTCCGGCCACTTACGGCCAACACAAAGCTCCAGGTTACACCCTAAGGTCCTTCTAACCTTCCTAGAACTATTAGAAACCTTAGGACACCTCGATAATCACCCAAACCTCACCTCCCAAGCTCGACACAGCAATCGGCCAAATCCCCTATTCTTGCTCCCGGCCCACCGTGCAATCCCCCGTCACTGTGTCGACCTCTACAGCTCCCAAGGAACCTACTAAACTCACTAGGACTCACCAAAAACCTCGACTCGTACTCAAACTCCACGACTTACCGTTTGAATCAAAACGGAAAAATAGGGGAAACAGAGAAAACTCACCTGTATGTGCACTGCCGTGAACGCCGCCGTGTCCCAGCCCGTCCAACGCCTCGTCTCTGTCATCTGATCTCTCCCACACCTTGAATTTGAATGGTTTGCTCGAGCACAACAACACCACCACCTCAATTCTTCTCTATTTTCCTGAGAACTCACCCTGTCCTCACACACCAACACTCGACTCTCAATCTGCTCAACTCAGTCCTTACACTCTCAACCTCCCTCTGATCACACTCACACACTCACAAGGGTCACACCTCCCTGCAATTGATCGATTGCTCCCTCTCTGCCCAGTCTCTGTTTTTCCCTCTTCGAACAAACACGATGTACACACACACAAATAATTACACCGTGCACCCTAGAAGCCACTACACACAGCCCATGTGTCCACCATCCTATGGTCCCCTCTCAAAATATCCAATCCCTCCTGTACACTTGTCCCAATCTGATTTCACGTATCCCAAGGCACAGAAAGACCAAAATACCCTTGTGATGTCCAAATTATGATTTTGCCATTCATCGTTCAAGACCCCTATCTCACCCGTCCAATGTCCGATGAATGCATGCCGCCTGTAGTTGAACTCAGGACGACGAGATCTACCTAACGGTCCTCGATTTACGTGTGAAAACCTTTTCGTACGGAAAATCAACTTTTCCCCCTTCTTTAATCAAATTACGGTAATGCCCCCAACCTTCCGAACATCATAACTTCCTCCTCAAATGTCGGAATCGGGCGGGCCACCTGTCTACGGACTCATGATGTCCCAAACTACGTCACAGTCATCGGTCAATGTCCAATTGGCCGCCCGAACTAAAAGTCAACATTTTGCCCAACCACGGGCAAAATCATCATTCTACGTCCAAGGTTCAAAAGTACCCAACTAACCACCGATTAACTCAGTTAATCCGTCGCTAATCGCTTCACTAATCCCGACTCCCGGGACGGGTCGTTACACTACTTTTGTTCGAAAATGGGTTTTTAGTTTGGGCCACTATTGACCGTTCTAATTGATTGGACGAGGATCATTCAGTGGGTAAAATCGAGGTTTTTCACCTCGAGACACGTTGACTTTTCCAAGAGTTTTGGGGGTTTGTCCGATAGTCTTATGTCAATGGTTAGTGACCTTCGGGTATTATTTGGACATGATCAGAAGTTCCGGAGTTGGTGGAGTAGCCTCGGGAAGGCATAAGGCCAGCGTATCGAGGCGACAGCCAGGACGGTCTGTGAGTGGATTTTTGTTTTATAAAGATTATGCATGCATAATAATTTTATATGCTTTTTATATGTGTTTTGTGATAATATGATTGTATTATTTATGATTTCTTTAATTGCATGAATTTCGAGGTTTCTAATTTTATAATGTTTTCATACGTGCTGGCATTTGAATGAGTTCGGGCTGGGGGCCCAGTTGATTGAAAATCGGGCATGAGTCCCATTTGTGATTTATAAAAGGGATTTGGAAATATGGGATTGGGCATGAGACCCATTTGATTTGGAAACTATCGGACTTGAATCCATTTGTTTTAATGAGAAATCGAGCATGGGACCCAGTTATGGTTTATAAATGTGATTTCAGGTCGGGGACCCAGTTATGGATTTGGATAAATGGATTTATGATGGTTCTATGGAAATTCCGAGCATGGCCCCTTTGAAAGGTTTTGAGATGTTTTGGAAATGATTTTAAAAAGATTTTTCCCATATACTATCCTTAGATGAGGATATGTGGATGGTCTCCTCCAGATGTCTAGGACATTGGGGAAGTCACGGCGCATTTCCTGTGAGAGGTCATTGCACGGAGCGACCAGACCGTATAGTGACTCAGGAGCAAGATTGATATGATTAGACGTCTGGGACGTCAAACATTTGGGATGTCAAAGATTGACCCGGAGAGACCCTGGGCAGCACGCGTTATTTAGACCGTGAGATATGACGTCTGCGACATCAAGCGTCTAGGACGCTAGGTATCTGGGATGCCGAGGATGGGTATTTGGTAAACATGAATGATTGGATTTATGAAATAGTATTTATGTGTTTGTGGTTTTAGGCAGTGGCCCACATGACTGGATTTCCGGTTTTGGGCTGAGTTCCCATATTCCTGGATTTTATGATTTTGAGTTAAGGCCCTAATGTTTAAAGAAAAGAAAATGAATTTAGTTTTCTAAACAGTTTTTATTATGTTTGAATTAACTAGTTTTTGAATGCATGCATAGTTTTACGTGATGGGCATAAATATCTTTTGTGAAATGAGTTTTATTAAATTAATTATTTTCGTCCACTCACAGCTTTTAATGGTTTTTAATTGAGGGCAGATGCGGGTTGTACTAGAGACCGAGACCTCCCATTCCTCGGTTGATCTTGGCGCACTCTGGAGGCCCATTGGGCTCAGGATTTTGGATTAACCCTTGTATGGCCTTCGTGTTACCTCGTGTGGCACATGGGTTAGACGAGAGCAAGACACATCACACGTAATCGTAGAAGGATTGGGATGGGTCATGTCAAGGTGGTATCAGAGCAAGGTTTGCGTATGGTACTCTAATACTAAAGTGGTATCAGAGCGAGGTTAACATGTGGCACTCTGACATTAAGGTGGTGTCAGAGCAGTGATTGTTAGTGTGGAACCAGAGTAGTGTGCGCATGTGCCCAGGATATGAGGTCTTTACAAGGAAGAGCCCGTCATCAACTTGAAAGTGAGGGCAATAGAGTAAGATAATTAGTAGAAATGGGTCGTGGAAAGAGGATGATTCGCCAATACGTCGTGCATTAGTGTGATTCGACCCGAGTAGAGTTGTATGTGATGGATTGGCAGTGGGGCACCGTCGGACAGTCAGGCGATGTTAGATTTATTATGCTGCTGGGAGCAGCCGGGTTCGAGTAATCCCAGTTGAGTTGATGATTGGATTGTTCGACTCTTTGATACTAGGACCGCGGGGTCAGTCAGATTATGGACCTTGTTGTGGAGGGTAGTCGACTTTAGATGAACCTTAATTCGTGATGGATGGTCTGGATAGGCGAATCGAGTTGACCTAGTGGGCGAACCTTAGTGATGATAACCCTAGTTGGAAGCGACTAGAGTCGTTAGTATGGGAAATGCGAGTTAGATAGTTGTATTGGCGATGGTGCTGCAGAGAGCAGCTGAGGTCATGGATGACCCAGGTGGATGACTCTAGTTGAGAGGAGTTGAGGATGGAGATTGGTTGGCCAAAGCTTCGGGCTTGGCTGTTAATAGGGTGGAGAGATGTGAGATTCCACGACGAGATCTGGAATAGAGATAGACTGGATGGTAACCAGTGGTGAGTGAATTATGTTGGGATTCTTCTCAACCGTGATTGAGAGGATGGATGTGATAGAGATGAATAAGTGGTGATTGGATGAAAGGGTATAAAAGGATGAAGCAAGTACGGTCATAGGGATTAGTGGTTGTTTCGTTAGATATGGTAGTATGCAGAGATTTGGCTTCAGATCACAGCAGGAGTTTGTTGTGACTCTCCAGTCGAGCGGTATGTCAGGGTAGGATGAGTTGACATCCTTTTAGATGTGCATAAACAGTCTTAAACGGACATAAGAGTTGGGAGTTAGAC
Organism: Prinsepia uniflora; assembly: GCA_032719365.1. Classification (NCBI taxonomy): domain Eukaryota; kingdom Viridiplantae; phylum Streptophyta; class Magnoliopsida; order Rosales; family Rosaceae; genus Prinsepia; species Prinsepia uniflora. The sequence goes on along the minus strand of CM064870.1, from coordinate 49,787,442 downwards.
GGTTTACAGACACGTGGTTGACGTCCGAGTGAGTTGAGGACTATGAAGCATACCTAAGTCATTTCTAACATGGTTGGAACTTCGGAATCAAGAGAGGTTGTGATTGAGTCGAGGAGAAGGGTGCTTGACTCCGAATTGGTAATGGATATTCCGAAGTCGTAGATAGTGACTTCTCGTTTTCTGCTCTTCAGCGAAGGGTGCTTGGTGGCACCAGATGGGGTGACTGTAGTGGAGTTGTGTTGCGCTCACATAGGATGAAATTTGATGTCTTCGTCTTGGATCATCCTTGATTTTCCCTAGGCACGACTTCAGGATTGATCTAACATAGGGAATGATGGCGAGGGAGTTTCGATAGGTAAGGATGTCAAGGAGCGACTATAGGATGACAAAGAGTGACTATAAATGATCGATATGAAGTAATTGGAGAGGACCCACAGTCTAGATGTGTTTCATCTTTGACTAAGTTGTTCAGTTGTGGGCACGGTGTTGAGGAGTGTGGTGATGACCGAGGGGAATTGCAGGGAAGGATTGCCTTGCTGATTATGCTAAGCTAGGAGCAGGGGAGAATCATATTGTAAGATAGTTGGAGGTGTCTCTAGAAATCGGTAGTGAGATGGCAAGACAGAGGTTGGATATGTGCGTGTGTTGGATATAGGCACTATCTTGTGCGTGTGTTGGATATGGAAATGTTGGGGTTGACTTCTTTTCGAAGTTAATCCAGTATGAGATAGTAGTTGAGTGAATTGGAGTATATGCTCTGTCTTGAGCATGTATTGGATATGTGGTGTTGGAACTGCTCTGTCTTGGATAGGTGCGTTGGGGGAGTGGCTTCCTTTCGAGGCCAATCCACTGTGATAGTAAGTATGACTGCTTCTGTCAGGACCCACCCCTAATCCCCCGGGATTAAGGGCTAAATTCTGATCCCGTCTAACTTACGCATGACATGAAGGCTAAACCAACGTCCAACCTTCATGCGACACGTAAGTCGGGCAAGGGATTCTCGATCTAACCATCCGAAAGGTACTGGTCTTCACAGAGTATACCGAACTACCGTGGATCGCGGGCGTGATGTCTCTGTCTCTCTCGATCAACAGTCAGTGCCGCAACAACCTGGAGGGTATCAAAAATACGAAAAGACTGTGAGTGGACAAAAATAAAGTATAATTCAAAAACAGTTCAATAAAACAATTACATTTATACCCTCCATTTAAAAACCAATGCATGCATATCAAATCCAAGTCATGAAACCACTCATATCAAAAACCATCCAAGAAAAACCATTTGAAAACCCGTATCAAAACCGTTATTCAAATCCAGGCCTCAGCCTCAAGTCTCAAATCAAACTCAATCCGGGAACTCAGTCCCAAAACTCTATCAAATCCAATTCATCCGGGCCACTGCCCAAAACATCGGAAAACCAGTGAAAAACATCAATCATACAAGTTTACAGGATCTCAAGTGCGCCCGAGTCTTTAAACTCAAAACACAATGCGCAATAACCAGGCCTTCCCGGGATATCCGAGTCTTTAAACTCAAAACCAGATCCAGTGGGTTTTTCTCTTTCTTTTTCCGGGTCTTTAAACCCAAAACCATTTTTCAAGCAACAGTGAAAACCACAGAAAATCCACAGTTGAATTCGCAACGATGATTCCGTAAACCGGCATCCGGAACCATCGTCCTGAACCCAATTCCAGACTTCCTTTCCAAATCTCGAAACCAAACCGAAATTCAATTTCAAAACTGGAAGCTCCTTTACCGAAATCTCAGAAACAGGGCTCCAAGCCCTAAATCACTTTTCCGAAATCCATTTCAAATCATTGAAATCAAATCATATTCCAAATCCCGAAATCAAATCATTAAAACCATCGTCAAATCACAAGAGAAATCGAAACCTCGTAAAACGTAAAATTCCGTAAAATACCTTGAAAATCGTGCAAAACTGTAAACCATCAAGATCATAAAACAAATCATAGAATCACGTATGAAAACATATTAAAACATATATGCATGCATCAAGAGTTAGAAAGCAAAGTCCACTCACAGACCATTCCGACGTCGCCTTGATACGTGCGCACTTACGCCGTTCCCGGCCATTCCATTATCCTCGGCTTTCCCGAACCTATCCAAAACCCATACTAAGGTCACTAACTACTTCACAATGGTCATACTAAAACCCCATAATTTTTTCGTATTTTTAACTATTTTTAACCGAGCCCTAAAACATTCGGACATCCCGAAACATAACGAGACGATATCCGATTGACTTGAAACCAGTGCCAAAATATTCGTTACGTCGAATACTTTAAAAGTCGTGTTAGAACTTTCCTCGAACTATGTGCCACACGTCAATACGCGCTGCCCAAAGGGGCTGGGCGTGGGCCTCACGCGCCAGGCATAGTCATCTTCAACCTCCCGCCGAACTAGGTCCAGCCCGATTCGGTTCAGCCCGGTCCAGCCGAACCGGTGAGGGCAGTTCAACACTATAATTCGTCCATTTTAATCCCGTTTTCAATCCTTTATCTTCCTAAAGCTTTGTCTCAATGTTACCTCTCTATCTACATATAAAAACCACAAGATTAAGTCCAAAAATATACCTTCCCAATCCAAAGAATTTCTCGTGTTCTGCAACTAAATCCCTCCACGGTTTCTGACCTCATTTAGGCTCAAAAGTAGTCCCAATCGACTTCCTTATCCTTAAAAAGCACGTTCCAATTGTTAGCAGTCATCAATGAGGCCTGAAAACCCGTATTCGAAATTTTAGACTGAAACTTACCGCGTGTCGCCGGCCACCAGTTCCACGGCAGGCCATCTTCTCCTTCTCCTCAGACACGACTCACCTTCCTAAGCACCATCCAATCAAGCAACACCGTTATCCGTGGCCTCTACTAAACTCCAAGCTTGAATTCGAAAACAGGGTTCACTCTGTTTCCAAGTTTGTTCCTCACCTTTCACCCACCTTCCATATGGCTCTACCTTTAACACAAGCACACAATCACAGTTAACTTCTGGGCATTCACTCAAGCACCCTGAATTCAGACAACTCACACACGCACTGAAATGTACCCTCTGTCTCAGAGTCTCTGTTTCTCCCAGTTGATCGATAAACCCAAGTTTTTTTTAAAACTATGATCGTGTGAGACAGAGTTGGCTAGAAGCCTCTGGAGAGGGGACATATGTCCTCAATTCTTTGGTTTAGCTTACAAAAAATCCAATTCATTCTGTCCAGGTGTCCTCACCTGATGGTTCAAGATGCCAAAAGACCAGTTTGCCTCTCTAATGTCCAAATTACCATTTTGCCTTCGTATTTCTTAAATCGTAACTCTATTTCCCGAACTCCAAATGGCACATGCCGCCTGTCGTTGTAATCAGGGGATCGAGACCTACGTAAAGGTCCTCGAAATATGTGAAATTGACTTAGCGTCCAAAAAGTCAACAAATTGCCCCTATTTAACGAACTTACCAACGTGCCCTCGAACTTCCAAACGTCATAACTTTTTCCTCGGATGTCGAAATCGGACGTGCCACCTGTCTATGAACTCGTGACGTTCCGAACTACGTCACGGTTATCGGTCAATACCCAATTGACCGTCCGAACTAAAAGTCAATATTTTGCCCATTCTAGGGGCAAAATCGTCATTTTGCACCAACCGTTCAAAAGTATCAAACTAATCATCGATTACCTTGCTAATCCGTCATTAACTACTAAGCTAATCCCCGACTTCCGGGACAGGTCATTACAATCTACCCTCCTTAAAAAGAATTTCGTCCCGAAATTCCACATCTCGTATCTCTGTAACTAGCGAGGAGAAATCCAACGATTCTTATACCTGAGTCTCCTACCCGGTGTCCAACTCCTGCCAACCCAACTTGTCATCTCAACTTACGAACCAACTCTCCTGAGAGAAATTCTAAGTACGGTAACTCTACGAACTTAAAAGAAACAAAGGTATTTTAAAATACCTCAAACACAGTTCATAGAGCACATCCTCACGTACTTCCACCTACACCTTCCGGGAAATCCAACTCAAAGTCCTTCCCAATCTCCGGGTCTCTTGGTCGGTAGGAAATCCTAAGGTAACTCAATCTACGAATCCAAAGCAGACCCTCGTACCAATTCTATGTCCAACAACTAATACCCAACTCAAACTCTGAACCAGGAGCGATCCAAACCTGATCTACTCATCCTTAAGGGGATCCTACCTCCGACTCACTACTTCACCTCACTTCCCACAATTTCTCAGATCACCTTGTCGAATCAATCGACAAAGTCCTTAACACAACTAAAGGCACTCCTTGTCAGGACCCACCTCAGTTCCGCCCCGAGAACCGAGGTAAATCCTGCTCCCGACTGACACCTCAACACACAACTAAAGTAAACTCTCAAAACAAAAAGGTACACTGCCAGACGCAAGAGAAAATTTAAACATCCCGAAATCAAAGTTTTAAAGAGCATAGTACAAAACAAAACATGCCCTACTGTAAGCTAAGCGCGCAACAGATGACAGATCACTTTATGCCTCGACTTCTGCCTTAACGGTAGCCCTAACGCTCGCACCACGACCTGGAGGGTGTTAAAAATATTAAAAATGTGAGTGGACCAAATATAAGGAGTTAATAAACCGTTTACGAAAACAAACTAGGGTTACACCCTCCGTTTTGAAAACATGCATGCATAACCAAGTAACTTAAACAACAGTAGTATGAAATACAACAGCATATAAAAAGCCTCAGAAATTAGACCAAAGTTCAGGTATTAAAACCATCAAAACCAAGTGATTCGGGTCACCACCCAAAACATCAGAACCCAGTGAAAAATATCAATCATACACATGTACTGGATCTCAGGTGCGCCCGAGTCTTTAAACTCAAAACACAATGCGCAATAACCAGGCCTTCCCGGGATATCAACGAGTCTTTAAACTCAAAACACAATCACAGACCTCGGGGGGTATCATTATCACCGAGTCTTTAAACTCAAATCCATACTGAGTCTTTAAACTCAAAACATCAATCCAGGGCCCTCCCCCCGTAAATCAATCTGAGTCTTTAAATTCAAAACCAGATCCAGTAGGTTTTTCCGAGTCTTTAAACTCAAAACCATTTCTCACATATATAAGAAAACCATCAAAATCCGGAAATCAAAACCAAACTGGAAAGCTTCCAAAAACCGAAATCACATTTACTTAAAAAGGGACTTCCTCCCGAATTTCACTTCCAATCACAAATCATTCCACAAACCTCAATTTAACAGAATGCGTATAAAACATATTCATTCATCCAAAACCATACGCAAAAGCATCACTGAAACCATTATTCACGAAGTACATGCAAACCCGATAAGGAGACAGTTATATAAAGCATAAGTAAGTAAAATAGGTTATAAAACATAATTCATGAAAGCATATCTCGAAAACACAAAAACATAATTGAAACATAACGAAATAAATAAACAGTTATGCATTGTAACGACCGGTCCCGAATTCCAGGATTAGATTAGTGACGAATCACGATTAGTGAGGCTAATCCGTGATTAGTTGGGCGAAATCGGACGAACGATGCGAAATGACCGTTTTGCCCTTGGTGGTGGCAAAACGTTGACTTTTCAATCGGGCGGTCAAATGGACATTGACCGATGACCGTGACGTAGTTCGTGACGTCACGAATTCATAGACAGGTGGCACGTTCAATTCCGACGTTCGGAAGTTTATGGGCATTTTGGTAATTTTGGATAAAAGGGGTCAAATGTTGACTTTTTGACCGGGAGGTCCGATGGCCGAGGGCCAAAGACCATTACGTAGATAAGGACGATACGAATCCGTAGACAGGCGGCACGTCGAATTCGGACGTTCGACGGCGAAGTTACGGTTCACGAAAGTTTCGGGATACTATTCCCGGCGACACGTTCTGCGAGACAAAAAGTAAGTTTTGTCTTTTGTGGGCCCAGTTACTTTTCAGCAACCAATGGATGAGTGACACTTGTCACCCATCCACTGGCCAACCTCACCCATTCATGCACCAAAACCCATCCCCGTGCATCGTCCATTTTCTTTGTTCCCAAACACAAACCCGATCCCATTTCTCACCCCAAAAATCCAAACCCTTGACCTGTGAGCATAACTGAGAGGGCAGAGAGATGGAGAGGACCGGCTGGACGTGGTGGCTGGCCAGGCAGAACCGCCGTGGGCGGCGGAGGAGAAAACCCGAACGAGGTAATCGGTTTTGCCCGTTTAATCCATTTTCGATTTCTAGTTGTTATGGGTCGATTTGGACGATTGGTTTGAGTTAAATAGGTTGCTAGGGAGTTGTTAGAGAGGTTTTGGTGGTGGTTGGACGTCGGGGAAGCCCTGGGAGGTTTCGGGAAAATTGAACCGTGAGGTTCAAAATTGAACCGTGGATTTTCGTGGGTTTTAGGGGTTCTAATTAATTGGGTTAGGTTCCTAGGACGATTATAGGAAGGTTAGGATTGATTAGGATTGAAAACGGTGAAAAACTGGGCCGCAATGAGCCTGGACCAGTTACGCCGATCTAGTTGCAGGGGTTGGACCGGACCGGTCGGCCCGGACCGGCTGTGCGAGGTTGAAGGTGGTGACGTGGCATGATGACGTGTCACCTGTCAGATTGTCAGGTGACGTGGACCACTCATCAGCCGACACATGTCACATGTCAGTGCACAGTCAGCACTGACATCTCAGTGACGTGGCCCAATCAGCGGCTGACGCGTGGCACGAACGTGGACCAGTGTCGTGATGACACGTGGCACATGTCAGAATGCCACGTGGCACTGACAGTACAGTGACATGGACCAATGGGAGCATGACACGTGGCACCTGTCAGAGTCTGACATGTCAAACCTGACAGCTGTCAGATGACGTCTTGCTGACGCCAGCGATGACGTCAGCAGGTACTGTAGCTGGCGCTTGAAGCCCACGCGCAGCCACTTCCGGCGGTGCGTGAGGGCGCGTGGCAGGGAATTTGGGGAAGGTTCCAACTTACCAAATCTTCTATTCGATGTAACGAACATTTTGGGACTGGTTTCGTGTCGATCGGACACCGTCTCGATATGTTTCGGGGCATCAGAAGGTTTAGGTTCGGTTTTAAAAATAGTTAGAAAATTGGGAAAATTACGGAGCTTTGGTACGAGGTTAATTAAGTAGTTAGTAACCTTCTATTACGATTTGGACAGGTTTGGGAGTCCCGGTGATGGTGATCGGCTCGGGGAGCCGTATGGCATGCAAATCGAGGCGGCAGCTCGGACGGTCTGTGAGTGGACCTTGTTTTCTAAATTGGTGCATGCATAAATGTTTATTATATGTTTTATTACTTGTTTGATGATGCCATGGGTGCATTTGTGTGTGGTTATGTATAAGCACGTATTTCGAGGTTTCGGCCTTATACGGTGCTTATACGGGTCTGTATTTCTTATTGGTTTTAATGAAATGGCTTTGGATTTATAAAAGGATAAACTCGGGTATGAGACCCATTTGGTTTTGTCTCAGGCATATGACCCCAGATTTCGGGCACGGTGCCCAACTGATGTCATATGTTCGGACACGAGACCCAGTTATTTTACGGTTTATGATTTCGGGTCAGGGACCCTAGATAGATTTCCAAGTTCATGACGGTTTATGGGAACCGGCATGAACTCTGGAAAGGTCATTCTGGTTCTTGACGGTTTATGGGGACCAGCATGAACCTTGGTTATGTTATTACGGTACATGACGGTTTATGGGAACCGGCATGTTACCTGATTATGGATATTATGGATCATGACGGTTCAGGGGAATCGGACATGAATGTTTATGTTATGTATATATATGTTCATCTACCTTCCTTTACATGTTCTACTATCTCCTCCGGGGAGGGTCGTTGGCCTGGGTGGACCCCGGAGTAGTTACGGAGCACCGACTGAGTGGAGTCACCCCCTAGTTGGGTTCCTTACTCTCAGGAAGGCTATGGTTACTATTACCTCGAGTAGGATCAGTGGTCTGCGGACATTAACCTTGACTTTGAGAAGACTCGGATTGAGACCCGGGTAGCACGCGCGTGGCTTTGGATACCGTGACAGGATTGGTTGTGTGACTTATATGTATATATGATATATGATATGATATATGAGATTTGGATATGTGGTGTGCACAGGTGTGCACAGGATTTGGGCAGTGGCCCGTATGGTCGTTTTCATTGTGGTCTTTTCGACCTTGGTTTATATCTGCTTTGGGCTTAGTCCCACATATGGTTTGTTTTGGATAAATGGTTTTCGAATGCATGCATGCTTTTTAGTGAAGGGTACAAATGTCTTCGTTAAAATGTTTTTATAAACTTTTGTTTTGTCCACTCACAGTTTTTAATGTTTTGACTGCCCTTCAGGTTGACATCGGATGTGGACTGTAGCAGAGACCGAGATATCACATACCTCCTCCGGATCCTGGCGTACTCTGATAGCCCGGGTGGGCAAAGGTCGAAATTATCCCTTGTCTGACACTCCGTGTCAGACGGGAGCAGGGTCATCCCGCACTAATCCCGGGGGGATTGGGATGGGTCCTTTCAACGTGGTATCAGAGCATAGGATTGCTCGTAGAATGCTTATCTGAGCGGGGTTGTCTCTATTCGAGCAACCGCGTAGCTCTTGCTATGTACGCTGGTCGAGGATGTGATATCTCAAGGGGCTACAGTTCGTTATCAACCTGATATTTAGGGTGCCGATACGATAGTTAGCAGGATTGGATCGTGGAACGTCTTGGCTCGGCATTTGATGCCGGGGTTACCATAAATCTGTCAAGGTTGACAGTGTGGGGCCCTATGAAAGGGTTAACGTATTAGTACGTTAGCGTTTGGATCGTGAGACGGTTAGTTGGGATCGTCTTCACGATGTCGTAGGATCGGTTCCGACGACTGATTCGATGTTGTGACCATTAGATGGTCGGATTATGTTGAGTTAAATGGATTTACTACAGTCGGCAGTTAGCAGCCGGATTCGAGGATCCTGATTGGACTTACGGTAGGATTGGATTGACGTCATTACGATGTCAAGACCGCGGAGTCGGTGAGATCGTGGATTTTACTGCCTTATGCAGTTGGGTTCTGAGGAACTCTAGGGGTGATCGTGGAATCCTATGGTAGGATGTGTATGGTTCGAAAAGGTAAGTTGGCGAGTGGTGTGACTTTGACGACTATTCGGATTTGGATTCGTTAGTCGGTCTAGTCATGTCAGCTTGTGTGGGGACTGCACTTCGCAGTCGAGGTTGTACTTATCGGTTAAACCTATTTGGTTGTCGTGCTACTTAGTTGTGGTTTGGTGCAACTAAGGTCGTGGATGACTTGGTAGACGACAATGGTTTAGTCAAGTTACGACAGGTTAGAGATTGTTGGACAAGTTACCAGGGTTGGTACTTGTCGATGGAATCCCTGAGCGGGATACGGAGTGGTCGTAGTTATGGTTGTTGGGGATCGGTGACGTTCAGGTGACGTTTGCTTTTCCCGTATGAGTTGTCAGGGTGACTGTACCTAGAGTTGGGCACGAGGGAGGCAGAGTTTCTCCTATTCGAGCAGAGGTACGGGGTCGTCGCTCTGTATGAGCGGAGATCCAGAGTTGTCAGTTTTGCACATGGTGTGCTAGTGTTATTGTTGATGCTAGCGTGGACACTTTGTGCTAATGCTGATAGGTGATAGTGTTGATACTGGTACTAGTGCTGGTGCTGGTGCTGGTGCCGGTGATTGCGATGACGTTGAGTCACATCCGTCGTGATGGGCATATGTTCGGTATCTGTGGTTCGAGAGTGGATCACGGATAGAGTTAAATTGGTGATGGACACGTGGTTGATGTCCGAGTGTGTTGCTTTCGATATGGTTGGAATTCCGGAATCGCGAGAGTTGCGATTGGGGTGACACGAGGAGTGCGGGCTTTCCGCATTGGTATTAGGTAATTCGAAGTCATTAGGGTGACTTCTCAGGTTCTGCTAAGGCAGATGATGGTTGTATCACTAGTACACTGATCGTGTATTGGTTGGTGGACCCGGGATTTGTCTTGGGTCATCAGTATGTTTTGAGTATATCGAAGTTAGGTGACTGAGATTCTCATCTTCTGCATGGTGGCAGACGATGTTGAATTATGTGGCGTGGTGAGTGCAGCGAGTTTTGTTTGCATTCACGTAGGATGAGTATTGATGTCATTGTTTGGTATCATCCTTGGTTTTTCATAGGTGGAATGACAAGGATCGATACGAGGTAATCAGTGAGAACCCACAGTCTCGGCGTGTTTCGTCGTTGACAAATCTGTTTAGATGTGGGAATTGGTTTAGGACTTTGGGTATCGTTATGGATCTGGATCGTGATCTTGATGATCCAGATAGGTGGGGAGTTTATCACTCTTACCTGGATGTTTGAGTTGAGGATGATGGGACTGAATTTCTTTTCGAGGTAAATCCCATATGGCTTACTACTCGCCTGAGTAGTTGTCCGATGAGTAGTTTTCCGACGTGGTCGGAAATGGTCAGCCTTAGGGATGTGCGGATATTGTGATTGGCTTCCCTAGGAAGTCAATCGATGGTATTGGAGTAATCGTTTGATCAGGTATCCGATAGGTTCGGATATAGTGCGTCTTGGTAGACGAGAATGAGATTTCGAGTTTTGGAATCAGATTTCTGGATGACGATTCAGGATTTGATTTTGGAACTTGAAAGAGGATTTTTGGATTTGGGTTTTGGAATCGGATTCTGGGTGACGATTCAGGATTTGATTCTAAAGCTTGACTGTGGATTTTCTTTTATGGATTTGGGTTCGGAATGGTTATTCCAAATGCTAGCTTACGGAATAATGATTTCGGATTCGGATTTAGACATGGATATGGATATGACTTCTGGGTTTGGATTCGGGATTTCTTACGAAATTGCGGATTCGGATTCGGATTTGGAAATAGATGAGGGCTTGGAGTTTTGATTTGTCTAATGCTGGATTGGACAGATGAACTCCATTATAGAAACGTGTTTAGCTACAACCTAGGTGGTTGTAAGCTGATTTATGGGTAGGTGTATGTACCTTGTACGCTGTTCGAGGTACGATACTGGATAGGCTTGTGGTGTCTGGTAGCGGTATTTTGGATATACTAGTGGTACATTGGTGAACGTGTTGGTAATCGGCTTAATCCCGATACCATCGGATTTGTTAAGGTCGTGAACTGGACATTGGATACTGTGCACTAGGTCATGGTTTTCTGATGGGTCCGGTTACACACAGGTCGAGTGATTATGGGTATACGTAAACTCAGGTTGAGTGAGTGGGTGGTTAATGTAACCACGAGTGAGTATAGTGACAGTTTTCGATTGACGACTGTCAAGTGGTGCCAGTTTGTCGGAGGTGTCAACGACATGGTAGAATTGACGAGTGGTGTCAATTCGGACCGTATGGCTACTGTCATTCGACGTGGTCGAGTGTAGTCGATGCGAAGTGAGTGTTAGTGGTACGCTTGGGTACGAGTAAGTATAGTTTTGGTTAGTGGGTGTACGAGTGTACACGTGTTTCGAGGTCGGATTTTCTTTCCACGAGTTGGATGTGGAATCAAGATAGTTGGAGTTTCGAGAACGAAACTAATTAAGGAGGGAAGAACGGTTAGAATTAGGTCGGTTGGAATTTCGAGGATGAAATTAATTAAGGAGGGAAGGTTGTAACGACCCGTCTCGAATTCTAGGATTAGATTAGTGACGAATCACGATTAGTGAGGCTAATCCGTGATTAGTTGGGCGAAATCGGACGAACGATGCGAAATGACCGTTTTGCCCTTGGTGGTGGCAAAATGTTGACTTTTCAATCGGGCGGTCAAATGGACTTTGACCGATGACCGTAACGTAGTTCGTGACGTCACGAGTTCATAGACAGGTGGCACGTTCAATTCCGACGTTCGAGGAGGAAGTTATGACGTTCGGAAGTTTATGGGCATTTTGGTAATTTTGGATAAAAGGGGTCAAATGTTGACTTTTTGACCGGGAGGTCCGATGGCCGAGGGCCAAAGACCATTACGTAGATGAGGACGATACGAATCCGTAGACAGGCGGCACGTCGAATTCGGACGTTCGACGGCGAAGTTACGGTTCACGAAAGTTTCGGGATACTATTCTCGGCGACACGTTCTGCGAGACAAAAAGTAAGTTTTGTCTTTTGTGGGCCCAGTTACTTTTCAGCAACCAATGGATGAGTGACACTTGTCACCCATCCACTGGCCAACCTCACCCATTCATTCACCAAAACCCATCCCCGTACATCGTCCATTTTCTTTGTTCCCAAACACAAACCCGATCCCATTTCTCACCCCAAAAATCCAAACCCTTGACCTGTGAGCATAACTGAGAGGGCAGAGAGATGGAGAGGACCGGCTGGACGTGGTGGCTGGCCAGGCAGAACCGCCGTGGGCGGCGGAGGAGAAAACCCGAACGAGGTAATCGGTTTTGCCCGTTTAATCCATTTTCGATTTCTAGTTGTTATGGGTCGATTTGGACAATTGGTTTGAGTTAAATAGGTTGCTAGGGAGTTGTTAGAGAGGTTTTGGTGGTGGTTGGACGTCGGGGAAGCCCTGGGAGGTTTCGGGAAAATTGAACCGTGAGGTTCAAAATTGAACCGTGGATTTTCGTGGGTTTTAGGGGTTCTAATTAATTGGGTTAGGTTCCTAGGACGATTATAGGAAGGTTAGGATTGATTAGGATTGAAAACGGTGAAAAACTGGGCCGCAATGAGCCTGGACCGGTTACGCCGATCTAGTTGCAGGGGTTGGACCGGACCGGCCGGCCCGGACCGGCTGTGCGAGGTTGAAGGTGGTGACGTGGCATGATGACGTGGCACCTGTCAGATTGTCAGGTGACGTGGACCACTCATCAGCCGACACATGTCACATGTCAGTGCACAGTCAGCACTGACATCTCAGTGACGTGGCCCAATCAGCGGCTGACGCGTGGCACGAACGTGGACCAGTGTCGTGATGACACGTGGCACATGTCAGAATGCCACGTGGCACTGACAGTACAGTGACATGGACCAATGGGAGCATGACACGTGGCACCTGTCAGAGTCTGACATGTCAAACCTGACAGCTGTCAGATGACGTCTTGCTGACGCCAGCGATGACGTCAGCAGGTACTGTAGCTGGCGCTTGAAGCCCACGCGCAGCCACTTCCGGCGGTGCGTGAGGGCGCGTGGCAGGGAATTTGGGGAAGGTTCCAACTTACCAAATCTTCTATTCGATGTAACGAACATTTTGGGACTGGTTTCGTGTCGATCGGACACCGTCTCGATATGTTTCGGGGCATCAGAAGGTTTAGGTTCGGTTTTAAAAATAGTTAGAAAATTGGGAAAATTACGGAGCTTTGGTACGAGGTTAATTAAGTAGTTAGTAACCTTCTATTACGATTTGGACAGGTTTGGGAGTCCCGGTGATGGTGATCGGCTCGGGGAGCCGTATGGCACGCAAATCGAGGCGGCAGCTCGGACGGTCTGTGAGTGGACCTTGTTTTCTAAATTGGTGCATGCATAAATGTTTATTATATGTTTTATTACTTGTTTGATGATGCCATGGGTGCATTTGTGTGTGGTTACGTATAAGCACGTATTTCGAGGTTTCGGCCTTATACGGTGCTTATACGGGTCTGTATTTCTTATTGGTTTTAATGAAATGGCTTTGGATTTATAAAAGGATAAACTCGGGTATGAGACCCATTTGGTTTTGTCTAGGGCATATGACCCCAGATTTCGGGCACCGTGCCCAACTGATGTCCTATGTTCGGACACGAGACCCAGTTATTTTACGGTTTATGATTTCGGGTCAGGGACCCTAGATAGATTCCAAGTTCATGACGGTTTATGGGAACCGGCATGAACTCTGGAAAGGTCATTCTGGTTCTTGACGGTTTATGGGGACCAGCATGAACCCTGGTAATGTTATTACGGTACATGACGGTTTATGGGAACCAGCATGTTACCTGATTATGGATATTATGGATCATGACGGTTCAGGGGAACCGGACATGAATGTTTATGTTATGTATATATATATATGTTCATCTACCTTCCTTTACATGTTCTACTATCTCCTCCGGGGAGGGTCGTTGGCCTGGGTGGACCCCGGAGTAGTCACGGAGCACCGACTGAGTGGAGTCACCCCCTAGTTGGGTTCTTTACTCTCAGGAAGGCTATGGTTACTATTACCTCGAGTAGGATCAGTGGTCTGCGGACATTGACCTTGACTTTGAGAAGACTCGGATTGAGACCCGGGTAGCACGCGCGTAGCTTTGTATACCGTGACAGGATTGGTTGTGTGACTTATATGTATATATGATATATGATATGATATATGAGATTTGGATATATGGTGTGTAAGACCCGTGTCCTGGAGGGAACGGTGAACAATCCCACATTCCTGCGAGGGGGGAATGGTCTGGGAAGGGGATGGTGGTGTGCCTTAAAGGTGTAGGCACACACCTATCTAGCATGAGGCCTTTTGGGAGCTCAGTGGCTTTGGGGGGGGATTGGAACCCCAAAGTTAAGCGAGTTGAGGCTGGTGCAATTCCAGATGGGTGACCCCCTGGGAAGTTGCACCGTGTAACCATAGATGAGGCGAGAGGTCAAGTTGCTTTACATGAAGCGACAGCTTTGTGAATCAAGAGGAGTCAGCGTGGATCGCTGAGGGAGTTGATTGAAGTGAGTATCGAGACTGATAAATGCCGTCATTTTGAGCTTGGCTCAGTTAGGTGAGATTCGTGTCACTGTGATGGTAGAATCTTATGCTACATTGAAGGAATTGTGGTATGACGTACCCTTAGTATGACTCTAGTGGAGCAAGGTTGGAGTCATAAATTGAGTAACAGTTGTCAAGTTGATGTCGGTGACAGTTGGAAAATGTCTGAACGGTAGACTGAAAAGACGAGGAAGGTCAGTCTGAGTTACAGACGTCGTTGAGTAGCATCTGTTAGGTAGTATCAACTTGGGAAGTGTGGTCGATTGTGGACTCCTGCGTAGGACGTGGATTACTACAGTGGGGTGTGGAATTGGATGAGTTTGAAATTTCGAGGGCGAAAATTTTGTAAGAGTGTTAGTAGTTTGTAACGACCTGCCCCGAATTCCGGGGTTAGATTAGTGAGTAAACATGTATTAGTGAGACTAATTAGGGATTAGTCGAAGAATCGCGAACGGACGATGTCAAATAACCGTTTTGCCCTTGGGAATGGGCGAAAAGTTGACTTTTCAACCCAGTGGCCAAATGGACTTTAATCAATGACCATGATGTAGATCGGGACAATTCGAGTTCGTAGATAGGGGTACGTCGAAATTGGAAGTTTGACGGGAAAGTTACAGGTCTAGGAAGTTTTAAGGTACTATTGCACGCAAACTGAGAAACTGACACGTGGCAGGATTTCATTGGGGAAACTTCTGGAAGGACCCACCAGATGAGTGACAAGTGTCACCCATCTGATAGGCCCAGAACCCAATTAATTGGGGTCTTTATCCTCACCGTCATCGATCATCCTCTCGAGCCTTCTTCCCAAACTCGTGGAAACTCATCACCGTGAACCCCAACCCCTCACACACCCTCCAATCCTCATCTATCGTCCTTGGGCTATGAATGAAAGTTGGAGAGTGAAGTGAGACAATGATGGTGGTGTTACCGGTGTCGACCGTCGTGCACACTGGCCCAGTTCGAAGGTAAACACCTGAATACCGTGCATTTGTTCAAAAATGGATTTTTAGTTTGGGCCACTATTAACCGTTCTAATTGATTGGATGAAGACCCTGGAGGTGAGATGAACTTAGTGGGTTAGGAGTCGAGGGCTGCGATGGACTGAGGCGGCTGGACACCGAAACGATGAGTTTTAGGTTCAAATTCGAAAACTAGTTTTTGGTGTCTGTTGATCGAGTCTAACAATTGGGACTAATTCCTAGAGGTCCTACAAGTTGATCGGGATCAAAATCGAGGAAGGAAGGTGGCTGGAATCAGGAGAAATCGAAAGGAAGAACTGGGCTGACTGTTCAAGGTTCAGAGGTATAATTCTAGTTTCGATTTCTTGTTTTTGACATTGTAGATCGATAGAGAGGGATTAGGCGAAGTGATAGGGATCAACGGGATTAAAATTGGGTTGGAAATCAGGAAATAGGAACTGGGTCGGGTCACGGGTACTGTGTGACCCGGTTCAGACAGTCGGGTTGATCCAGTTAGAGGTCAGGGGTAACCTGACGTCAGCGATGACATCATCGTCATCATGATGACATCATCATGTCAGGTTTGACAATGTTAGACAGGGGACCAATGGGGGTTTGACATGTGGCACTGTCAGAATCTAACAGGTGTTAGATCTGATAGCTGTTAATGCTGACGTCAGCAGTACTGTTCACAGCATTGATAGAGCATTGACCAGGCACGTGGGGGCACGTGGGCTTGAATTTCAAGATGGGCCTAATGTCATTTTAAGGATTTCGACAATCCGAATCCAATGGTGGTTTTTTCGGGTCGATCGGAGATCGTTAAGTGGGTCAAATCAAGATTTTCACCTCGAGAAACGTGCCTGGGACATGTTAACTTTTTTGGGAGTTTTGGAGGTTTGTCCTATAGTCTTATATCAATGGTTAGTGACATTCGGGTATGATTTGGACAGGATCGGAAGTTCCGGAGTTGGTGGAGTAGCCTCGAGAAGGCTTATGGCGCACGTATCAAGGCGACAGCTAGGACGGTCAGTGAGTGGACTTTTGTTTTATAAAGATGATTCATGCATAACTGTTTTATATGCTTTTTATATGTGTTTTGTGATAATATGATTTTGTTATTTATGATTTCCTTAACTGCACGTATTTTGAGGTTTCTAGTTTTATACTATATTTATACATGCTGGCATTTGAATGAGTTCGGGTCGGGGCCCTAGTTGATTGAAAATCGGAAATGAGTCCCATTTGTGATTTATAAAAGGGATTTCAAATATGGGATCGGGCATGTGTCCCATTTGATTTAATGAGAAATCGGGCATGGGGCCCATTTATGGTTTATAAATGTGATTATGGGTCGAGTACCCAGTTATGGATTTGGATAAATGGATTTATGATGGTTATATGGAAATTCTGAGCATGACCCCTTCGAAAGGTTTTGAGATGTTTTGGAAATGATTTTAAAAAGATGTTTCCCATATACCATCCTTAGATGATGATATGTGGATGGTCTCCTCCAAATGTCTGGGACACTGGGGAAGTCACAGCGCATTGCTTGCGAGGGGTCATTGCACGGTGCGACCAGACTGTATAGTGACTCAAGAGCTGGATTTCTATGATTAGACGTTTGGGACGTCAGACATCTGTTACGTCAAACATCTGGGACGTCAGACGTCTAGGACGCTAGGCATCTGGGATGCTGAGGATGGGTATTTGGTAAACATGAATTATTGGATTTATGAAATAGTATTTCTGTGTTTGTGGTTTTGTGGTTTTGGGCGGTGGCCCACATGACTGGATTTCCGGTTTTGGGCTGAGTCCCCATATTCCTGGATTTTATGGTTTTGGGCTAAGGTCCTAATGATTTGAGAAAAAGAAATGACTTTGGTTTTCTAAACGGTTTTTATTATGTTTGAATTAACTAGTTTTCAAATGCATGCATAGTTTTACGTGAAGGGCATAAATGTCTTTTGTGAAATGAGTTTTATTAAATTAATTATTTTCATCCACTCACTGCTTTTAATGATTTTTAATGTCCTTCAGCTTGATAGCGGATGCTAGCTGTAGTAGAGACCGAGACCTCCCATTTCTCGGTTGATCCCGGTGCACTCTAGAGGCCCATTGGGCTCATGATTTCGGATTATCCTTTGCCTTGCCTTCGTGTTACCTCGTGTGGCAAGTGGGTTAGACGGGAGTATGGCACATCTCACGTAATCCCGGGGGGATTGGGATGGGTTGTGTCACTATGTCACCAATTTTGTTATTCCCATCAAACTATTGTAGTTACTGTTAAAATTGTTTATTTGGCAGTAATATGAAAATTACAACTTTTTTTTTTACATTTTATTAAATTTTATATTAGATGACACACCCCAATTCGGAAAGTCCATAAGGACATAGAAACTATGGCATGCTGGCTGACTCCTGGACGGTGACGTCCAGATGATGAAAACCGTACCTGATAACTTAAAACGTTGCGTTTTGGGGAGGTCGGGTGAAATCTAACTAGTGGAAACTAGCTACATTTCACCCAACAACGAAAGAAGAGAGCATGGACACATATTGATGACCATACAATTACACACAACCTGTAATTACTCGATTATACCATCGTGTCACTTTAAGTTCCGGAGTGAGTATCAGAGCAGCAACCACGCCTCCTTGAAGGACGTGTGCACCAACGAGACCCGGGGGGGTTAAAAACAACGGTGAGTGAACCTAATAGCTTATTTTAGTGTAAAACCATAGTTACTAAAACATGCCTTAACTCCTCGTTTTATAAAAAAAATGTTAGTAAAATTCCTTTTCTTGCTCGTATTACGAAAGATAATAATAAAATAATCACATAGCACAATAATCAACCTATAGTATGAATAAACATGCATGAACCACAATCTAATTGCTCATGGGTCGCTCGAGGCATATGCATATACCATGTCAAGACCCATCCCAATCCCCCTAGGGTTAACGAGGGACGCTCCTGACCCTGTCTGATAAGGAGTGTCAGACCAGGGAAAATTAAAACCAATATCCTAACCGGCTTCCAGAGTACGCCAGGATCCGGTGGAGGAGTGTGATGTCTCGGTCTCTACTACAGTCCGCATCCGTAATCAACCTGAAGGACATTGAAAACAGAAAGACTGTGAGTGGACGAAAAGCAATAAGTTTAGTAAAACATATTTCATAAAAGACCTTTCTGCCCTTCACTAAAAAGCATGCATGCATAGGAAAAACCATTTATTAACCACATATGTTTCAATAACCAAAACCATACGGGTCCCTGCCCAAAACCATTTACAGAAATCCATAACATAGTAAACATATGTGGGAACTCAGCCCAAATCCATTTATTATCCATAAAACACAATTTTGAAAAACCAAAAAATCATGTATATCATAAATCATATAACCAGTCCTATCACGGTATCTAAAGCTACACGCGTGCTACCCGAGGTCTCAAATCCCAAGTCTCCCTAGGGTCCACCCAAGTCAATGTCTGTAGATCAATGACCCTCCCTGGAGGTTATAATGTAACGACCCGTCCCGAATTTTGGGATTAGATTAGTGACTAATCACGATTAGTGAGGTTAATTGGTGATTAGTTGAGCGAAATCGGACGAACGATGCAAAATGACTATTTTGCCCCTCGTCGTGGGTAAAACGTTGACTTTTCATTCTGACATTCGAGGAAGAAGTTATGACGTTCGGAAGTTCATGGATATTTTGGTAATTTGGCTAATTGGGGCAAATAATTGAATTTTGACTTGAGAGGTCTGATGGCCGAGGGCCAAGGACCGTTACGTAGTTAGACAGGCGGCACGCCGAAATCGGGCTTTGAACGGGACAGTTATGGGTCACGGAAGTTCGATTTCACTATGCATGTATTACGAGACGAGGATTAGGTGGCATGATCTGATTGGTTGACTTTTCAGTGGGACCCATGGATGAGTGACAAGTGTCACTCATCCCATTGGTCATTAACCCTAAATTGTGGATCTCACATTGATTGGTGAGATTTGATTAAAATAATAATATTTTAATTATTTTATAATCTCCACTTATCTCATCTTTAATCCCAGCCATCCATTCCTATTCTCCCTCAATCTTCACTGTCCATCTCTCTCCCTCTTTTCTGATCATCATCATCATCATCTAACTCAAACATCTCTCTCTCTCTCCCCGCGAGACCATTTCCATTTTCTTCTTCTTTCTTTCAAAACAAAACACACATACCACCATCCAGTTTCCTCACCCCCCATCACCTGCGACTGAGACCAGAGTGTATGTGAGTGACTGAGAGTATACCTGAGGGGCTGAGGACGAAGGTGAGACGGTGGTGGACACGGCGGAGGGAAACCCGAGAAGGTGAGTGTTTGTGTTCGAAATTTCGAAGTTATGTTTAGAGGGTCCTTAGTCGATTCTATTAATGGGAATAGCTTCCTGGTGATCTAAGGGGAAGTTCCCGGTCGTTTTTGAAGGCTAGGACGGCTGGAGGCCACGGCGGCGATTGGTTGCAGGTGGCCGATTCGGGCTTCAATCTTGGTGGTATCTTCTCAACTCAGTTTTCTTGTTTTAATTATCGAAAACGTTAGGGTTTGAGGTTAGGGACCTATAGGAATGAAAAAGGGAAGGAATGGAATGGAAATGAACGAGATTGGGTGCTGGACCGGTCCGATCCGGTTCAAACCAGTTAGACCGGGTTCGACTGAGGTTAGGGATGAATAGTGCCCAGCGCGTGGGCTTCACGCGCAGGGGCTTCAGGCCGCGCGTGGGGGCGCATGGGCCACCTTTTGGGGAAGTGTTCAACATATCAAATCTTCTATTCGATATAACGAACATTTTGGGACTGGTTTCGTGCCGATCAGACACCGTCTCGATAATGTTCGGGACATCGGAAGGTTTAGGTTCTAGATTTAAAATAGTTAAAAATTCAAGAAAATTATGGGGCTTCAATAAGAGGTTAATAAGGTAGTTAGTAACCCTCTAGATTAATTTGGACAGGTTTGGGAGTCCCGGTGATGACGATTACCCCAGTGAGGCTTACGATACGCAAATCGAGGCGGCAGCTTAGGACGGTCTGTGAGTAGACCTTGATTTCTAAACTATGATGCATGCATAAATAGTTTATATGATTGATGAATATGATTCTATGATGTTGAATTGGATATTTGTGGATTA
This sequence comes from Prinsepia uniflora, assembly GCA_032719365.1. Taxonomy (NCBI): domain Eukaryota; kingdom Viridiplantae; phylum Streptophyta; class Magnoliopsida; order Rosales; family Rosaceae; genus Prinsepia; species Prinsepia uniflora. Next base: position 49,766,592 of record CM064870.1, on the reverse strand, counting down.
CATGGTTTCACGCATTTCGAGGCGAAGGTTTTCGGATTTACACTGATTTTTCGTGCTTATGATTTTGGAAATAGTTTAATGAAATAGTTTTGGATTTGAAAAGGTAAACTTGGGTTCAAGACCCATTTGTTTTGGAAACCCTCGGACTCGAAGTCCTTTTAGCTACGTTCTCGGGCCAGAGGCCCAATTGGTTTTCAAATTGATTTCGAATCTGCAAATATGGAATCGGGCACGAGACCCATTTGATATACGAACTCCCGGACTTGAGGTCCATTTGATTTAACGAGGCATCGGGCCGGAGGCCCAGTTAGTTTACGTGTCGGGTCGGAGGCCCAGTTAGCTTTCGAATCGGGCTCGAGGCCCAGTTGACTTACGTATCGGGCACGAGGCCCATTTAGTTATCAAATCAGGCACGAGGCCCATTTGGTTTACGAAATCGGGCACGAGGCCCAGTTGGTTTACTATTCGGGCTGGAGGCCCAGTTTCTATGTGGATCCGGGCTTAGGGCCCAGTTATAGTTTACAATTGTGTTTTTGGGTCAGGGTCCCATAAATGGATTTCTGGTTCATAACGGTTTATGGGAACTGGCATGAACCCTTGAAAGATTTTTATGATTCATGACGGCTTATCGTGGCCGGACATGAATCCTTAAATGGTTTTTCGTATACCATCCTTTATATATGATTTGTCTCCTCCGGGGAGGGTCGTTGGCCTGGGTGGACCCCGGAGTAGTCACAGAGCACTGACTGAGTGGAGTCGCCCCCGTTGGGTTCCTTACTCTCAGAAAGGCTACTCCATTGAGGCGACTCCACTCAATCAGTGCTCTGTGACTACTCTGGGGTCCACCCAGGCCAACGACCCTCCCCGAAGGAGACAATTCTAATATAAAGGATGGTATACGAAAAATCATTTTAAAACATTCTTAAAACCTTTCAAGGTTTCATGCCCGGTCCCCATAAACCGTTATGAACCAGAAATCCATTTATGGGTCCCCAACCCGAAATCACCATAGTAAACCATAACTAGGCCCTAAGCCCGAATTCATAAACCAACTGGGCCTCGTGCTCGATTTCGTAAACTAAATGGGCCTCGTGCCCGATACGTAAGTCAACTGGGCCTCGAGCCCGATACGCAAACTACTTGGGCTTCGAGCCTGGTACGTAAACCAACTGGGCCTCCAGCCCGATGCCTTGTTAAATCAAATGAACGTCAGGTCCGAGAGTTCGTAAATCAACTGGGCCTCTCATTGAAGTCTCGTAATTTTCCCAAATTTTTAACTATTTTTAATTTCGATCCTAAACCTTGGAATGTCCCGAACAATATCGAGACGGTGTCCGATCGACACGAAACCAGTCCCAAAATGTTTGTTTCATCGAATATATTGAAAGTCATGTTGAAGTCATCCCCAAAGGACCCTCCACGTGCCCTCACGCTCTCCCAAAGGGGCTGCGCGTGAAAGCCACGCGCCGGTGAACAATGTCACCCCTAACCTTGGGTGAACAGGGTTCTCTGGTCTGAACCGGACCGGACCAGCTCGACTGGCTTTCTCCATTTTCGACCTATTTTTCAATCCTTTTATTTCCTACAGGTTCTTCCCTTCCATTCCTATCGTTCTACCATTTCAAAACAAAGAAAAATGTCCTAGAACACACATGTTTGGCCCGAGTTCCACGACCCAGTTTTCCTCCTCACTGTCCACACGATTCTGACCACTCCCAGCCAAGTTTCCAATCCCAAACTGTCCCTAAGATCACCAGGAACCTTCCCTAATTAATGGAATTGATCGATAAGCAAAGGAAACCACCGTTCAAATTCAAAACCCAAGACTTACCTTTTCGGTTGCTCACCACCGTCTCGTGCCATCGTGCACGACGGCCGATGTCAGGGCCCACCCCTAATCCCCCGGAATTAGGGAATAAACCCTGCTCCCGTCTGACAACCCAAAACGATAAACCGAAACAACCTCATGAAAACCACAAATTACATTGTCAAACGCAGGAGAAATTAAAACATCCCAGAGTCAACAGTTACACAGAGCATAGTACCAAACTAAGGAAAACAAGCCGGTATACAGAATATACGCACAACGGAAAATTGGAAATACTCCGGGGTCACTCTCGAGTATTCTATGCCTCCGACGCTGCCTCAACGCCAACCCCCACGCTATCTCCCCGACCTAGAGGGAAATTCAAAACAGAAAAGTGTGAGTGGACCATAAATAAAAATAATAGTTTCCAAAAACCACTGTGCAGTGTGTGTATCGTGCATTCGAAGAGGGAAAACAGAGGGTGAGACAGTGAGAGGAATTGATCGAGTGCAGTTGTGTTTGTGTGTTTTAGTGATCGAGTGAGGGACTAGAGATGAAAGGAGAACTAATGAGTGGTTCTGGGTGGAATTGTGTGATCGTGTGTGTGTGAGGTAAGCAGAACCCGATAAACAGGGAGGATAGAACCACCGTGCACAGTTGTGCACTTCCCGTGACTAAACCGTCAAATTGGACTCGTGGTGGCGTTGTGAGGACGGAGGAGAGTCGAACAGACCCAGCAGAGCTCACGGCGGCGGCCTGAGCACATGTAATTTCTTCAAACTCTGTTGCTTGCTCTGTTTTGTCGTTTAGATTCAAATCGATAGTCGTGAAGGTAGGGGCTGAGTCGAGGTGTTTGGTGAGGTCTGGTGAGTTCAGTATGTCCCTAGGAGTCGTTTAAGGTCGACACCGTGACGGGGGAGTACACGGGTGGCCGGGAGGAAGAACAGAGTTTTGGGAGGTTACGGGTTCGAGCTAGGGACGACGGGTTAGAGGCCGTGTCGTCGTGTTTGAAGGAAGGGAATGGATTACTGGGTAGACGACGAAGAGAATGGTGGAACGAGGAAGGAAAACGGACGGCAGACGGCGGAGAACCGGCCACGCCGGTCCAGAACAGTGCACGGGTCGAGAGGTTGAAGATGAACATTGATTGTACAGGCGCGTGAGTCCCACGCGCATCCACTTTGGGCGGCGCGTGGACGCGCGTGCGGCAGTTTCTGGGGAAACTGTTAACTAGGTTTTTGGTCTAAATGTTATAACGGATCTTTTGGGATAGGTTTCGGGTTAATCGGACGTCGTTTGGGGTTAGTTCCGCAAGGTTGAAGGTTTAGGGTCTCGGTTCGTTATGTTTAGAAGTGCGGGAAAATTGGGGAGAATTAGAAGCATCTTAGTGGACGTGTTAGTGACGTATTTTGGTGACTGTTGACAAGATCGAGAATCCCCGAGGAGGTCGAGGAACGTGCCGGACGTTCGGGACGCGAGTGACGTACCCGGTATTTGTGAGTGGACCCCTTCTTTATAACTGAGCATGCATAACTGCTTTTCTATAATTGTTTTTTGGTTTTGCATGTGATTTCATGATGTTTGATTATGCTATAACTGCTTTACTTAATTGCACGTTTTTCAAGAAATTACGTATTTGGCACGTTTTACGAGAAATGTTTGATTACTAATTATGATGCTATGGTTTTGGGATTTCAAACGATAAAGGGTTTTCAATGATTATCAAGGGGTTTTGGAACATGATTTTGATGATCAGGGTTTTCAGTTTTAGAATCGGATTTCGGAAGTCGAGATTTGGTTTTAAAGTTGAAACGTGGATTTCCGGATTTGGGTTCGAAATGACGATTCTGGATGCCGGAAGGGCTTCGGACCAGTGATTTCGGATTCGGGTTTGGATATGGATTTAGAAATGGTTTTCAAAAGGTTTTGGATTGGATTTTCTGGATCTGGTTATTGGGTTTAAAGACCCGGATATTGTGATTGACGGGGGACGGGCCCGGATTGGGTTTAAAGACCCGGATTGAGTTTAAAGACTCGGATATATTGATATTTCCCTCGTAGGCCTGTTGAGTTTAAAGACTCGGAGTTTAAAGACTCGGATTATTGAGGCCTGGATTGAGTTTAAAGACTCGGGAGTTTAAAGACTCAGATAGGTCCAGCAGCTTTGATCGGATAATGATTGCTTGGTATTTATGCTTTATGATATGGTTTTATTATGCTTCTGACGTGATTTCTATAACTGTTTTTACGATGATTCTTATGTGATTATAACTGTTTTCGAAAATGGGTTATGCATGTATGTTTTCAAAACGAAGGGCTAAACCCTGGTTTGCTTATGAAATGGTTTTTGGAAACTATTATTTTTATTTATGGTCCACTCACACTTTTCTATTTTTAATTGCCCTCCAGGTCGTGGAGCTAGCGCGGGGGTTGACGTTGAGGCAGCGTCGGAGGCATAGAATACTCGAGAGTGACCCCGGAGTGTTTCCGATTTTCCGTTGTGCGTATATTCTGTATATCGGCTTGTTTTCCTTAGTTTGGTACTATGCTCTGTGTAACTGTTGACTCTGGGATGTTTTAATTTCTCCTGCGTTTGACAATGTAATTTGCGGTTTTCGTGAGGTTGTTTCGGTTTATCGTTTTGGGTTGTCAGACGGAAGCAGGGTTTAGTCCCTAATCCTGGGGGATTAGGGGTGGGCCCTGACAATTGGTATCAGAGCATAGGTTTGTTGGTTTGTGTCTGTTGCGAGGTTGCGTTTAGGTTGTTTGACTGATTCTATGCCTCTTTCAGCGTGCGGTTGACCATGCCTCCAAGACGTGAACCCCCTCTACAACATGAAGACGAAGCGGCGAGAGGGACATAGAGTGCTACGATTGAGTGAGCCCAGCGGCTCGGGGCTACGACTTTTAGTGGTGGGGCAGATCCTGAGGAGGCCCACCGGTGGATCACGAGACTTGAGCAGATTTTCGCAGTGATGCATTGCCCACCGGAGGATCGAGTAATACTGGCTACCTTTTTACTAGACGGTGCGGTGTACGAGTGGTGGTATACCCTCGAGTTGTCTGGCTGGAGCGCCCACACTGTGACCTGGGAGACGTTTAGGGAGAGGTTTCTGGATCAGTATTATCCTCGCTCTTTTCGAGATGCCAAGAAGGCTGAGTTTCTGCAACTCCAACAGGGGAGTCTGAGTGTGGCTGAGTACGAACAGAAGTTTCAGATGTTGTCGCGATTCGCTCCTGCATTTGTGGCTACCGAGGCTGAGAAGTGTCGTCGGTTTGAGTTGGGTCTTCGTGGAGAGATTCGAGCCATAGTGACAGCTGGATCGTTTGCTACCCTCCGAGAGTTGTCGGATGCTGCGATAAGGGTTGAGGCTAGCTTGCCGGTACGAGGCCGGGAGCCACTTTTTTCTGGAACTTCGAGCCAAAGGGTACCGAAGAGGGGTAACTACAATGGAGCATCGTCGGCAGGCAATGATCGTTTTGGTAGACCTGGTAGTTTCCAGAGTTCAGGGTTCCGTGGTTATCGAGCACAGCCGACTCCGCAAACCAGTACGACGTCTATTGCGTCCACAGGGAGACCTGGTCCTACCAGTCGGGATGTGTGTTACTACTGTGGGGAGCGAGGTCATTTCCGACGTGACTGTCCACTGTTACCACATGAGGGTGGTGTAGGCCGAGGAGCGGCGGATCCTGGAAGGAGCACGGCGTCAGTGTCAGGGACAACAGGCACTATAGGAGGTGGAGATGCCACTAGTGGTTTGAGGGGACGTGGTATATCTGCAGGACCCCAAGCCCGAGTGTTTGCGATGACTCAGCAGGAGGCTCAGTCATCACCTGATGCCGTGACAGGTACTTTTACTATCCTTGGTTGAGTTGTACACAGTGTTGTTTGGTTTCAGGGTAGAGTCTAGGACTTTCCCTAGGCGACTTGGGGTGACGAGGTTCAGGACTACGGTGAGTTCCGTTGAAGGATGACGAAAGGAACTGGAAAGGAGTGACTATAACTGATCGATATGAGGTTATTGAAGAGAGCCCACAATCTAGGATTGCCTTTAGGACTTTGTTGGTTTGTTCTGACAAGGTGGTCGAAGTCGTTGCGTAGTGAGCCGGTAGATAGGATCCCTTTTTGGACTAGATTGTTTCTGGGTTAGGATTTGAGTTGGGTTTCCGGAAGGTGAGGTGGTAGTACGTGAGGATGTACTCTATGAATTCTATTGGGTACTCCATATGAGGTATTCAAAAATACCTTTGTTTTCTGTTCATAGAGTTTCCCTTGCGTACACCATGAAGTTCTAGTTGTACTGAGAGCGGGTCAGAAGTGTTGAACTGGTAGTAGGGGTGTTGTGAAATACCCAAGGTGGAGATGATAGGTTAGGACATGTCTAGAGTGGTTGGTTTTGGTGAGAGGTGACCATCAGGTAGGAGACCCTAGGGGTGTCGGGAACGAGCTGTGGAATTTCGGGGACGAAATTCTTTTAAGGAGGGTAGGTTGTAACGACTCGTCCCGAGAGCCGGGATTAGTAAAGTGATTAGTAACGGATTAGAGCCTAATCGGTGTTTAGTTAGGCCGTTAGCGTAGAATGACGATTTTGCCTCTAGTTTGGGCAAAATGTTGACTTTGAGTTCGGGTGGTCAATTGGACATTGACCGATGACCGTGACGTAGTTCGGGACATCACGAGTCCGTAGACAGGTGGCACGTCCGATTCCGACATCCGAGGAGGACGTTATGATGTTCGGAAGGTTGAGGGCATTATCGTAATTTGGGTAAAAAAAAGGGGAAACGTTGACTTTTCGTGTAGCGAAGTTTTGACACATAGACCGAGGACTGTTAGGTAGATCTCGTCGTCCTGAATTCAACGGCAAGCGGCACGTTTTCATCGGACATTGGACGGGCGAGATAAGGGTCTAGAACGACAATGGCATAATCATAATTTTGACTCACAAGTAGGGGCATTTTGGTCTTTTGCACATTGGGATTTGTGCAAATAGGATCAGGACAAGTGTCCAGGCTTTAATTGGACATTTTGGATTTGTCCCTTGGGATTGTGACGCGTGGTGTGTGTGTAGTGGTTTCTACACAAGTGTGCACGGGTGTTTTAAAACTGTGCAGTGTGTGTATCGTGCACTCAAAGAGGGAAAACAGAGGGTGAGACAGTGAGAGGAATTGATCGAGTGCAGTTGTGTTTGTGTGTTTTAGTGATCGAGTGAGGGACTAGAGATGAAGGGAGAACTAATGAGTGGTTCTGGGTGGAACTGTGTGATCGTGTGTGTGAGGTAAGCAGAACCCGATAAACAGGGAGGACAGAACCACCGTGCACGGTTGTGCACTTCCCGTGACTAAACCGTCAAATTGGACCCGTGGTGGCGTTGTGAGGACGGAGGAGAGTCGAACAGACCCAGCAGAGCTCACGGCGGCGGCCTGAGCACAGGTAATTTCTTCAAACTCTGTTGCTTGCTCTATTTTGCCGTTTAGATTCAAATCGATAGTCGTGAAGGTAGGGGCTGAGTCGAGGTGTTTGGTGAGGTCTGGTGAGTTCAGTAGGTCCCTAGGAGTCGTTTAAGGTCGACACCGTGACGGGGGAGTACACGGGTGGCCGGGAGGAAGAACAAAGTTTTGGGAGGTTACGGGTTCGAGCTAGGGACGACGGGTTAGAGGCCGTGTCGTCTTGTTTGAAGGAAGGGAATGGATTACTAGGTAGACAACGAAGAGAATGGTGGAAAGAGGAAGGAAAACGGACAGCGGACGGCGGAGAACCGGCCACGCCGGTCCAGAACAGTGCACGGGTCGAGAGGTTGAAGATGAACAGTGACTGTACAGGCGCGTGAGGCCCACGCGCATCCACTTTGGGCGGCGCGTGGAAGCGCGTGCGGCAGTTTCTGGGGAAACTGTTAACTTGGTTTTTGGTCTAAATGTTATAACAGATCTTTTGGGATAGGTTTCGGGTTAATCGGACGTCGCTTGGGGTTAGTTCCGCAAGGTTGAAGGTTTAGGGTCTCGGTTCGTTATGTTTAGAAGTGCGGGAAAATTGGGGGGAATTAGAAGCATCTTAGTGGACGTGTTAGTGACGTATTTTGGTGACTGTTGACAGGATCGAGAATCCCCGAGGAGGTCCAGGAACGTGCAGGACATTCGGGACGCAAGTGACGTACCCGTTATCTGTGAGTGGACCCCTTCAGGACGACGAGATCTACCTAACGGTCCTCGGTCTACGTGTCAAAACCTCGCTACACGAAAAGTCAACGTTTCCCCCTTTTTTACCCAAATTACGTTAATGCCCTCAACCTTCCGAACATCATAACTTCCTCTTCGGATGTCGGAATCAGACGCGCCACTTGTCTACGGACTCGTGACGTCCCGAACTACGTCACGGTCATCGGTCAATGTCCAATTGACCACCCGAACTCAAAGTCAACATTTTGCCCAAACCAGGGGTAAAATCATCATTCTACGCTAACGGCCCAACTAAACACCGATTAGGCTCACTAATCCGTTACTAATCACTTTACTAATCCCGGCTCTCGGGACGGGTCGTTACAGCCGACACCTGTGCTACCACTAGACTCGTCTCCCCTCATTCTCTCACGTTCATTTACACTCCAACAACAATGGGGAAGCTTTAGAGGGTTTATTGTTGGGTTGGGGGTTCGGGTTTTTGCAGAAATCAGAGAGGGTGATCGCGGGAGGGAGAGAGAGAGAAAGGCTGATTATTTAAATGGACCAATCAGATATCCCTTTTTTTGGGAAAAGTCAGCACTGCCCAATCAGATACCAAGCTATCTGCCCAATCAAATATCTGCCCAATCAGATATTTCCACCTAATCCCTGCCTCGTAAAGCATGCATAGTTAAATCGAACTGTCGTGAACCATAACGCGTTCGACGTCCGATTTCGGCTTACCGCCTGTCTACGGATTCGTATCATCTTGATCTACGCAATGGTTCTCGGCCCTCGGCCATCGGACCTCCCAGGTCAAAAGTCTACATTTTACCCACGACTAGGGGCAAAACGGTCATTTTACACCGTTCGTCCGATTTCGCTCAACCAATCACCGATTAACCTTACTAATCCTTGATTAGTCACTAATCTAATCCCGGAATTTGGGACGGGTCATTACATACCAAGCTATAAGGGTGGCAATTTTTGACAGAACTCAATACACGACTCAAAACTCGCACGAGATTTACCCGCTTCAACCTGCATGATTAAAATTTTGGGTCAGCATGTTATGACACGTTTAATAAACTGGTGGATTTCGAGTCAACCTATTAACCCGTATAATGACCTATTAACCTGTTAAATAAATTGATAGATTTCAAGTTAACATGTTAACCCGTATATTGACTTATATATTGACCCATTTAATATATGTGTCATTACTAACTCATATATCTATCCATTTACTTACCTAAATACCTATTGAATCTTATAGCTTAAATAGATTAAACATGTTAAATGGGTCAGACGGGTCATTAGTTAATTGGGTTTCGAGTATGACCTGTTTATTAAATGAGTTACACGGGTTATCTGGGTAATTAACAAGGCGGTTTCAGGTTGGACATTCTTGACACGACTGTTAAACTAGTCAGGTTCTGGTTGGGCATATTTGGGTAAAACAGAGTTCATGACACGACACGAACTCGACACGACATGACCCATTGTCAGCCCTACCAGGTTGGGTATCTATAAGCTCGTGTACCTCAACCACGTGAAAGCTGGGTGCCATGCACCCTCACCTCATGTCCCCTAGAGCTGGGGAACAAGCTAGTGCATAATTAACTAGTATTACGACCTGCACGGGTGAACAATCACATGGAAGCTGGTCTGTGGCCACTCAGACAGCTATGGAGATAACGGCGACCCGTAAGTGGTTCTAAGTTCATAACTCAACAATGTCATGGGAATCATAACGAACAACATCAGACAAAGCTAACTAACCAAGAAAAAATAGTGAACAATTCAACTAGACCTACTCGGGCATGCACTAACACAATCATGGAATAAGCTAGCATATTCGAGCATACACACTATATGTAAACATCTCAATCATACTCAATAATCCATCCAAGATAGACAATCAAACATGCTCGATAATTGTTAAAAAAAGATAGATACCGTAAAACGTGCAAATAGTTAAAAATCATAAAAAGGCAATATGAGTAAGGAAATAAGTTGCCATATACAAGTAAATGACAACATCTTAAATTCACAACCCATGAGTCGATGATCCACTCTTTCTAACAGAAAAGCACAATCAGCAAAGGAAAGTTTAGACAATATAAGCAGGATGTCAAGATAACAGATAGGAAGGATCCCCTTATGAAGCCCTAACAAGCCCAAAATAGCATCCTAAATCACATTATCCACCCCAGCTAAAAAGACATTGCTCTTCCCAAGGTTAGGCATAAGCCTAGACAAAGCATCAAAATCCTCCAAAGTGCGTTTAATAACTAGAACATGGTCACATTCACCATGACTAAAAGCAAACAAGTCATCAGCAAAAGCCATGGGAAAGGCAACTTTTATGATATCGCTAGTGATAGAGAAACAAAGGGGTTCTCTCAATGTTAAGTTTCAACATTCTAGAAAACACTTCCATCATCATAACAAAGTGATGGTGTCGAAGGCCTCACTTCCCAGCAAAAATCCAGCAAGTTCACCATTAATTGCTACAGAAGACCAAGTGGAAGAAATACAACTCATAGTCTCTATAATCAAGAAAAGAGGAAAATTGAACGTGATAAGGGAGTCCCCCACAGTCCCAATTAACATTATCATAAACTTTTTGAATGTCAATCTTCAGAGCATGGCTCGAAGAGCTCTTATTCAGATGGTATCCCCATACTAACCCTTGCACCAACATCACATTATCCCATCCTCCTCCCTCCTACAAATGAAAACTGGGCAGGAAGAATAATGCTAGGGTGCATACGCTTAATTAGCTCAAAAATCAACTTGAAGATGATCTTATATACAGTGTTGCAACACGAGATACACATATAATCCCTCATAGCATACATGTGATGCGCCTTTGGAAAAAAAAGCATTAATGGTTTTTGTTCAACTCTATTAAAAGTTTCCCAAATTGGAAGAACTCATTAACAAGTTTTCACACCCAAAAACCCACAAGATGCTAAGTTTTTTGGAAGAAAAGGCATTGAAGCCATCCGAACCTGGAGCTTTGTTAGGTTTAACCTAAAAAAAATCTTTCTAATAGATTCAGAGGTTAAATCTTGAACCAAATCATAAGAATTATAATGAACATAGGAAAACAACATTACCAACCTCACTACCAAATTGGCATGCATGTCCCTTCTCTAAATTGCACAGTTCACAACAAAAACAAAAGAGCAGGAAATATCAGCATCATCATCCAAATTTTTAACTAAATAGTGAATCACTTGGCCAAAAGACTCAACAATAGAAACCAACATCAATAATGGGTTCCAACTCACTCAAATTCTTCTATTTATGTGATAGCAGTAGTCATTGATCACCTTACTAAAATAACTATGATCAATAGCCCCAAAATTTTGGTTTTGGACCCTATTCTCAACAATATCCACCAGACCCAATCAATTTGAAGCAATAAGCTTCTTCACTTCCAACTTCTTATTAAAGTCATTCAAACCCTTCACATTCCAAGAGGCAAATCTAATCATGGAGATGAAGGAGACATACTAGCACGGGAGTTGTTCTCCTCACACTTAGCCTTCGACTATCTCTTCTACCTTCCCCATCCCCTCTTAGTTTTGCCCTTCAATTTCTTTTTCTTTTTTTTTCCAACGACCTTACCAAGCGAAGGATCATCAATGTTACAGACTACAATGCGCATAATGTGAGGATTCAGGTGGAGCCTTGGCTACATCTTGAAAATTAGCATCACCCTCACAGGAGCTAAGCACCTAAGAGGTATTGGCAGAAGACTCCACATCTTCATCGATTTCAACAAATCCACCTTCATCCTGTTGCATCTCCACTACGGAGGAGGTAAAAGATTCACATCTTTGACTTTTACAATGCTTGGGCAGAGTGAGAAACTCATTCACATTCATCGTGACCTTTTCAACAGTTACAAGGTTCAAGTTCACATGCTACTCCAAATACGCTTGCTACTTAGGAAACCTAAAAACCTCAAGCCTAATTGGATTTAGAATCTTCTTCGGCCCACTACCAATAACTTAGGATCAATTCGGCTCAGAATGACCAAACACCTTGCAAAAAGAGTATTCTTTGGGCCTACCTTGAGACTCAACATTAAACTCAATAGTGCAGGGAATTTCACCATCTTCCTCAAGTTCTAATTCAAGATCAAGTGTGTCGACAAGAGGCTGAAAAGCTCCAACCTCAATACACATATAGATATACGATATTTCTACACTATGACTTTGTAAGGGAATCCACACATCGTGATTTGCCCATTGCGAAAGAAAAAAAAGCCTACCAACTAAATGCCACGGTCCACCCTCCATATTAGAGATGCAACTGATATCATCAAAAAACTTGAAGTTATAGAAGCTCTTTCATTGACAATAACCTCCACAAGGTACCTACTAAACCATAATTCATGAGTCAATGAATTCACCACATTGAAAGTGAGATGCATATAAACGAAGTAACCAACCAATGAAGAACTCCAAGCCAATGCCTCAGTCTCAGCAACCTCGCGAGGAGAACACACCACCTTCCTTTAGCCAGCAAGTTTTAGTTTACGAAAAATGCAGTTGGAACTACAATCAACCCCACCAATTTGAGCATTGATCATGGCATTATGGTAATTGCCCATATGGTAAACGTAGACTTCCATGGTTCGCCCAATTCAACATGTGGCTGGGGTCCAATAGCAGGAGACATCCTAACATTAATGCATTATTCGCTGGATCAACAAAAAGAACCTCAAACTCCACAAACAGCTGGGTTGACAGCTCTGCAGTGGTGATGGGACAATGTCCCAAAATTTCCCAGTCTTACACACCATGCTCTAGTAGATTACCACCTGGATTCATAGGTTCCAATACCAACTCATCTCTATCACTATCCAGGGGCTGACAACCACCGAAGCACCACTGACTACCACTGTGCTAGACCTATGAAAACATTGGGCCATTGACAGACTTTCAACATCAATCAAACCAGGTTGAAGGAAGATCTCATTAACCATCTTACCATAAAAAACACGGGATCCATAGTAGAGACTGCTAAGGATAAGGGTAGGGTTCATAATAGCAAATAAAGTAGGAGAAGGAACAGAAAGGGGTGAGATGGAAAACAATGAATGAGCATAAGCCTTTGCTAAAAACTAGAAGGCTAGGATGAGGATTCACCTAGAATGGCTGAGAGTGATGAAGGCTCAAACAGCTAACCATGAGGGAAATTTAAGGGGAGTAAAGGAAATGGCTTGGCCAAAGAAGGTGTAATGAGGATTCATGGAAAGGATTTGGACTTCAGTAGTCAACCAGAAGGAAAGGACTTACAAAGGGAGTGATAGAGAAACATCCCTTTTCGGATAGTACTTGAGTATTGTTGTGACTTTATGACTGGACTCACGCCGATTATCATCTCGATAATCGGGAAGAATCCTGCTCCCGTTTGATAACCGAACACAAATGACCAAAATAACCATAATAATTACATCACATACATTGTCAGATCAGGGAGAACGTACGATACAACATACTGTACAACAGGTCAACAATATCACAGATCATAGTTAACAGTACAAGATAAGGATAAGACTCTACTCTGCGAGCTAACTACACACGCAACGGGAAAATTTTATGCCTCTGCCTCTGCCTCGGCATTAGCCCCAAAACTCGCACCACGACCTGGAGGGTATTAAAACACAAAAGTGTGAGTGGACTAAAATTAATAGTTATAGAAAACAGTTTTAATGAAAACCAAGGTTCACCTTCCGTTTTTGAAAACAAGCATGCATAACTACGTATCTAAAAACATATATATGAACCATGTGGAAACCGTTATAGAAAACAATTATAAAATCATGTAAAGCTGAATGTAACATCAACGAATCGAACCTGTTGGATCTATCCGAGTCTTTAAACTCAAGTAACAAATATCAGGCCTTCCCGGGATATCAACGAGTCTTTAAACTCAAAATACAATCAATAGGCCTCAGGGGGATATCACAATAACCGAGTCTTTAAACTCAATATATCTCAATCAAGGTCCCTCCCCCGTCACAACAATTAACCGGGTCTTTAAACCCAAAACCAGATCCAGCAATAGTACCGGGTCTTTAAACCCAAAACCATGTGATCCATCATAATCCAAATTCCAAAACCAAATCCGAAATCATATTTAATAGAAATGGGACTCATGTCCGAATTTCGCGTTCAAATCCCAAATCATACTCACAAATCATGATCAAAACATTATCAAAACATGATACGTATAAATCATATAAAATCATTCATCAAACCATCATCAAAGTATAGGAGAAACCATAGTCTCGAAATACGTAAAATGTGATAAATCACATCGAAAAGCGTGCAATCATGTAAAGCAGGAATATCATAATCATAAAATCATAAATGGAAACATGAAATGAGTAAGTAAAAACAGTTATGCATGCTCGGTTAGAAAACAAAAGTCCACTCACTAAGTCCGAACGCGTCAATCATGTCTTGCACGCTCCCCAGACTCCTCAAGAATGTTCTGGCCTATCAAAGATCATAATTTCGGGTCACAAATACTTTCATTAAGCTTACATTAATTTCCCCAATTTTTTGGGATTTTTCAACGTAATTAAATTAAAAATCTAAACCTTCGGACACTCAAAACTATCCCGAAACGACGTCCGATCGACTCGAAACTTGTCTCAAAATGTTCGTTAAGGATAAAATCATATGTTGACCTTGGCTGGAGATACTGCCTCACGCGCCCTCACACGTCGCCCAAAGGGGCTGCGCGTGAAAGTCACGCGCACTGTACAGAACTGCTACAGTGTCATCTACTTCACCTGTTTCTCTGCTAAACGGGTTACGAACCTGCGACATGACCCGGTTCGTTTTCCTTCAATTTGACCTTAATTCTTTCAATTCTTCCACCAAATTTCATCTATTCTATCTCAATTTAGGTTCCCCGTCATTAATTATACAAATCAAACCCTTAATCCATCATTTCTCCAATGAATGTTCAAACGGTTTTAAACTTCTAATCTCACTCAATTCGTCTTAATTTTCTAATTAATTGATACAGAAGCATCGTGAGGTTGTAATGAACATTCTGACATAATCAATTACACAATTTCTTACCTCTAAGTACTCGTACTCAACCTCGATTTTTCAAGAAATTGGAACTCCAGTTCTCGGTCGAAACATGGTCAAGCTCCTTCGATTTTTGTGTGGTTGGAGTCGAAATAATCTCAGAAAGCTGTTTTTAATCTCAATTTGGATCCTCTCAACTTACAAATTGAAGTTTGGATTTTCACTCCAATTTTCCAATTTTCGCGATTTTGGGTCTCTCTCTCTCTGTTCTTGGTTCTTCTTTCTATTTCAGTCTCTCAAGTCTCTCTTGTGTCTCTGTTTTTCCCAGTCCCTCATGGTGGTTTGATTTACTTAATTCAATCAGAGATTTTATAATTGCAAACGGTGCTCTGTTTCAAACATCCACACCTGTGCACACACTCATCCACGGCCGAGCCACTCTCCTGTTTTTCCTAGTGACATGTGTCACTCAAACAATTAAACAGCTAAAGTTAAACATCTCACTTTAGTTGATTAAGCTTCCACCGTCCAATTTACCATTTTACCCTTCCTTCACACTATTACCAAAATGCCCTTCCTCGTTCTAGAGTCATAACTTATTCATCCGAAGTCCGTTTTCAGCGTGCCACCTGTCTACAGACTCAGAGAATCGAGACCTACTTAATGGTCCTTGAATTATATGAAAAACACATGTCATGTAAAAATTCAACTTTGACCACACTATTTACAAGGGTAAAAACGTCATTTTACATATTATTTTATAAATTTACATTATTTGGGTTTCCGGGGGGTTACACTTCAATTCTCTTTAATTTAAGTTGTGTCCATTACCAAATCAATAGACCTCCTAAAATGCTCAACTCTCAACTCTTATCAAACCACCTCTAAATGCTTTCAATATCACAATTAAAGTTCAGCCCCACCTCACTCCAATGTAAAACTCAAACAACAAAGAAAAAGCTGCACTACAAATTAAAGCAAACCCAAAAGCCAAAAATCAACAGTTTCATCACAACAACAAAATTACAACCATTTCAATAAAACCTAGGAGCATTCTTCCATCACAATCACTTACAATATATATATATATATATATATATATATATATATTAATCATATGCATCAATAGCAATGGAAGTGAGGGAAAGTTAGAAGATAGAAAATTGAAGAAAATTTCAAGCGCAATAAGAGCTGGAGAGGGTGGTCTCAAAAATTAACGCCACAAATGGCGGAAGCTCTCCATTTTTTTGTGGCAGGAATGCTAAATGTAGCGACTAATACCTAAAAATTAACTAAAATTTTAAAATTATTTAAGGAATGACATTTATGCCCTTGAGTTATAGGGGGTTCAAGGTTTACTTTTCATTTGGAATTATTTTGGAAGTTTTTAATTGACTGTAGCATAGGTCTTGAGTTAATGAATTCGTAAACGGTCGGCACATGAAAATTCGAGCTCGTAAAGGGGAGTTAAAAAAATAAAATTTAAAAGGGAAAATAGATAATTTTTTTTTTTTTCGAAAGGAAAATAGATAATTTTGAAATGTCCCACATTTAAATATTTCATTATTTCTTATTTTGGGTGCTAAGTGAGGAATGCATTTGAAGTGATAAGCTCTTATACAATTTGGGAATTTTCAAAGACAATATGGCTATAACGAAGTCTCTACTCCATATCTATGATTTGTTTTAGAATTTTGATATTTTGGGTTCTTGATCCCTAAAATTTATAAAAGAGGTAGAGAAAGTAGGAATTATTGCCTCCCAAATTTGGGTTCGGTTCATTGATTAATATTTATCAAAGAAGAAAGAGAAAGTAGAAATTCATATTATACTATATTTGTGTTGTGTTTGTTTCTTATAAGGCTGACAATGGGTCGTATCGTGTCGAGTTCGTATCATGTCATGAACTCTATTTTACCCAAATATGTCTAACATGAACTCGACCCGTTTAATAATAGTGTCAAGGATATCCAATCTGAACCCAACATGTTAATGACCCAAGTAACTCGTGTAATCCGTGCAACCCATTTAATAAACAGATCGTACTCGAAATTCAATTAACGTATGACCTATTTGACTCGTTTAACATGTTTAACCTATTTAAACGATAAGATTTAATAGGTATTTGGTAGGTAAATAGGTAGATATATGAGTTAGTAATAACACGTTTATTGAATAGGACATGTTAACCCGAAATCTATCTATTTATTAAATGGGTTAATCGGTCATTATACGGTTAACAGATTAACCTGAAATCTACATGTTTATTAAATGTGACATAACGGGTTGACCTGAAAATGACCCAAAATTATAATCGTGCAGGTTAAATTGCCACCCTTAGTCTCTTACTATTTGAATTAAAATTGATTTGGAGAATTGCATTCATTGTTTTTTTAGGAACATTAAATTTATAATATAAACACTAGTTGAATTAAAAAAAAAATTAAAGGTCGGTAGTTTACTAACATAATTTTTTGCTAGGATTTAACTTGAATTTGGCAAAGCTCTTATTCAACCAATATATTAATATACCGTTCAAAATGTTATATACATATATACATATATATATATATTCTAGTTATTACTCACTAATAAAATCTAAGAAAATTAAACATATTTATTTTATTCAACCATTAAACATGTGAAATAAATCATGAGAAATTATATTGTAAAATTTTAGAGCATTTTGGGAATATGAAGGATGTAATAGGAGTCACTAACATAGATCTTTTCTCTACTTAATTTCACTACCTTCGTTACCCATTTTGAAGTAATCAAATTAAACATTATATCTATATATGATTTTAGTTGTTGTAAAAATGAAGTTGGTCAAATTCAAGGGAATGGCTACAATACGAAGACGGACTTAGTGCGGTGCGACTATTTGAATAAATTAATCATATAATATATTAAGTTGGTAAAAAAAGAAAATAAAGGGAGTCGGTTTCCGGTTGAGTTGATGTGTAAATTCCTCTTTCCTCTCGTCTCTTTCTTTCTCTTGTGCGAGCAAGGATCCAGCTCTCTTTCGTCTCTCATGTTTACCCATTGTTAACCATCATTCATTGATCACTCCTCTCAATTCTCTCCCCATCTCACCTGGACACCTAATTGGTAGCCACACTCTTCCCTCTCATGGAATTAAGTCGGTTGAGAGACACTCGGTTATCGGCTTGCAGATTTGGGTTGCTGATCTTGGTGTTGACTGTTCAGTCTTCCTTATTGCACCAACCCACAAATAAATCTCACCCATATATCATACATCTTACTCAATTTCACAAAATTCATCCTGGAAAATCCTGAATTCCAACAAAAAAATTCTGAGTAATTCATAGAGATTTGGGTTGGGTTGGCAGATATGAAAATTCGAAGTAATTGGCAGAAATCCTGGCAAATCCTCAATCTTCATTATTGCACCAACCCAGGGTTCTGTGTTGGAGCTCCTGATTGTGTTCGTGAGAGACCTGAGAGAGAGGGAGAGAGGAAGAGCGTGAGAGAGAAAAATAGTGAGAGAGAGAGAGAGAGAAAAAAAAAACCATATAGAATAGAGGGTGGAGGTGGTGGGGTCTGGATCGCCGGTTTCATAGGTCGTAGCGGCCGGCTTGGTAGCTCTGCTTTGTTTCCTGATCGTCTTCGAGAAATACCGTGTGAGGAAGAGAGAGATCAAGGAGAGTAAGATAAACGGTGTGGGCTTGGGCAAAAAAAAAAAGTAATTTTTGGGCTTTCAAATGAGCTTGGTAAAAATAATTTGGGCTCAACATAAATTTATGAACTTAACTCCAGTAGCCCAAACTAACACATTCAAAGAACTTCCAAGTCCCGAGGTGTCCATAGGGGCATTTTGGTCAAAATAATGTCTGATTTTTAGTTTTGGGAAAGAATGTAACATAATATAACAGTGCAAAACAATTCAACCGTTAAAAAAAAATTATCATGATCGGATGACTTTAACTCCTTAAAATTTGGAAACCATAAAGTGAACAGTCTGATTTTAAAAATTCTATCATTTGAATATCGGTAGAATCAAAATTTTGAAAAACGTATAGAAATATGCTTAAAGTTTTTGAAGTTTAATGATTAATAAGATGATTTTATGATTTTAAATCATTTTCAAAATTAATCGATCGATCTAATCGTTCACATTTATTATACGTGCTCATAGATTGCCTACAAAAAAATTAGTTAATTTTAAAATCATGAGACTAAGTACCGAGCAACACAATTCAACGGTTACAAAATGCTTTATGATGATCAGACGACTTTAATTCCTTAAAATATGGAGATTTTGGACGAACAAGATCTATGAACATAAAACCATAAAGTGAACGGTTTGAGATTAACAATTCTATCATTCGAATAACAGTATAATCAAAATTTCGAAAAACTGACAGAAATATGCTTAAAGTGCTTAAACTTAAAAGTGTATTGATTAATAAGATGATTTTACGACTTTAAATAATTTTCAAAATCAATCGATCGATCTAACCGTTCACATTTATTATACGTGCTCATAGATTGGTTACACAAAAAAGTAGTTAATTTTAAGATCTTGAGACTAAGTAACGGTGCAACAAAATTCAACGGCTACAAAAAGTTTTATAATGATCTGACAACTTTAACTCCTTAAAATCTGGAGATTTTGGACGGGAAAAATCTAGGAGCATAAAACGGTCCAAACTTAAAAATTTAATCATTTGAATATTAGTATAATCAAAACTTCGAAAAAATATATAGAAATATGCTTAAAGTGTTTGAAGTGTGTAGATTAATAAGATGATTTTACAATTTTAAATAATATTCAAAATCAATCGATCAATTTAACTGTTAACATTTATTATACGTGCTCATAAATTTCTTACACAAAAATTAGTTAATTTAAAAATCCTGAAATTAAGTAACGGTGCAACACAATTCAACAGTTACAAAAGTTTTATGATGATCGAATGACTTTAACTCCTTAAAATCTGGAGATTTTGGACGAGTAAGATATATGAACATAAAACCATAAAGTGAACGGTCTGATCTTAAAAATTCTAGCATTTGAATATCGCTAGAATCAAAATTTTGAAATACATATAGAAATATGCTTAAAGTGTTTGAAGTTTAATGATTAATAAGATGGATTTATGATTTTAAATAATTTTTAAAATCAATCGATCGATCTAACCATTCACATGTAGTGTACGTGCTCATAGATCGCTTACACAAAAAATTAGTTAATTTTAAAATCCTGAGACTATATAACGGTGCAACACAATTCAATGGTTACAAAAAACTTTATGATGATTAGACGACTTTAAGTCCTTAAAATCTGGAGATTTTGAACGGGTAAGATCTATGAACATAGAACCATAAAGTGAACGATTTGATCTTAAAAATTTTATTATTTGAATATCAGTAGAATCAAAATTTCGAAAAACGTATAAAAATATGCTTAAGTGTTCGAAATGTATTGATTAATAAGATGATTTTATGACTTTTAATAGTTTTAAAAATCAATCGGTCAATCTAACCGTTCACATTGATTGTACGTACTCATAGATTGCTTACGCCAAAAATTAGTTAATTTCAAAATCTTGAGACTAAGTAATAGTGCGACACAATTCAATGGTTACAAAATGTTTTATGATGATCGGACAAGTTTAACTCTTTAAAACCTGGATATTTTGGACGGGTAAGATCTAGAAACATAAAACCATAAAGTGAATGGTCCAATCGTAAAAATTCTCTCGTTTAAATATCGGTTGAACTAAAATTTCGATAAACGTATTGAAATATACTTAAAGTGTTTGATGAATAAGATGATTTTACGATTTAAAATAATTTTAGAAATTAATTAATCGATCTAACCATCCACATTTATTGTATGCACTCATAGATCGTCTATGCCAAAAATTAGTCAATTTTAAAATATCAGGATTAAGTAACGATGTAAAACAATTTGACGGTTACAAAATATTATTTGACGATCAGATAGTTTTAACTCCCCAAAATTCGGAGATTTTTGATGGGTAATATCTAGGCACATAAAACCACAAAATGAATGGTCTCGATCTTGAAAATTCAATTGTTTGAATCTCGATTGAACAAAAACTTTGAAATATACTTGAAGTGCCTAACATGTTTGATGAATAAGATGATTTTACGATTTAAAATAATCTTTTAAATCAATCAACCGATCTAACTGTCCACATTTATTGTACGTATTCATAGATCGCCTATTCCAAAAACTAACTAATTCCAAAATCTAGAGATTAAGTAACGGTGCAAAATATTTCGACGGTTACAAAAAATTTCTTGACGATCAAACAGTTTTAACTCCTTAAAATTTGGAGATTTTTTATGAGCAAGATCTAGACACATGAAACCACAAAATGAACGGTCTCGATCTTAAAAATTTAATTGTTTGAATCTTGATTGAACCAAAATTTTGAAATATACTTAAGATGTTTAACGTGATTGATGGATACAATGATTTTATGATTTAAAATCATTTTTGAGATCAATCAACCGATCTAACCGACCACATTTATTGTAACGGTGCAAAATAATTTTAGTTCAATCGAGATTCATGCAATTAAATTTGTATGATTGAGACCGCTCATTTTGTGGTTTTATATGCTTAGAAATTGCCCATAAAAAAATCTTCGAATTTTGAGGAGTTAAAATCGTCTGATCATAAAAAAATATTTTGTAACTGTTGAATTGCTTTGCACTGCTACTTAATCTCGAGATTTTGAAATTGGCTAATTTTTGGCGTAGACGATCTATGAGTACATATAATAAATATGGACGGTTAGATCGGTTGATTGATTCCAAAATTTATTTTAAATCGTAAAATCATCGTCTTATTCATCAAACACTTTAAGTGGGGCTCAAAACAATTACCAAACCAACTCACAAGTTTTCAATGCCCAATGGGGCTTCTAGGGTATTTTAGAGGTTTAGTTGATAAAATCCTAAAATAAATTGTTTTCGAATTTGTGGAACAGAATGTAACAATAAAGATCTGTTTCATCTCAATCAAAGTTATTCGATCGTTTGAACATCAATTTAACGAAAACTTGAAAAAAGTATTAATGTAACACCCCGAAAATTCGAGGATTTCCATATTGTAATTTATTGAGTGATTTGACGATTTTACCCCTGTGAATGGTATGGTCAAATGTTGACTTTTTGATTGATGAACTAAATGGACTTTGACCTATGACCGTGACGTAGTTCGGGACGTCACGAGTTCATAGACAGGTGGCACGTCCAATTCGGACGATTAGGGTAAAAGTTATGACTATCGGAAGTTCAGGGGCATTACCGTAATTTGGACTCTCGGGGGGAAAATGTTGACTTTTCTTTTGGCAACTAATTTTCAGTTGACTCAAGGACCGTTGGGTAGGCCTCGACGTCCTGAGTCCGTAGACAGGCGGCACGCCGAAATCGGACTTCGTACGAGGAAGTTATGGTCAGAAACGTGAATTCGGGAAGTTCGTGTCTCGGTTTTCGTGTCGAATATTAAATTCAGGAAATCTGATTGGAGGACATCTGGTGAGTGACAAGTGTCACTCACCCATTGGCTAGATTGGATCTGATCCACTATTGGATTAATTAAACATTTGAACCAGCTTTAAATTTCAGCCTTTGGATTGAAAACCTCCAGATCTGATCTCAGCCCTTGATCTCATTTCTGAGATTCAATCTGGGCCGTCCATCATTTCCCTCCATCTCTATATATTCTTCTACCCGACACCCACCTTCTGCCCATTTCAACCATCACACCTCCGCATTACAACCATTCTCTGTGTGCGTGTGAGTGTGACTAGGACTGAGAGACGACGGGGGGGCGGCAGGAACGGCGGTGGAGGCACGGTGGTTCACGGCAGGTGAGTAACCCGTGAGCTTTTTACTTTCAAAATTTGGAAGTCAACGTGTAGTCGAGTTTTGTTCCCTTTCTTGCTTCTCATGAGACCTAGGGACTGAAACAGACCTGTAGGCTTGACTTCAAGGCTCGAGGTGGCCGGAATTGACGGGGAGGATAACCAGAAAATCTGAAGCTTCGGGTTTTGTTTGCAGGTAAGGATCTAATATTGTTCTCTTGTTTTTGATTCCATAGAACACTTTCTGGGACTAAGACGAGTATTTAGGAATTGAAAGGACTGAAAATGACCCAGAAATGAAGGAATGGCAACCGGGTCTCGATCGCGGGTCTGATCGACCCGAGTTGCAGGAAAACGGGTCAACCCGTCTGATGACAGTGGTGCTGACGTGGCACCCTGTCAGTCTGTCAGATGACGTGGACCAACCGTGAGCCGACACGTGTCACATGTCAGTGCACAGTCAGCACTGACATGACAGTGACGTGGACCAGTCAGGGACTGCCACGTGTCACTGACATGTCAGTGACGTGGACCAGTGCCGTGCTGACACGTGGCACATGTCAGATCTGACACGTGGTCTGACAGATCAGTGTGGTGGACCAATAAGAGGTTGACACGTGGCACCTGTCAGAGTCTGACATGTCAGACCTGACAGCTGTCAGATGACGTCAGCAGTGACGTCAGCGATGACGTCAGCAGGAACTGTTCCTGCGTTGACCGGCGCGTGGGGGCGCGTGTGAACAGTGTTTCTGGTGGGACCACCACCATTCTTTAGGTTTCGACGATCCGGATCCAATGGCGGTGGTTTCGGGTCGATCGGAGATCCTTAAGTTGGTCAAAATAAGGTTTATTGCCTTGGAAAGCGCGTTCGGGCGGCTTTCCCGGGTCGGTTTCGACCTAGACTTTCATGGTTGAATGTTGGGGGTTTAACTTGACCTTTACGAATACTTGGACTTGACAGGGATTGTACATTTGTACCAGGACGAGGGTATACGTTCGGTTTCTAGCAGGATTGTACTGTGAGTGGGCCATTTTCTTAAACCCTTGTGTGCATAAATGTTTTCTGGTTTTATTATACCTATTCACATGCTAAAACAATGATGGTTTTGATGATATGGAAAATATGGTTATGGCACGTTTCACGGTATTTGGGCTTGAGACCCGTCCGATGAAACTGAATGATTGGTTCGGATTCTACCTATGTATATATATGTTTGCATGTGGATATCAATAAAATGTATTTGTTACTGCACTGTATAGATCCTTCCATATTATATTGTCTCCTCCGGATGAGGTACCCTGGAGAGGTCACGGACGTCTAGTACGTCCAGCGTCTATGACGCTAAGCATCGGGGATGCTGTACCCGAACGGGGTTCGGGGATTGAACTCGGAAATTGAGACCCGAGTGGCACGCGTAGCCTTGTGATTGTGACCTTATTGGACGTCAGGGACGTCAGACATCAGGGATGTCGGGATTGGAGTGTATAGTGCAGCAACTAAAATTATGGTTATGGTTTTGTTATATGCCTTATGGTTCATATTATATGGTTTATGATTTTGGAATTATGGTGCACGCATGTTTGGAAAACGGAGGGGTAAATTATATGTTTTACTTATCAAACGATTTCATAAACTTGAGTTTCGGTCCACTCACCCTTTAATGTTTTTGATAACCCCTCCAGGTCGGGAAACTGAGGTAGAGGAGGAACCAGAGGCTGAGGCATAGATCTACTTCTGCGTACCTGAACCCCTGCTGGGCGGTGTACCCGCAGGATTACTTTAGAGTCGTGCTCGCAAATTTGTAATTTTGGATTATATCCCTTGTCTGACATTCGTTTAATTCGGATTTTATGTATGACTTTAATTTGGTTATTTATGCTTTTAAATGTTTTGAGGTTAAAATTGGTATGAATTATTGGGTGTCAGACGGGAGCAGGGCACGTCCCCTTGTGGTCCCTGTGGGATCGGGGCGGGTCCTGTCAGCTTGGTATCAGAGCACTAGGTTGTGGTCAGTACTAGGGTATTGGTCTGCATGCTAGACTAGCGATTAGTACTAGTTACTTTTCGACTTTTAAGAATATTGTTTTCTGATCTATGCCTCTTGACAGTTGGTTATGCCTCCTAGGAGAATTCCGCATACTCGAACGGACGAGGATCTAGATAGAGAGATGGAATGCGCGAGCATCGAAAGGGCTCAACGTTTGGGAGCCACTCCTTTCTGCGGGGGATCAAACCCCGAGGATGCTCACGACTGGATCACCAAGTGGGAGAGGATCTTCTCGGTGATGCACTGCCCTCCGGGCGAACGAGTGACTCTGGCGGCCTTCTTACTGGAGGGAGGAGCCTACCAGTGGTGGCATGGACTCGAAATGTCAGGGTGGTCTGTCCATACCACTACCTGGGAAGCTTTCCGTTCCATGTTTCTGGACCAGTACTACCCGCGATCCTTTCGCGCGGCGCGGGAGGCGGAATTCCTGCGGCTGGAGCAGGGTGACATGTCTGTTTCAGACTACGAGCAAACTTTCGGGAAACTTTCCCGGTTCGCTGCCTCATTCGTAAGCACGGAGGAGGACAAATGCCAGCGGTTTGAGCTTGGACTCCGAGGGGAGATCCGGGCCAGTGTGACTGCTACCACTCATGCTTCTCTGAGGGATATGGTCGACGCAGCGGTGCGTGTCGAGGCCAGTCTGGCGGCACACCAATCACGACAACCTTCGGGGGAGGGGCGACGTCAGGATCGCCCACATCATGGGCCATCGGGCCGAAAGAACAACAGGGGAGGGAGCTACAGGGGAGCACCCTCATCCTTCAAGGGTCGTGGCTGGTCGGGTCGACGTGGAGGCTCTCAGGGCAGAGGATCTGGACACAACTCTGGGCAGCACTCATCTTGGAGTGGTGCATCTGGTGGGCATTCGGGCAGGCCAAGGCCAGTAACTTGTTTTGCTTGCGGAGAGGAAGGCCACTATGCCTGCGATTGTCCGCAGTTGTCCAAAAACAACGACGCTGGGGGCTCGAGTGTGGTGCAGAGCACGGCGTCCCACACTAACGGGGGTCGCGGTCAGGGAGGCGACCGTGGTGCTGGACGTGGCGCGCGCGGGCGCGGACGGAACGGAGGGCCGAGGGCCCAAGTGTTTGCAATGACCCAGCAGCAGGCGAGGACTGCTCCAGGCGTGGTCACAGGTACACTACATATCTTTAATTTTCTTGTACGTGTATTAATGGATGCGGGGGCTACACATTCTTTTATTTCGAAGAGTTGTGCTGGTTTGCTGGATTGTGTGGTATTAGCCTTAGATTGCGAAATGGGTGTTGGCACCCCGATGGGTACCGTGTACCTTGTGAATCAGGTGATTCGGAGGTGCCCGGTAAGAATTGAGGATGTGGATTTACCAGCAGACTTAATTATTCTGGATATCCACGACTTCGATATAATCCTAGGGATGGATTGGTTGTCGGAGCACGGATCGCTCATCGATTGCTGTAGCAAGCAAGTAATTTTGCGGAGCCCGGGTTTACCGGAAGTTATCTTTCAAGGGGAACGTGATGGTTCGCCTCCTGAAGTGATTTCGTCACTTACTGCTACCAAACTTCTACGGAAGGGATGCCAGGGTTATCTGGCGCATGTCGTGTCGGAACGGGTCGATACTCCGGTTATCGACGAAATACCGGTGGTCTGTGAGTTTCCGGACGTATTCCCGGAAGACTTACCTGGATTGCCACCATCGCGGGAGATTGAGTTTACTATTGAACTACTCCCGGGTACCCGACCTATATCCCAGGCACCATACCGGATGGCGCCGGCCGAGTTACGAGAACTCAAGACTCAATTGCAGGAGTTGGTAGATTTGGGATATGTCCGACCGAGTACTTCACCGTGGGGAGCACCGGTGTTGTTCGTGAAGAAGAAGGAAGGAAGTCTCCGTTTATGTATTGATTATCGACAACTCAACAAGGTGACATTGAGGAACCAGTATCCTCTACCCAGGATCGATGACCTTTTCGACCAGTTGCGGGGAGCTCAGTGCTTCTCGAAAATTGATTTGCGATCTGGGTATCACCAACTGAGGATTTCGGAGGAGGATATTCCAAAAACTGCTTTTCGAACCCGTTACGGGCACTACGAGTTCCTTGTTATGCCATTTGGTTTGACGAATGCTCCGGCAACATTCATGGATCTGATGAACCGGGTCTTCCGACCCTACCTGGATAAGTTCGTGATTGTGTTCATCGATGATATTTTGGTATACTCGAGGAGTGCCCGTGCACATGAAGAACATCTACGGTTGGTCTTGGAGAGACTGAGACAAGAACAATTGTATGCCAAGCTGAGCAAGTGTCAGTTTTGGCTGAGCAGTATTGGTTTTCTGGGACACGTGATATCGACGGATGGGATTTGCGTGGATCCCCAGAAAACAGAAGCGGTGACCAACTGGGCTAGACCGACAACGGTGACCGAGGTGCGGAGTTTCGTCGGACTAGCAGGCTACTACCGGAGATTCGTGGAGGGTTTCTCCAAAATTGCTGCACCATTGACTCGTCTGACTCGGAAAGGAGTAAAATTTATCTGGGACGAGTAGTGCGATCGGAGCTTTCAAGAGTTGAAGGATCGATTGACCACTGCACCTGTCCTTGCATTGCCGGACGACAGTGGGGAGTTTGTGGTTTTCAGTGATGCTTCACTGCAAGGGTTGGGCTGCGTGTTGATGCAAACTGGCAAGGTTATCGCCTATGCATCCCGGCAGCTGAAGACTCATGAGTTGAACTACCCTACCCATGATTTGGAGTTGGCGGCGGTGGTTCATGCTCTCAAGATCTGGAGACATTATCTGTTCGGCGCAACGTGTCGGATATACACCGACCACCAGAGTCTTAAATACTTATTCACTCAGAAGGAGCTCAACATGAGACAACGGAGATGGTTGGAGCTGCTGAAGGACTATGACTGTACGATCGAATACCATCCGGGTAAGGCCAATGTGGTGGCGGATGCACTCAGCAGGAAATCAGCGGGAACTATTGCACACCTAGGGATGGTGTATCTTCCCTTGTTAGTGGAACTCCGGAAGACGGGAGTTATTTTGGGTACGGATGCGCATGGAGCTTTGTTGGCCAGCTTCCATGTGCGACCAGTACTGATTGATCGGATCATCGAAGCACAACTGCAGGATCCGATACTCTGTATTTACAGAATTGAGGTCGATGCGGATGGGAGACAGGATTTTTCCATCCGGGACGATGGAGCACTGGTGAAATTGGGCCGTTTGTGCGTACCTGCAGCGGCAGAGTTACGGGCCGAGATACTTGAGGAGGCCCACAGTTCGGCCTATGCTATGCATCCGGGAGGTACGAAGATGTACCGTACCCTCCGGAACCATTATTGGTGGCCAGGAATGAAGAAGGATATTGCTGAGTTCGTAAGCAAATGCTTAACCTGTCAGCAGGTTAAGGCGGAACGGCAGAGACCGTATGGGGCTATGCAGCCACTTCCGATTCCTGAGTGGAAGTGGGATCACATCACCATGGACTTCGTCTTTAAGTTACCGAGGACTCAGAGTGGAGTGGACGGAGTATGGGTGATCGTGGATCGGTTAACCAAATCAGCCCATTTTCTGCCAGTTCAGGAAACCTATAAACCTAACCGACTGGCTCAGTTGTTTGTGAAGGAAATCATACGACTTCATGGTACGCCGGAATCGATCGTGTCTGATCGTGATCCGCGTTTCACTTCCAGGTTCTGGCGGAGTTTGCAAGCTACTTTGGGAACAACCTTACGTTTCAGTACTGCTTTCCATCCACAGACCGATGGACAGTCTGAGAGAACCATTCAAACCTTGGAGGACATGATGAGGTCATGTGTACTACAGTTTCAAGACTCTTGGGATACTCATTTGCCATTGATGGAATTCGCTTACAACAACAGCTATCAGGCAAGCATCGGGATGGCACCTTATGAGGCACTGTATGGCCGACAGTGCAGGACACCTATCTGCTGGACGGAGGTAGGAGAGCGAGCGGCTGTAGGGCCGAAGATAATGGACTTAACCATGGAAACTGTTCGCGTGATCAAGGAAAGATTGAAGGTGGCACAGGATCGCCAGAAGAGTTATGCCGACCGACGGATTCGAGACTTGGAGTTTGAAGTGGGAGATTTTGTCTTCCTGAAGTTGTCTCCGTGGAAAGGGATTATCCGTTTTGGCCGACGGGGGAAACTGAGTCCGCGTTTTATCGGACCTTATGAAATCGTGGAGAGAATTGGCAGAGTTGCATACAGATTGGCACTACCCCCAGAACTATCAAGAGTTCACGATGTTTTCCACGTATCGATGTTGCGGATGTACGTACGTGATGCTTCTCATGTACTTGGGGAACAACCTGTCGAACTACGGGAGGATTTGAGCTTTGAAGAACAACCAGTACAGATCTTGGATCGGAAGGACAAGGTACTACGACGGAAGACGATCCCTCTCGTGAAAATTCTCTGGAGAAACCAGAACGTGGAAGAAGCCACATGGGAGCCTGAGGCTCAGATGCGAGAACAATTTCCTCATTTGTTTCTTTGAAATTTCGGGACGAAATTTCTTAAGGGGGGAAGGTTGTAACACCCCGGAAATTCGAGGATTTCCATATTGTAATTTATTGAGTGATTTGACGATTTTACCCCTGTGAATGGTATGGTCAAATGTTGACTTTTTGATTGATGAACTAAATGGACTTTGACCTATGACCGTGACGTAGTTCGGGACGTCACGAGTTCATAGACAGGTGGCACGTCCAATTCGGACGATCAGGGTAAAAGTTATGACTATCGGAAGTTCAGGGGCATTACCGTAATTTGGACTCTCGGGGGGAAAATGTTGACTTTTCTTTTGGCAACTAATTTTCAGTTGACTCAAGGACCGTTGGGTAGGCCTCGACGTCCTGAGTCCGTAGACAGGCGGCACGCCGAAATCGGACTTCGTACGAGGAAGTTATGGTCAGAAACGTGAATTCGGGAAGTTCGTGTCTCGGTTTTCGTGTCGAATATTAAATTCAGGAAATCTGATTGGAGGACATCTGGTGAGTGACAAGTGTCACTCACCCATTGGCTAGATTGGATCTGATCCACTATTGGATTAATTAAACATTTGAACCAGCTTTAAATTTCAGCCTTTGGATTGAAAACCTCCAGATCTGATCTCAGCCCTTGATCTCATTTCTGAGATTCAATCTGGGCCGTCCATCATTTCCCTCCATCTCTATATATTCTTCTACCCGACACCCACCTTCTGCCCATTTCAACCATCACACCTCCGCATTACAACCATTCTCTGTGTGCGTGTGAGTGTGACTAGGACTGAGAGACGACGGGGGGGCGGCAGGAACGGCGGTGGAGGCACGGTGGTTCACGGCAGGTGAGTAACCCGTGAGCTTTTTACTTTCAAAATTTGGAAGTCAACGTGTAGTCGAGTTTTGTTCCCTTTCTTGCTTCTCATGAGACCTAGGGACTGAAACAGACCTGTAGGCTTGACTTCAAGGCTCGAGGTGGCCGGAATTGACGGGGAGGATAACCAGAAAATCTGAAGCTTCGGGTTTTGTTTGCAGGTAAGGATCTAATATTGTTCTCTTGTTTTTGATTCCATAGAACACTTTCTGGGACTAAGACGAGTATTTAGGAATTGAAAGGACTGAAAATGACCCAGAAATGAAGGAATGGCAACCGGGTCTCGATCGCGGGTCTGATCGACCCGAGTTGCAGGAAAACGGGTCAACCCGTCTGATGACAGTGGTGCTGACGTGGCACCCTGTCAGTCTGTCAGATGACGTGGACCAACCGTGAGCCGACACGTGTCACATGTCAGTGCACAGTCAGTACTGACATGTCAGTGACGTGGACCAGTCAGGGACTGCCACGTGTCACTGACATGTCAGTGACGTGGACCAGTGCCGTGCTGACACGTGGCACATGTCAGATCTGACACGTGGTCTGACAGATCAGTGTGGTGGACCAATAAGAGGTTGACACGTGGCACCTGTCAGAGTCTGACATGTCAGACCTGACAGCTGTCAGATGACGTCAGCAGTGACGTCAGCGATGACGTCAGCAGGAACTGTTCCTGCGTTGACCGCCGCGTTGACCGGCGCGTGGGGGCGCGTGTGAACAGTGTTTCTGGTGGGACCACCACCATTCTTTAGGTTTCGACGATCCGGATCCAATGGCGGTGGTTTCGGGTCGATCGGAGATCCTTAAGTTGGTCAAAATAAGGTTTATTGCCTTGGAAAGCGCGTTCGGGCGGCTTTCCCGGGTCGGTTTCGACCTAGACTTTCATGGTTGAATGTTGGGGGTTTAACTTGACCTTTACGAATACTTGGACTTGACAGGGATTGTACATTTGTACCAGGACGAGGGTATACGTTCGGTTTCTAGCAGGATTGTACTGTGAGTGGGCCATTTTCTTAAACCCTTGTGTGCATAAATGTTTTCTGGTTTTATTATACCTATTCACATGCTAAAACAATGATGGTTTTGATGATATGGAAAATATGGTTATGGCACGTTTCACGGTATTTGGGCTTGAGACCCGTCCGATGAAACTGAATGATTGGTTCGGATTCTACCTATGTATATATATGTTTGCATGTGGATATCAATAAAATGTATTTGTTACTGCACTGTATAGATCCTTCCATATTATATTGTCTCCTCCGGATGAGGTACCCTGGAGAGGTCACGGACGTCTAGTACGTCCAGCGTCTATGACGCTAAGCATCGGGGATGCTGTACCCGAACGGGGTTCGGGGATTGAACTCGGAAATTGAGACCCGAGTGGCACGCGTAGCCTTGTGATTGTGACCTTATTGGACGTCAGGGACGTCAGACATCAGGGATGTCGGGATTGGAGTGTATAGTGCAGCAACTAAAATTATGGTTATGGTTTTGTTATATGCCTTATGGTTCATATTATATGGTTTATGATTTTGGAATTATGGTGCACGCATGTTTGGAAAACGGAGGGGTAAATTATATGTTTTACTTATCAAACGATTTCATAAACTTGAGTTTCGGTCCACTCACCCTTTAATGTTTTTGATAACCCCTCCAGGTCGGGAAACTGAGGTAGAGGAGGAACCAGAGGCTGAGGCATAGATCTACTTCTGCGTACCTGAACCCCTGCTGGGCGGTGTACCCGCAGGATTACTTTAGAGTCGTGCTCGCAAATTTGTAATTTTGGATTATATCCCTTGTCTGACATTCGTTTAATTCGGATTTTATGTATGACTTTAATTTGGTTATTTATGCTTTTAAATGTTTTGAGGTTAAAATTGGTATGAATTATTGGGTGTCAGACGGGAGCAGGGCACGTCCCCTTGTGGTCCCTGTGGGATCGGGGCGGGTCCTGTCAGCTTGGTATCAGAGCACTAGGTTGTGGTCAGTACTAGGGTATTGGTCTGCATGCTAGACTAGCGATTAGTACTAGTTACTTTTCGACTTTTAAGAATATTGTTTTCTGATCTATGCCTCTTGACAGTTGGTTATGCCTCCTAGGAGAATTCCGCATACTCGAACGGACGAGGATCTAGATAGAGAGATGGAATGCGCGAGCATCGAAAGGGCTCAACGTTTGGGAGCCACTCCTTTCTGCGGGGGATCAAACCCCGAGGATGCTCACGACTGGATCACCAAGTGGGAGAGGATCTTCTCGGTGATGCACTGCCCTCCGGGCGAACGAGTGACTCTGGCGGCCTTCTTACTGGAGGGAGGAGCCTACCAGTGGTGGCATGGACTCGAAATGTCAGGGTGGTCTGTCCATACCACTACCTGGGAAGCTTTCCGTTCCATGTTTCTGGACCAGTACTACCCGCGATCCTTTCGCGCGGCGCGGGAGGCGGAATTCCTGCGGCTGGAGCAGGGTGACATGTCTGTTTCAGACTACGAGCAAACTTTCGGGAAACTTTCCCGGTTCGCTGCCTCATTCGTAAGCACGGAGGAGGACAAATGCCAGCGGTTTGAGCTTGGACTCCGAGGGGAGATCCGGGCCAGTGTGACTGCTACCACTCATGCTTCTCTGAGGGATATGGTCGACGCAGCGGTGCGTGTCGAGGCCAGTCTGGCGGCACACCAATCACGACAACCTTCGGGGGAGGGGCGACGTCAGGATCGCCCACATCATGGGCCATCGGGCCGAAAGAACAACAGGGGAGGGAGCTACAGGGGAGCACCCTCATCCTTCAAGGGTCGTGGCTGGTCGGGTCGACGTGGAGGCTCTCAGGGCAGAGGATCTGGACACAACTCTGGGCAGCACTCATCTTGGAGTGGTGCATCTGGTGGGCATTCGGGCAGGCCAAGGCCAGTAACTTGTTTTGCTTGCGGAGAGGAAGGCCACTATGCCTGCGATTGTCCGCAGTTGTCCAAAAACAACGACGCTGGGGGCTCGAGTGTGGTGCAGAGCACGGCGTCCCACACTAACGGGGGTCGCGGTCAGGGAGGCGACCGTGGTGCTGGACGTGGCGCGCGCGGGCGCGGACGGAACGGAGGGCCGAGGGCCCAAGTGTTTGCAATGACCCAGCAGCAGGCGAGGACTGCTCCAGGCGTGGTCACAGGTACACTACATATCTTTAATTTTCTTGTACGTGTATTAATGGATGCGGGGGCTACACATTCTTTTATTTCGAAGAGTTGTGCTGGTTTGCTGGATTGTGTGGTATTAGCCTTAGATTGCGAAATGGGTGTTGGCACCCCGATGGGTACCGTGTACCTTGTGAATCAGGTGATTCGGAGGTGCCCGGTAAGAATTGAGGATGTGGATTTACCAGCAGACTTAATTATTCTGGATATCCACGACTTCGATATAATCCTAGGGATGGATTGGTTGTCGGAGCACGGATCGCTCATCGATTGCTGTAGCAAGCAAGTAATTTTGCGGAGCCCGGGTTTACCGGAAGTTATCTTTCAAGGGGAACGTGATGGTTCGCCTCCTGAAGTGATTTCGTCACTTACTGCTACCAAACTTCTACGGAAGGGATGCCAGGGTTATCTGGCGCATGTCGTGTCGGAACGGGTCGATACTCCGGTTATCGACGAAATACCGGTGGTCTGTGAGTTTCCGGACGTATTCCCGGAAGACTTACCTGGATTGCCACCATCGCGGGAGATTGAGTTTACTATTGAACTACTCCCGGGTACCCGACCTATATCCCAGGCACCATACCGGATGGCGCCGGCCGAGTTACGAGAACTCAAGACTCAATTGCAGGAGTTGGTAGATTTGGGATATGTCCGACCGAGTACTTCACCGTGGGGAGCACCGGTGTTGTTCGTGAAGAAGAAGGAAGGAAGTCTCCGTTTATGTATTGATTATCGACAACTCAACAAGGTGACATTGAGGAACCAGTATCCTCTACCCAGGATCGATGACCTTTTCGACCAGTTGCGGGGAGCTCAGTGCTTCTCGAAAATTGATTTGCGATCTGGGTATCACCAACTGAGGATTTCGGAGGAGGATATTCCAAAAACTGCTTTTCGAACCCGTTACGGGCACTACGAGTTCCTTGTTATGCCATTTGGTTTGACGAATGCTCCGGCAACATTCATGGATCTGATGAACCGGGTCTTCCGACCCTACCTGGATAAGTTCGTGATTGTGTTCATCGATGATATTTTGGTATACTCGAGGAGTGCCCGTGCACATGAAGAACATCTACGGTTGGTCTTGGAGAGACTGAGACAAGAACAATTGTATGCCAAGCTGAGCAAGTGTCAGTTTTGGCTGAGCAGTATTGGTTTTCTGGGACACGTGATATCGACGGATGGGATTTGCGTGGATCCCCAGAAAACAGAAGCGGTGACCAACTGGGCTAGACCGACAACGGTGACCGAGGTGCGGAGTTTCGTCGGACTAGCAGGCTACTACCGGAGATTCGTGGAGGGTTTCTCCAAAATTGCTGCACCATTGACTCGTCTGACTCGGAAAGGAGTAAAATTTATCTGGGACGAGCAGTGCGATCGGAGCTTTCAAGAGTTGAAGGATCGATTGACCACTGCACCTGTCCTTGCATTGCCGGACGACAGTGGGGAGTTTGTGGTTTTCAGTGATGCTTCACTGCAAGGGTTGGGCTGCGTGTTGATGCAAACTGGCAAGGTTATCGCCTATGCATCCCGGCAGCTGAAGACTCATGAGTTGAACTACCCTACCCATGATTTGGAGTTGGCGGCGGTGGTTCATGCTCTCAAGATCTGGAGACATTATCTGTTCGGCGCAACGTGTCGGATATACACCGACCACCAGAGTCTTAAATACTTATTCACTCAGAAGGAGCTCAACATGAGACAACGGAGATGGTTGGAGCTGCTGAAGGACTATGACTGTACGATCGAATACCATCCGGGTAAGGCCAATGTGGTGGCGGATGCACTCAGCAGGAAATCAGCGGGAACTATTGCACACCTAGGGATGGTGTATCTTCCCTTGTTAGTGGAACTCCGGAAGACGGGAGTTATTTTGGGTACGGATGCGCATGGAGCTTTGTTGGCCAGCTTCCATGTGCGACCAGTACTGATTGATCGGATCATCGAAGCACAACTGCAGGATCCGATACTCTGTATTTACAGAATTGAGGTCGATGCGGATGGGAGACAGGATTTTTCCATCCGGGACGATGGAGCACTGGTGAAATTGGGCCGTTTGTGCGTACCTGCAGCGGCAGAGTTACGGGCCGAGATACTTGAGGAGGCCCACAGTTCGGCCTATGCTATGCATCCGGGAGGTACGAAGATGTACCGTACCCTCCGGAACCATTATTGGTGGCCAGGAATGAAGAAGGATATTGCTGAGTTCGTAAGCAAATGCTTAACCTGTCAGCAGGTTAAGGCGGAACGGCAGAGACCGTATGGGGCTATGCAGCCACTTCCGATTCCTGAGTGGAAGTGGGATCACATCACCATGGACTTCGTCTTTAAGTTACCGAGGACTCAGAGTGGAGTGGACGGAGTATGGGTGATCGTGGATCGGTTAACCAAATCAGCCCATTTTCTGCCAGTTCAGGAAACCTATAAACCTAACCGACTGGCTCAGTTGTTTGTGAAGGAAATCATACGACTTCATGGTACGCCGGAATCGATCGTGTCTGATCGTGATCCGCGTTTCACTTCCAGGTTCTGGCGGAGTTTGCAAGCTACTTTGGGAACAACCTTACGTTTCAGTACTGCTTTCCATCCACAGACCGATGGACAGTCTGAGAGAACCATTCAAACCTTGGAGGACATGATGAGGTCATGTGTACTACAGTTTCAAGACTCTTGGGATACTCATTTGCCATTGATGGAATTCGCTTACAACAACAGCTATCAGGCAAGCATCGGGATGGCACCTTATGAGGCACTGTATGGCCGACAGTGCAGGACACCTATCTGCTGGACGGAGGTAGGAGAGCGAGCGGCTGTAGGGCCGAAGATAATGGACTTAACCATGGAAACTGTTCGCGTGATCAAGGAAAGATTGAAGGTGGCACAGGATCGCCAGAAGAGTTATGCCGACCGACGGATTCGAGACTTGGAGTTTGAAGTGGGAGATTTTGTCTTCCTGAAGTTGTCTCCGTGGAAAGGGATTATCCGTTTTGGCCGACGGGGGAAACTGAGTCCGCGTTTTATCGGACCTTATGAAATCGTGGAGAGAATTGGCAGAGTTGCATACAGATTGGCACTACCCCCAGAACTATCAAGAGTTCACGATGTTTTCCACGTATCGATGTTGCGGATGTACGTACGTGATGCTTCTCATGTACTTGGGGAACAACCTGTCGAACTACGGGAGGATTTGAGCTTTGAAGAACAACCAGTACAGATCTTGGATCGGAAGGACAAGGTACTACGACGGAAGACGATCCCTCTCGTGAAAATTCTCTGGAGAAACCAGAACGTGGAAGAAGCCACATGGGAGCCTGAGGCTCAGATGCGAGAACAATTTCCTCATTTGTTTCTTTGAAATTTCGGGACGAAATTTCTTAAGGGGGGAAGGTTGTAACACCCCGGAAATTCGAGGATTTCCATATTGTAATTTATTGAGTGATTTGACGATTTTACCCCTGTGAATGGTATGGTCAAATGTTGACTTTTTGATTGATGAACTAAATGGACTTTGACCTATGACCGTGACGTAGTTCGGGACGTCACGAGTTCATAGACAGGTGGCACGTCCAATTCGGACGATCAGGGTAAAAGTTATGACTATCGGAAGTTCAGGGGCATTACCGTAATTTGGACTCTCGGGGGGAAAATGTTGACTTTTCTTTTGGCAACTAATTTTCAGTTGACTCAAGGACCGTTGGGTAGGCCTCGACGTCCTGAGTCCGTAGACAGGCGGCACGCCGAAATCGGACTTCGTACGAGGAAGTTATGGTCAGAAACGTGAATTCGGGAAGTTCGTGTCTCGGTTTTCGTGTCGAATATTAAATTCAGGAAATCTGATTGGAGGACATCTGGTGAGTGACAAGTGTCACTCACCCATTGGCTAGATTGGATCTGATCCACTATTGGATTAATTAAACATTTGAACCAGCTTTAAATTTCAGCCTTTGGATTGAAAACCTCCAGATCTGATCTCAGCCCTTGATCTCATTTCTGAGATTCAATCTGGGCCGTCCATCATTTCCCTCCATCTCTATATATTCTTCTACCCGACACCCACCTTCTGCCCATTTCAACCATCACACCTCCGCATTACAACCATTCTCTGTGTGCGTGTGAGTGTGACTAGGACTGAGAGACGACGGGGGGGCGGCAGGAACGGCGGTGGAGGCACGGTGGTTCACGGCAGGTGAGTAACCCGTGAGCTTTTTACTTTCAAAATTTGGAAGTCAACGTGTAGTCGAGTTTTGTTCCCTTTCTTGCTTCTCATGAGACCTAGGGACTGAAACAGACCTGTAGGCTTGACTTCAAGGCTCGAGGTGGCCGGAATTGACGGGGAGGATAACCAGAAAATCTGAAGCTTCGGGTTTTGTTTGCAGGTAAGGATCTAATATTGTTCTCTTGTTTTTGATTCCATAGAACACTTTCTGGGACTAAGACGAGTATTTAGGAATTGAAAGGACTGAAAATGACCCAGAAATGAAGGAATGGCAACCGGGTCTCGATCGCGGGTCTGATCGACCCGAGTTGCAGGAAAACGGGTCAACCCGTCTGATGACAGTGGTGCTGACGTGGCACCCTGTCAGTCTGTCAGATGACGTGGACCAACCGTGAGCCGACACGTGTCACATGTCAGTGCACAGTCAGTACTGACATGTCAGTGACGTGGACCAGTCAGGGACTGCCACGTGTCACTGACATGTCAGTGACGTGGACCAGTGCCGTGCTGACACGTGGCACATGTCAGATCTGACACGTGGTCTGACAGATCAGTGTGGTGGACCAATAAGAGGTTGACACGTGGCACCTGTCAGAGTCTGACATGTCAGACCTGACAGCTGTCAGATGACGTCAGCAGTGACGTCAGCGATGACGTCAGCAGTGACGTCAGCGATGACGTCAGCAGGAACTGTTCCTGCGTTGACCGCCGCGTTGACCGGCGCGTGGGGGCGCGTGTGAACAGTGTTTCTGGTGGGACCACCACCATTCTTTAGGTTTCGACGATCCGGATCCAATGGCGGTGGTTTCGGGTCGATCGGAGATCCTTAAGTTGGTCAAAATAAGGTTTATTGCCTTGGAAAGCGCGTTCGGGCGGCTTTCCCGGGTCGGTTTCGACCTAGACTTTCATGGTTGAATGTTGGGGGTTTAACTTGACCTTTACGAATACTTGGACTTGACAGGGATTGTACATTTGTACCAGGACGAGGGTATACGTTCGGTTTCTAGCAGGATTGTACTGTGAGTGGGCCATTTTCTTAAACCCTTGTGTGCATAAATGTTTTCTGGTTTTATTATACCTATTCACATGCTAAAACAATGATGGTTTTGATGATATGGAAAATATGGTTATGGCACGTTTCACGGTATTTGGGCTTGAGACCCGTCCGATGAAACTGAATGATTGGTTCGGATTCTACCTATGTATATATATGTTTGCATGTGGATATCAATAAAATGTATTTGTTACTGCACTGTATAGATCCTTCCATATTATATTGTCTCCTCCGGATGAGGTACCCCGGAGAGGTCACGGACGTCTAGTACGTCCAGCGTCTATGACGCTAAGCATCGGGGATGCTGTACCCGAACGGGGTTCGGGGATTGAACTCGGAAATTGAGACCCGAGTGGCACGCGTAGCCTTGTGATTGTGACCTTATTGGACGTCAGGGACGTCAGACATCAGGGATGTCGGGATTGGAGTGTATAGTGCAGCAACTAAAATTATGGTTATGGTTTTGTTATATGCCTTATGGTTCATATTATATGGTTTATGATTTTGGAATTATGGTGCACGCATGTTTGGAAAACGGAGGGGTAAATTATATGTTTTACTTATCAAACGATTTCATAAACTTGAGTTTCGGTCCACTCACCCTTTAATGTTTTTGATAACCCCTCCAGGTCGGGAAACTGAGGTAGAGGAGGAACCAGAGGCTGAGGCATAGATCTACTTCTGCGTACCTGAACCCCTGCTGGGCGGTGTACCCGCAGGATTACTTTAGAGTCGTGCTCGCAAATTTGTAATTTTGGATTATATCCCTTGTCTGACATTCGTTTAATTCGGATTTTATGTATGACTTTAATTTGGTTATTTATGCTTTTAAATGTTTTGAGGTTAAAATTGGTATGAATTATTGGGTGTCAGACGGGAGCAGGGCACGTCCCCTTGTGGTCCCTGTGGGATCGGGGCGGGTCCTGTCAATTAAAATATATTTAATAATGTTCATACCATATCGGCCTAGACCGAGCATGAAGCCCAGGACTGACTGGAGGCCCAACCCATTACTAGAATGACGATAAATCCAGCCCAATCTTGGAGGCCCACCCCTCTGCCAGCTTGGTATGTCGGCCCAGACCTCATCCGACAACCATGCTACTAGCCGACTCTGGAGGCCTAGCCTCTGTCGGTAGGTGTGTCGGCCCAAACCGACCCGAAGGCCCAACACCTCCGCCTAACGCAAGCCTAAGGGGCCCAAGCCCACTCAGATAAAGCAAACCCTAATTGGGTCTAGCCAGCATCGACACGTGAACGACTCCTACACGTGTTGGCCCCACAACAACTGACATTTGTCCCACATCGAGAAAATGTATTTATTATACTCACCACACCCATACAAAAGGGGTCCATTTGGCGTATAAAGGTAACTACGCATTTACTGTCCACAACTACTTTTACAATACACACTTTACCACTCACCCTATACTTTAGACCGACCACTGACTTGGGCGTCGGAGTATCTTTGGACTGATACCACACCGGTGCCTATACTCTGACCGACCGATCAGTTTCATTCCTTTTCAGGTATACACAGGACACATGGGAGGATATCATTCGCTCCCTAAGTTGGCACATTTCGTGCATCAACAAATAATGTTTAAAGTGTTTGATGAACAGGCCAATTTAAATAATTTTTGAAATCAATCGAATGTTTAAAGACCCGTGCAAATTTATTTTTTACAATCTATTTTTTAATTTTAAAAGTTCCAAGAAGACTGTAGAATTTTACGATTTTTTTTAAAATTATTTAGTTATGACTTTGAAAAAAAAAGACTATGTAATATATGCAATTTTACGACAAATTTAAAAAATGTATTGAAATATACTTAAAAGAGTTTTAAGTGTTTAATCAATATGATGATTTTACAAAATTAAATAATTTTCAAAATCAATCGACCGATCTAACTGTCCACATTTATTGTACATACTCATAAATCTCCTATATAAAAAATTAGTCAATTTTGAAATCTCGGAATTAATTAATGGTACTACACGATTCAACGGATACAAAAAGTTTTTAACGATTAGACGTCTTTAACTCCTCAAAATTTGGAGATTTTTTATGGGTATGGTTTAGGAACCTGAAACCACAAAGTGGACGGTTAGATCGGTTCATTGATTTCAAAAATTGTTTTAAATTGTAAAATTATCTTATTCATCAAATACTTTAAGTTTATTTGAATAATTGATATTCATATGATTTATTTTTAAAGATCGAGTTCATAAATAATTCAAAGCAATTTTTGGAATATCTTTTGGATATATTTCAATTTTTTTTAAAAGAATTGTATCCCAAAAATTACATACTTAAAAGTGTTTAAAATATTTGATGGATAAGAATATTTTATGATTTTAAATAATTTTTAAATCAATCGACCGATTTGACCCTCTACATTTATTGTATGTACTCGTAGATTGCTTACACCAAATTTTAGCCAGTTTTGAAATCTCGAAACTAAGTAACAGTGCAATATGATTCAACAATTACAAAAAAAAAATATTTTTGAGGATCATTATGTCATTTCCTTCGATCTTAGACTGTAAAATTTGGTTTTTATTTAAAGAAATTGAAAATTAACAATTAAATAGATTGAATAAAGTGAAAGGTTGAATGTTTTGAGAAGATAGTCATTAGTGTTTGACCAAAACATATTTGAAGTTTTTTTTTTAAAAAAAAATTATGAATTAAAATGTTAATATCAATTTGCAAGAGAAAGGGTGATTTTAATGTTTTATTATCTAGTTATTATATTTTTTTTAAAAAAAATGAACCATAATAAACAAACATAGTATTTAAGTTCAAACTCATTAAAACCCAAAAAACCCAAAAAATTTAAATCCAAACCTGTTTTAACCCTTGAAGCCCAACCCCTTTTAAGCTTTAATAAACTCATCCAACTATACAAACACACCTTCACTCTCTCACCCTCTGGAATTCTCTCGAGAATTCAAGCTCTTAGCTGAGACTAGAACAAAGACACCCACACCCATCGTTACCACCCTCGACATCCGACGAACCATCCTCATTATCTTCGTCATCTTCACCGTAGTGACGACCCACTTCATCACTCTTTTGTCTCGCTCTCTCTCCCTCTCGATTTCTCGTTCTTCTTCGACTCAAACAGAGACACCGAAGCCCACCCTTACCCCCACCCATGAAATCTGGCGAAACTACCCTCACCAAACCACCACCTTCAGCGTAGTCATGAGACGAATCAAACCCAGTAATTTTCTATCGTCGACTTCCACCATGGCATGAGAATCGAGGATGCGATCGAGAAATATAGCGCTATTCTTCCTCTCGCCGGCAACACGAGCGCACGAGCCACACAAAGACGATCGAGCCACCAAGCTAACCACCACCACCACCCACGAAATCGACGAACGGGCCTTGTCACCTCTACTCCCTTCTTCGCTCTACTCCCTTCTTCGCCTCATCGTGATCCGACCCAGTCAAGTACCATCTTCGAATTCAGCAACATCTCATTTAATTTATGGTTTCCACAATTAGTTTTCAATTTCTATTTTTTCAATGTAATAATAGGATTTCAATGAAATTTTCAATGGATGAAATTGTCGTAAAATTACACTCTTGAAGTGCTCAAGAAGATCACTCTAACCCAAGAGCTATACACACTCTTGAAGCACTCACTCACTTGTGAAGTGTTCTTCTTGATGTTGAAATGTGACCAAACTCTCCACCTTATATAGTGCTTAAAACACAAGTTTCAATTGTGTTTTTCCAATGTGGAACATTTTCCTCACATTTCAACATCCTTCATTGAAGTCCATTCATGCACATTCTTCAATTAATGTTCTTTTTCATGAAGCTTCCACATCAATCTTTTTCTACAAGATTGAATGAACAACACCATGTATTTATTCCCAATACATAATCAAATTCAATGCATTAATAATTCACTAAGGAGGCATTAACTCAACACTAACCACCACCACCACCCACAAAATCGACGAACGGGCCTTGTCACCTCTACTCACTTCTTCGCCTCATCGTGATCCGACCCAGTCATGTACCATCTTCGAATTCAGCAACATCTCATGGATGAAATTGTCGCAAAAGTTATAAGCTGGGTAATTGTGGTATTTGGATTGAAATTAGAGTTTGATATTTCAGTGAGAATGAGGAATGATGGATGAATCACGGAGAGATGATGACTTGGACAACCTATTCCACCTGTCATTCAATTTCCGCATATTCTCATAGCCATCCGGGCCGAAAAACATTTTTGTAACAAAATTTGATTGTAGAGAAGAAACATAAGGTAGAGAACATATGCATTGATGACTAATATAAGAAGCAAATGATTTCACTTGCAACGAAGTCTCGAGCAAAAGATGAAGATAAATAGAGTGACATACATCCAATTGTTAACAAAACTCACCAGAGCCACATCTTCATTCAAATATCCACACTACCATCACTTACGCAGAATAAAAAATAACCAAAAAGACTCCTCTAACCGCACTATTATTTTCGGCTCGATTTCGATTTTCAGACTTTTTCCATCCTTTTTATTAAGATTACCAATGTATCAACTTAAGCCTCTGCAATCTCAGCAGAATCTGCAGCAGCTAGGATCAGCTCCGGGTGGATGCCTCCCACATATGATCCGTCCAAAGCGTTCGGAAGCCCCAATGCCTTCAATGCCAAGTGAGCTGCCTTTTGCCCTGATATCATCATAGCTCCAAATGTAGGTCCCTGCACATCACCATTAACACCCAAATTATGTCAAGTCATAATCTAGGACCACACACATTTCAATCCACCTAATCGACTATTCCAGACACCAAATTCAATTATATAAAGTCGCACTCTAGTTCGCAATTGTGAGGGAATATTCCAAACATAAAAAGAACAGAGAAAAAAAAAAAGGTTTTGGACCCCATTTCAATACTCATTTGAACTTTACCACTTTCTTTCAATCGAGAGTAGAGTAATTGCTGCCCTCCTGTGTTTTCAGGGGAACACAACTAAAGGTTCCTAATAGAGGCCATTATCTATGTAGTTATCGAATGAAATGAGTTTGGACCCCTCCTTCCACAAATGATAGGACACCTCGAATGGAGCATCGTTCTCGAATATTCGAACTCCTCAAAGGCTCCTAGCACTCAGAACCATCCACTCTAGGATAGGACTCATTTCAATTTTAATGTTAAAATTGACAAAGCGTAAACACTTGGTGTAGGCAAGTGTAAACACTTGATTCTGCCACTAGAATCAAGATTTTATCGAAGATAACTTAAAACTACCAAGAATCAAGGGGCAGACAACTTCTCAAATTTGCTAAATCACCAAAGACCCAAAATCTTTGACTCTCTAACTATCAAATCGTTGATGATCACCAATAGCCAACACTTGGCTATGATGCTTGATTAAGTCGAAAGTGCTATGCAAGTAAGAAGCATGACTATTTTCTACAATTTTAATTCTGATGTATCTATAAGAAAAAGACCAAATAATCCTTGACCATCAGAAACTGAAAATCAGCCCACCCAAGAAAAACACCAATATGTTGGGGATGGCTTAGAGTGTTTAGATATGGCTTAAGAGTTAAGAGTGTTTAGATATGGCTTAAGAGTTAAGAGTGTTTAGATATGGAATTACGGATAAAGACGTCCTTTACCATCAGAAAATGAAAATCAGCCCACCCATTTTTTACAATAAAAAAAATAAAAAATCAATCAAGCATGCAATATCAAATACCAAAAAGGCATTAAAAATAGTAAATAAATCCATGAGAATTAAATATACCATTCTTGGAGATCCATCAATCTCGGCAACCTCCATGCCAGTAACAATCATCCCTGGAACAATTTCTCTGGTTAGGTTGACAATGGCATCTTCAGCTGTGTTCATGTCCAAGGCCTTCATCCCCGGCACGCTCTCAATCATCCCAATACTCCTCAACCTCTTCACGCCGGTGGCTCCAAAAGGCCCGTCATGGCCGCATGAGCTCACCACAACCTTGGCCTCCATGACGTTGGGGTCCATGCATGACTGTGTGTCATGGTTCATTGAGACCAAGGCCCAGTTGGTGACCACTCCACCAACTCTGCCACCCTTGACGATCAAGTCCTCCGCAGCCACGGCATTGAAGAGCTTCACGTTGGAGCGTGCAAGGAGCTTGCTCATGATGGTGGAGGTGAAAAGAGCTGCGTGCTTGATGACCACGTAGTTATCT
The DNA here is from genome assembly GCA_032719365.1 of Prinsepia uniflora. Taxonomy (NCBI): domain Eukaryota; kingdom Viridiplantae; phylum Streptophyta; class Magnoliopsida; order Rosales; family Rosaceae; genus Prinsepia; species Prinsepia uniflora. The sequence continues at coordinate 49,721,608 of CM064870.1, read as the reverse complement.
TGCTCATCGTAGTCAATGCCGAGCTCGTTTAGGAAGAGGTGAGCGGGTTTACGCACAACCTGTTTCAAATGTAAGATAGTATATTCTACTTATTAGTGGCAATATCAAATATTTCCAGAATACCTAATTTTGTTTTCCAAAGAAAAAAATGGAAGTTGTTGAATAAATTGCAGGTGTCAAAAAACTTGTCAATTGCATAAAATTTGGTTGATTTATCATGTACAACTAACCTAAGGATGGAAATATTCTTCTAAAGGTGAGGTTATCTAAACAAGATACTGCATCACTGAGAAAAAAAAAAAATAATGCTATTTAGACATTGTCACAGGTCACTAAATGTAATCAATTTGTAATCAATTTATAAGATATAAATAGAATTGCCCAAAAAAATCTAAAACAAGAACAAGATGCTGCATGTCAGGCACGTGTTACACTGTACAATTTTCGATTATTTTTTATTTGTATTTATTTACAAAATAATAAAATTTCCACACAACAGACCATCGAAACTAGAAAAAGAAAGCTTCAATCATAACAAAATAATATCGCTGAAAACTAGATGAAATTTAATTAACACAATCATAATTTAAGGTAGTTTGAAACAATGAATAGAGGTAGAATTGGCATTACCATGGCGGAGAATAGCTGGCCACCGAGCCATGCGCCGCCTCCGGGGCTGACGGACTGCTCAATAATGGCGACCTGTACATTGGGGTTCTTGCTGAGCTCGTAGGCGCATGAGAGGCCGGCGGATCCAGCACCAACGACGACAACGTCGGTATCAGCGTAGGTGATCATATCGGTCATGTAGCGTCTGGTCATCTCCCGGGAAACGATCGATTCCTTGATGGGATCAAACTTGAAGGCGTTCAAGTCGTAGGATGGTGTCAAGCCGTTGGCGGACATAGAGACAGAGAGGCCATGGTTGCTGGCGGCCTTCACGGGCTGAAGGCGGACGATGGGAGTGCCATGGAAGGAGGACTCGAGGAGAGAGGACTTCTGGAGCTTGGTGGCGAGGGAGGAGGAGGTGAGGGTGGAAGCCACGGATGCCATTGATGATGAGATATTTGAAGATGATAAGATGAAATTTGGGGGTTTAGGGTTTGAGATTGAAGATGCGAGTGAGGGGCGTGGATGGTTATTTAAGGAGGACGCGGTGAAATATCAGTGGGACACGTGGGAAGAGGATATGGTATGAAGGGTCTAGAATTATTAGCTAGTTCATCTACAAGTGGCGCACATGAACCAGTCCACAGTGTGCAATTGGGCATTTGTGTGTGGGAAGGAGAAAGAGTGTACTTCACTTTCATTACTTTTTCGATTTGCATGTGAGGTGCGCCATTTCTGATACTTTTTTGGCACAACTTTTGGTTTTGTCGTCTCCCAAGCGCATTTGAAGAAATAATATCTTTGCGTTGGACGGGTGGACATCTCTCCATCATTCTCTGTTTGGATGTGGAGGTAGTTTTAACTTCTGTGTTCTTGCTTACGATTATCACGGAAGTGATTAGCATATCAATCATGAAATAAATAATCAATAGTGATGGAATACAGGACTAATATGGAATTTTGAACTAATTTTCAAAAATGTATAATTATCCAATCACGTAATACAGCGCTAATTAATAAATATTACAAAATGTTTAATAGTTGGATACAATATGCACCGATTACAATTAATAATATAAAATAAAATAAAAGGTATAATAATCAATCTGATACAATTAAAATTTGACGAAAAAGAATAATACAATTAAACTTGGAAAAAAATTCTAATACAATTAATATTCCACTATCGTTGTATGATGAATATTTTTTTTTCAATATATAATATAATGTATCATATTAAAATATTATTATATATCAAATAAATATTTACATAAGAATATTTCTGCTATGTGAAATACAACCAACTTATTTCATATTAATATATACGTATTTATATTTACTTTATTTAAATATAACTATTTATATAAAAAAAAATATATATGAAATAATATAACTTAAAATTATTAAGCATAAAAAAAACTTGAAATACCTACAATAAAGAGATATTACTCCCATGATAGAGAGATAAAAATGTGTATCAAAACAAAGAGAGATAAAAAGTGTATCAAAACACTGAGATAAAAATTGTATCAAAACAAGGGAGATGTCGACCGTCACAGCTGCAGCTTGCTTATCCATGGACGCAATCTGTAAATCAACCACCGAAACTACTGGATATATCTTGGAATAGGTACGTAGAAGTTTGTTAGAAATGTAAGATTGAATGAACTAAGTACAAGAACTTAACTTCAATCCCAAGAAAACAATGACTAGTCGAATGAGAGGGAAATATTCTATTTCGAATTCAAACTCAAATGGGACGGTTATGAACTTAGAAACTGTTCAATTAATAGGATTGACAGTTGCATGTCGGCTGGATATAAAAGGGGATTTGGTCCCTCTTCTCCTTGACATCGACCATTCCTGAAAAACTTTTCCTATTGAAGTTGATCATCGACATTGAGAGGAGAGATCATCAATTCCTTATCTGCCTTGCAGATTGCACACCGATCCCAAGAACACACCACGATGGCTACATTGTCAAGTAAGCCTGATTTTTGTTTTTAATCCATTCTTTCGAATGCTAAGTGTTTGTATGGAAGAAAGTGATTTAGATACATGATTGATTTGGATCTTGGAAGATTTCTGATTACAGAAATCCTTACAATTGGTATCAGAGCTTTCAATCATGATCTAAGTTCTTTCGATTATATTTTTTATTTTCTGGATTCCGTTGTGCATTAATTATGAGTATTCAATGCGATTAATGTATACATACTGAATCTTTATGATACTGAATTGCATGCCAACTTGAACTCTCAATAGCCTTCGAACCTTGATGCTTTAATCTGTTAATTGTTGTATGATAATGAAATCAAATAACTCTCATAACCATCAAGGAAAATTTCGAGTCATGATGGTTTCAATGATTCTAAAATGTTTGAATTCCATTTTAGAAGTGGAGAAACATCTGTCATGGTTTAAACTAAGAAACCTTAAGTTCTTGATGATTTGATTATTTGATCAAGTCAAATTTACAAACGAATGATGATGTCTAGTTTTTGTGTTAAGGGTCTTTTCTGTTAATTGCTAAAGCATGAAACGGAAAGCAGAACTTGATCACAAATCTGAAACTATCCAAGTGGATCTCATAATTGACAAGTAAATGCTTACTTGGTTTTCTGTTTTCCAATGTATAGAGATCATGCATTACTTGTTGAGATATGATTATTTCTAGCCTAAAGGTGTCATAGTCATATATCTGGCAAGTATTTTATGTTTTGCTATGAAAATCTGAAATTCTTACCCCTGATTTGGAAATCTCTAGCATAAAGGTGTGATTGTTCCAAAAATTTAGAAATGACAGAAGTTTGCAACCTGACTTCATTATGAATGTCCCTGATATGAATTTCAAATCCTCATTGTAGACATGAACATGCTGAATCTTGTCAACATTGAGAAATTGAATGGGACAAATTTCAAGGAACGGAAATAAAAGCTTATGATGCATTTGGGTAAACTGCAATTCGATATAGCCTTCAAAACTCCAAAACCATCTGAACTGGATGAAAATAGCAGCATAGATGATAGGGAGGTTCATGAAAAATGAGAGAGAGAAAATTCCACGTCATTGTGCATTATGCAAAATGCCATGGAAGATAACATCAGGAGTGGATTTAAGGATCGTGATTTGGCTAAGGAATATCTAGCTATTGTTGAGGGGAAGTATGAAAAATCAAATAAGCCAGAAGCAAGTTCATGCATGAGTGCCCTCATCAGTGCTGAGCATGATGGCACAAGTACATTAGAGAACATCTTCTGAAGGTTGTGTAAACTGCCAATTGTCAGAATGCTCTTGACATTGGCATTTCTGAGCAGTTTCTGGTTCACATGGGATTGCACTCCTTATTTGATTACTATGATCAGATCAAAGTGAATTATAAAAGACAGAAGGAAACTTGGTCCTTCAATGAGCTGATAGAAATATGTGTTGATGAGGAAGAGAGGAGGAAAAAGAAAATGATGTCTACTAGTGTCAATCTGGCACACACTGGGAAAGGGAAAGCTAGAATGGTTCCTCAGTCCAAACCATCCAATTTTGTGAATTCAAAGGCCATTGGATTCAAATCCAATTCAGCTTTTGAAGCACATGGGAATGCTCATTATTTCTGGTGTGTACAAAAGAGACCCCAATGCTTCCACCTCACAACTGAAACCTCACAAGAACAACTTTAAGAAATGTTTTTTCTGTTAGTCCACAGACCATATTAGGAAAAATTGTCCTCGATTCCAGGCATGGTTTGTGAAGAAAGGTATGTAAATTCAAAACGTTTTTGTTACAGTTGAGTCAAATATGATTTTTATCCCTCAAAACTCATGGTGGTTTGACACTAGTTGTTCAATTCACATAACAAACTTTTTGCAGGGATTCCAAAACCAGAAGGGAAATAAGGAGGTTTTCAACGTTTGTGTTGGAAATGGGACCAAAGTAGCAGTAGAATCAATTGGATCAGCGATGCTTAAATTGTCTGACAGGACCCGTCCCAAATGGATTTTGATAACTGTACTCGGTCTTACTCCCGTCTGACAAGTCAACTGAAGTACCGAAATTACCCTCAGCACTCGACAAACAAGGGATAACCACACTGATTTCCACTCATGCCTCAACCTCTCGATCAACCTCGATCTGCGTTCCACGGCTTGGAGGGTTATCAAAAACATAAAAGGTGTGAGTGGACAAAAATAACATCGTTTGAAAACACGTTTCAAAACGGATCACTTTACCCTCCAATTGTAAAACATGCATGCATAGAGTAAAACATATGAACATCCGGTTCTCAAACCAAATCACATGAAAATCATCAAACTAGTCACAGGGACCATTGACAATAGTACTCGTCACCAGTACTCAAATATCAAGCACAATAATCAAATAACACTACTTATAAGTGCACAATCAATCACACAATCACATCAGCACTACGCTTAGGCCACAACAATAAGTCAATAACCCCGAGCATTAGCCGTCTAGGAACACCCCTAGCTTCGGTTTCTTGGGAACACATATATACCCCAAGCATTAGCCGTCTGGGAAACACCCCGAGTTTCGGTTGCCTGGGAAACAATCACAATCACCCCAAGCTTCGGTCGTCTGGGAAATACCCCTAACTTTGACCTTCTGGGAACACATCACAAGCACAATGCAAACCGTTCGGGGATTACATCCCAAAAACCTTTCAACACAATCCTTAACTTAAAACCAAGTCAAAACACCATTTTCAAACCTGGGCCTAGCCGAAAACATCATTGTAACCATTCTCATAAAACGTACCTGAAAACCGATTAAATACTCCATAAAATCAACAAACAATCATATCGAATCATCATGCAATCATTGCAACTCAAACCATGCAATCAATCATGTAAAACATTTAACTATGCATGCATAACCGTTCATAAAACAAACGTCTACTTACACACCGTCCAAGCTGCTCAATGTCAACCTGTCCGTTCCTCAGGAGTCTCAGGAATATTCCGGCCTATCAAATAGAACAGTTTAAGGTCACTAGGCCATTACATGACCTCGTATAACAATCCCCTAAACCCCGGTATTTAATACGAATATTTAAATACGAACTACGCACTTTGGATACCCAAAAGTACCTCGAACCGATGCCTGATCGACTCGAAACCTGTGCCAATAGGTCCGTATTATGGAAAACATCAAAAAATGTGTTGAAAACTTTCCTAAAAAGTCAACCACGTGCCCCCACACGCGGCTTGAACGGGCTCCGCGTGAACCCACGTGCCGATGAACAGTGTCATCGTCCCAACCCGTATGTCTGCAAAACGGGTCCGTGAACCCGCGACTCGACCCGATTAGAAATCCATCAATTCGACCTAAATTTCATCTGTTATTTCACCGAATCTCATGTAATCACTCTTAATTAAGGACCTGTATACTTAATTTCATGAATTCATACCTCAATCGATCGATTTCCAATTCGATTTTCGAAAGCGTCACGGGCTCAATTCCGTCCATTTTCCATCTGTTTCTTCATTCAAATCAACTAGGAAGCATCTTAGGATCATTCTAAACACGAATTCGAAACCAATTTTGTATTTCCTTACCTCCAATTACGCGAACCCAAGGTCAAATTTTCCAAACTTCACAGGGTCTGTTCCTAGCCTTTTCTTCGTCAATTCCCTTCGTTTTTGAAGTGGTTCAACTCGTCTGGATCTCAGGGAACTTAATCTAAGTTTAGTTCCAATAATTACGGTCCAAGGATTCAAATTTGAAATCTCAATTCTTTCGAATTACTGGGTATAAATTTCGGGTTTTCCCTATCTTTCTTCTCTGGTTTATCTTCTTGTTTTTCACTCTTTAATCCTCTCAATTGATCGAACGTCTCAATAATTCAAGATGGGTTGTGGCGTGGATGGTGTTTGATCAAACATTCCTCTGGTTTTTTTGTGTGTTTTCCCTATAGCACCGTTAACCATTATTTGAATACACCCACACAGCCACATGCCACTAATGTAAGACCCGTGTCCTGGAGGGAACAGTGAATGATCTCACATTCTTGGATTGATCTGGGAGAGGAACGGTGGTGTGCCTTAAAGGTATAGGCACACACCTATCTAGCACGAGCACTTTTGGGAGCTCATTGGCTTTGGGTTCGGTTGGAAATCCAAAGTTAAGCGAGTTGAGGCTGGTGCAATTCCATGACGGGTGACCACCTGGGAAGTTGCACCGTGAGCTCTCGAAAACAAAACTGTGAGGGCAAGGAGGCCCAAAGCAGACAATATCGTGCTAGAGTTAGGTCCTGACCGAGGAGGGTCGGGTCTTGACAGAATGGTATCAGAGCCAGACCCCAACCAAGAAGTGTGCCAGATTGTAAGACCCGTGTCTTGGAGGGAACAGTGAACGATCCCACATTCCTGCGAGGGGAATGATCTGGGAGAGGAATGGTGGTGTGCCTTAAAGGTGTAGGTATACACCTATCTAGCACGAGGCCTTTTGGGAGCTCATTGGCTTTGGGTTCGGTTGGAACTCCAAAGTTAAGCGAGTTGAGGCTGGTGCAATTCCATGATGGGTGACCCCCTGGAAAGTTGCACCGTGAGCTCCCGAAAATAAAACCGTGAGGGCGAGGAGGCCCAAAGCGGACAATATCGTGCTAGAGTCGGGTCGTGACCGAGGAGGGTCGGGTCCTGACAACTAATCCATTGATTACAGGTGACATGTGTCACTTAGAGAACTAGGTGAGTCATCAATTGGTTGAATCATCAAATTCCTAACCAAATTACCATTTTACCCTTTACCAAAAAAATTACCAAAATGCCCCTCGACGTTTTAGACCCGTAACTATCGCATTCGAACTCCGTTTTCAACATGGCGCTTGTATACGGACTCAACGTCTTGAGACCTGCACAACGGTCTTTACGGAAAGTCCACAAGTGTCCCAAATAAAAAGTTAACTTTTGACCACCACATTTACAAGGGTAAAAACGTCATTTTACATTCCGACTTTCAAATTTACATTTCTAGAATTTCCGAGGCATCACATTGTCTACTGGTTTTTTTTTAAAAAAAAAATGAATAGTGTTCTTTATGTACCTTAAATGAGAAGAAATTTATTTTCATCAACTCAATTTGTAAAAGATGGTTTTTCTTACATTGGTGATGATGAATCTATTAAGTTTTATTTTAATGGTGATTTTGATATTTTAATTGATTGTGCATTTCCAAATGGTAATATGTGGCATATTGATTGTTCCTACTGTACAGAATGTATGAATGTTGATCATATTGCTCCAAAAAGGCTTATAACAGATGATAAGTCATCTATGCTTTAGCATAGATGACTTGGACACATCTCAAAAGAAAGAATCATGAGATTGATCAAATCTGGAATGACAGCACCCGTCCCAATCCCCCTGAATTATCGTGGGACGTGCCTGCTCCCGTCTGACACCGCGTGTCAGACCAGGCATAAACTCATTGCCCGCTCAGAGTTAGCCAGAGTACGCCAAGATCGGTGGTGATATGTGATGTCTCTATCCTGCTACAGCCCGCATCCGCTATCAACCTGAAGGGTATTAAAACCATAAAAGCTGTGAGTGAACAAAACAACTGTTTATAAAATAATTTATCGAAAAGATATTTATACCCTTCACGTAAAAGCATTCATGCATCATAAAACAGTTATTTAAAATACTTTCTCGGAAGCAAGACGTATTTCTTCCCAAATCAAAACACAGTGAAAAATGCTTCTCAATCGAAGCCATTACCTCAGTAGGGTCTCATCCCAAAACCGAATCATACAGGGCTGCAGCCCAAAACCAAATCAAGGAAAACCAGAACAGAGCCTCAACCCAAATCATAGAACACGTGGGAACACATCTCATCCTCATCGCAGTATCAGTCACGATTCCAATCCTAGCACATGTGCAAATATAAGCTCAGGACCGCTCACAATCCTAGCAAGTCGTCGTGAATACATCACCCACCGCAACCATCTTTAGATCATCGTGAACACATCACTGATCGATCTCAGAGGATAACATCAGTACTACTAAGTCGAGCCTCCCTCTGGCACCAGAACCTCCAGCGGCTGCTCGACAACAGGCAGTGCATCGTGACCTCTCCAGAAGGAACACATCCGCAGTCTAGAGGCGAGCACCGTAACACCCGGGACTCAAATCCGAATGTCATCATCATCGACCGGGACTCTAACCCGATCATTCGGGACTAACCCATAATATCACACATAGGGCCATCTGCCCAAAATATCATCAAATGGGTCATAGCCCAAAAATATCACCAATTGGGTCATAGTCCGAAAATCCAATGTCCAACAACACTTCATATCTCAGGATTCCTCGAATCCTATAAAATCCACAACTGGGTCTAATGCCCAAAATATCTTTCGTAAAACTCATAACTGGGTCACAGTCCGACTAATCTCGCGTTTGACTATACTCTAAGTCAAACCTCAAATCAACTGGGTCATATGCCCGAAAGATATTTTCAAATTTGAAAACTATTTCTCATTGCTCGAAAGAAATTGTCTCATTCAGTTTGGAACTGTCAATTAATAGGATTGATAGTTCCATGTCGTCCGGATAGAATCATTCATGAAAAACTTCTCCTATTGAATTTGATCACTGACATTGGGAGGAGAGATCATCAATTCCTCATCTGTCTTACAAATTGCACACTGATCACAAGAACACACCACGATGGCTTCACTGTCAAGTAAGCTTGATTTCTGTTTTGAATCCATTCTTTCGAATGCTAAGTGTTTGTATGGAAGAAAATGATTTAGATACATGATTGATTTTGATCTTGGAAGATTTATGATTACAGAAATCCTTACAATAGACTACATATAAACAGATGGGACGTAGTTTATATATGAAGGCTTTTTACCGTAGATGCAATAGAAATGCGCTAGTGTATCTCAAATTGCACTAAGAATTGTAATTTGTTTTATTTTGCACAGGAAAGGGTACAACGTTAGGTTTGTTGCACCATTTAACTGATGTCATTTCTGACATCGTTAAAAACACTATTTCTTTCCTTAAATGCTCATCTGTCAATTTTCATCTTTTTCCTCTCTCCCAAATTTAAGTTTAATTTCCCAAATTCAACTTCCATGTCTATCAAAATCAAACACCAATTACCCAATTTCTTACTTGCTTCTAAATTACCACGCACTCACAATAAACAACATCCATAAGCAAATGTTCACCAAATAAGAACACAATTTTATCATCCAAATGAAAATTACAGCACCAAAACATACTAGCTAACCCAGAAAAATAATGAACCAGTAACCCCAAAAACATATATGTGGATAGAGATCTGAGTGATCTGAAATGGAAAGGGATCTAACCGATCTGAAGTGTAGAAGGTTCTAAGCGATTGGGCAAATTGCAAACCTGTAAGAAAGCAACGACTTTAGCTCCATTTGGACCACTCGGACGTGCAGGCCATTTTCCGCAATGCTTTCTCACAATGGTCTGTGACAATCCCGGTGAACTTTACTAAGGCCAAGACGTACTCCCCCGTCGATATTAAAATTGGATTCTACTGCAGCGACCACGGTGATGGAAAGTCGTTCCACTAGGTGTTGGGGGTGCTAGCGCATGCTTTTTCCCTGGAGAATGAAAAAGCATGGTGGAGTGCTGGATTAATTTGTCTATAATTATGTTTTCATTGCAATTGAAAATGGTAGTCTCATGCCTATGTTCTTGAAATGGAGAAGCATTTATGGGAAATTGGGTACTAGTAGTGGTTTGGAAGTTAAATCAAGCCTCTGATGCCGATTGTAATGCCCCAAAAATTTGAGAAAAAGTTGAAATGATGATTTTGCCCTTGAAAGTTAAAGAGTTGACTTTTTGATCAAAATTCAAAAAGTTGACTTTGTGATCGGGACATCTTGTAGACGATTCGAAAGGACCATTAGAAAGGTCTCAATCTTCTGAGTACATAGACAGGTGACATATCGAAAACAGAGGTCAGATAGGTTCGTTTTGGGTCAAGGAAGACCTAGGGGTATTTTGGTCATTTTGGTCACAAGGGTATTTTGATCATTTTTTAAGAACAACCTAGAAAATTCTGGAATATACTCAATTTTTCCTTTTCATTTTCCATTCACCGAATTACCTCACTTTAAATACTTGTGTGTGTATAATTTGAAGAATTCGGTGGAGATGGGCCGAAAAAAAAAAACTGGGAAAAGCTTGAACCAAGAAGGGAAAAATCCAGGAAAGAAATTGAGAAACCAAGAGAAAAGAAAATATGAACAAGGAAGAAGGAGAGAAAGATGATCAAAATTGGGAAAAGGTTTTGGTGAATCGCGGAACTCAAACCCGTATACATCAAAAAACAGGTCAAAGAGTTTCATAGAGTTTCTAGTTTGTACAACTCGAAAGTGGATTCCTGGCTGGTTGTATGAGTCTCTGCGATCGTTTTGGGTTAGAAAGATGAGGAGTTGAACGTGGAATGGATGCAAGTATAAGCATGGCGCCATGGCCGAAGCTTGAAGGAGTACACAAGGTATTCAGGTACGTTTTTTTCTTCATTTTACCACCATAGATACGTTCTTTGGAATGAGTAGTTGAGATAACAGTTAAAACGAAAGTGTCAGGACTTGTCCCAATCCCACCGGGATTAACGCGGGACGACCCTGATCCCGTTTGACACGGAGTGTCAGACAAGGGAAAATTCCGACTTTAGCCCTCTCGGGCCTCAGAGTACGCCAGGATCCGGAGGAGGTATGTGATATCTCGGTCTCTGCTACAGTCCACATCCGCGATCAACCTGAAGGGCAGTCAAAACATTTAAAAGCTGTGAGTGGACAAAACAAATCATTTATTAAAAACATTTTCATAAAGACATTTGTACCCTTCACTAAAAAGCATGCATGCATTCGAAAACCATTTAACAAAAAGAACCATATGTGGGAACTAAGCCCAAACCATAACCGAAACCAAATACACAGGCCACAACCCAAATCATGTACACATCACACAACATATAACATATACATATAAATCATGCTACCAATCTTGTCACGGTATCTAGAGCTACACGTGTGCTACCCGGGGTCTCAAAGCCCAAGTCTCTCAAGGTCCACTCAGGTCAATGTTCGTTGATCAATGACCCTCCCTGAGGTTATAATCCAAGCCCTCTTGAGAGTAAGGTACCCAACGGGGGCTACTCCACTCAGTTAGTGCTCTGTGACTACTCCGGGGTCCACCCAAACCAACAACCCTCCCTAGAGGAGACAATCTAAATAAGGAAGGTATATGAATATATATATATATATATCGAAAACATTCATGCCCGGTCCCCATAAACCGTCATGAACCATAAAAACCTTTCAAGGGTTCATGCCGGTCCCCATAAACCGTCATGAACCTGGAAATCCATTTAGGGTCCCCGACCGCTAAACGTAAACGTAAAGTAACTGGGTCTCGTGCCCGAACACATGACTCAATTAGGCATCGTTCCCGATATCTCAGGGTCAGTCACGACTCCGATCGTAGTGATACGTGCAACCATCCATCCAGGACCGCCCTCAATTCTGGTTTGTCGCCGTGAACGTATCAATATATGCGACCACCACAAGATCATGGTGCACCTGACAGGACCCGTCCCCGAAGGACATAGATAACTGTGCCCGGTCCTCCTCCCGTCTGACAAGTCAACTGAAAATCCGAAACTACCCTTCAGCACCTGCCAGCCAAGGGATATTTGCGCCTGTGCCCACTCATACCTCCACCTCTCGAATAGCCTCGATCATCGCGCCACGACCTGAAGGGTCAATCAAACAGAAAAGGTGTGAGTGAACAAAAATGACCTCTTATAAAAATATTTGCCAAAACACATTCTTACCCTCCAGTTTTCACAAACGTGCATGCATATCATAAAACATGAGTAATAGTATGAAATTATTCAAGTATGAACAGTGGACCGATAAAATCAAAATACGTTTTCCCATGGTCCATAAAAACTCATGTTCACCAATTCAGTTCAAGTTATAAAACAGCAAATCCCGGCTCTCAGGCCAAAACATGTGAACACCATCACCAGGCCACAAAGACCAAAAACCCGTACTCAAAACCGGTACGTAATCACAAATATCATGTTTCTAAATTCCATGTCCACATATTTTCCTTAAAACTCGTTTTCATTAAATCAATTTATATTTAAAACCACGGTTTCCTCGAAATCATTTTCCACAAAACCACGGGACTTATTTCCATATCCTGTTGCTTAGAGTCACGTTTATCCCTGCAACGCGTGCAAATCAATAGGCTCAAGGACCGCTCAAAATCCGAGCATCCGCTGTTGTGAACACATCACCAGTCAGCAATCCGTCGCTGTGAAAACCTCACCAGCCGACGATCCGGATCTCGTGAACACATCACTTACCGATCCATATAATCCAGCACATCTGATCTGAGTCAAGCCCCCCTCGGCTGCTCGACAAAGATCGTGCTACGTGACCTCTTCGGGGTAAACACTTCCATCCCGAAGGCGAGCGTTATCTCCAGGGTGCACTCCGGGGAAAAACATATTTCCACCCGAAAGCCCTAATTATCCGCAACATATCATCATCACAAAAATCAGTGAAAACAGTTGCATTGAAAACTAAATCATTTACAATACAGGGTCTCAGCCCCAACTCCCGATTTACTTTATAAATCCGAAAATCATCAATATCATCATGTCATCACATGGAAATACAAATCCAATCAAAATCACAATTCCATTGGGTCTCAAGCCCAAAATATCATTTTCACGCAAATCCGTGCAACCGTAAACCCGAGTTGCCACGATCACGTAAATCCATAAAATCAATCACTAACTCATAATCCGAGTCCAAATATCATTTTTAATTCCCTGACTCATAACCTGAGTCAAAACATCATTTTCAATCCGGGCCTAGCCCAAAAACATCAATTTCATCATTTCTCGAAAATCGTGCAAAAATATAATATAATAATCATAAAACCGAGAAAATCAAGAAATCACCGGATTGAAACATCAATCATGCCAAAGCATATAAAATCATATAATAAAGCATTTAAAACATATATGCATGTATCACGGTTAGAAAACAAAGTCCACTCACAGACACCGTCCAAAAGGGTCCGTTTCCGAGCTGCACGTTTTTTCGTAAATTCTGGAAATCACAACTCCTGTCCAAAATCATTGCAGAGGGTTACTAACATCTCAAAATACTTCACGTAATTTTCCCCAATTTTTTCGGAATTTAAATACGTATTTTTAACGTAAAACAAAACTTCGGATACGCGGAACATCAACGAAACGATACCCGATTTCCTCGAAACCAGCGTCAAAATGTTCGTTACTCTAAAGGGGACAAAAGTCATGTTGAACGTACCTCGGGATTCCCACTCACGTTCCCCCACGCGCCGCCGCAAGCGGCTGCGCGTGAAAACCACGCGCGTAGCACAGTAACGCTACACTGCTCCTTCTTCACCCGTATCTCTGATAAACGGGTTGAAAAACCCGCGATAGAACCCGGTTCAAACTCACCCAATTCGACATCAATTCAATCCAATCTTTCAACTGATCCCTTGTAATCCATCTCCATTTAAGTTCTGTAAATCGAATTACACAAATTAGGGTCTAAATCCTCACGACTCTCGATCAATCCTCGATGGGTTTTCAATTCGGGTTCACTGATTTCGACCCTGATTTTCAAATTAATTCATAGAGTAAGCATTGTGAGAGTGTAAGGAACGTTTCTACAAGATCAATTTCAAACAATCTTACCTCTAACTAGTTGAACTCAAGCTCGAATTTAAGCTGCCATGGAAGCTTCTGTTCTTCCCCAATTCGACAGCAATTCCCTTCGTTTTTGTTGCAGAGATATTCGGTTTGATCCCAGAAGTCGAATTAAATCCTCAATTGTGATCCTCACCGCTCATATTTTCGAATTCGCATTTCCCCCAATTTTCACGATTTTTCGATTCTCAATTGTCCCAGATACTCAGTCCCTCGACTTCCTCTCTCTCAATTCGGCTCTCCTAATCGTTCAATTACACAATTGCAGCAGAGACAGTGGTTATTAATTGTTAATTGGCAATGATTAAGACAAACCATAATTTAGGGAATTTGTGTCTAAAGTGGTATAATTGTGTTTTCCCTAATACACGATTCCATGTTATCTGGGGCAAGGAAGATGACAAAGTGACAGATGTCACCGTCTGGCCGCAAGATTCAATGGTAAAAGACCATTTTGCCCTTCGTTCGACAAATTACCATTTTGCCCCTAGACTTCCGTGACCCGTAACTTGGTCACCCGAACTCCGTTTTCGACGTGCCGCCTGTCGTTGGATTCGTATCGACGAGACCTACGTAACGGTCCTTGGCCTTCGTCACTCGGACCTCCTGGTCAAAAAGTCAACATTTGGCCCCTAATATGCCAAATTACCAAAATACCCCTCAACTTCGAACGTCATAACTTTTTCCTCGAACGTCGGAATCGAACGTGCCACCTGTCTATGAACTCGTGACGTCCCGAACTACGTCACAGTCATCGGTCAAAGTCCATTTGACAGCCCGAACTAAAAGTCAACATTTTGCCCACACCTAGGGGCAAAACGGTCATTTTGCACGTTTCGTCCGATTTCACTCCACTAATCCCAGATTAGTCATTCTATACTATAATTAATCAATATTCAATCCCGACACTCGGGACGGGTCATTACAGCACCCATCACCGATCGATATCCTGAACCGTCGGCACTCCGAAGTCCAGCCTCCATCGGCTGCTTGACAACGGATCGTGCATCGTGACCTCTCCGGAAGGAACACATCCCAGTTCGGAGGCGAGCGTCGTATAGTTCGTGGCCGTGCACATAGCACCCGCCACGACCACGACTCAGACCTGTAGGTCATCAATAGGGCTAAATGCCCGAGACAAAACCAAATGGGTCTCATGCCCGAGTTTATCCTTTTCAAAATAAAAAATTATTTCATTTAAATCAATAAAGAAATACAAACTCGTATAGGCACCGTATAAAGTCGAAACCTGAAAATACGTGCCAATATGTAACCACCCACAAATGCACTCATGGCATCACAAAACAAGTATTAAAACATATAATAAACATTAATGCATGCACCAATTTAGAAAACAAGGTCCACACACAAACCGTCTGAGCTATCGCCTTGATACGCGTGCCATACGGCTCTCCCGAGCCAATCGTCGTCACTGGGACTCCCAAACCTATCCATATTGTAATAGAGGGTTACTAACTACCTAATTAGTCCCTCACTAAAGCCCCGTAATTTTCCCGAATTTTTAACTATTTTAAAACTTGATCCTAAACCTTCGGACACCCCGAAACCTATCGAAACGATATCTGATCAACACGAAACTAGTCCCAAAATGTTCGTTACATCGAATAGATGATTTCACATGTTGGAACCTCCCAAAAATTCTTCACCACGCGCCTGCACTCGCCCTGTGATGGCTCTGCGCGTGGGCCTCACGCACCCTGCACAGAGTCATCTTCTTCCTCGATCAGGCTGGTCCGAACCGGTCAGTCCGGTCTGATTTGTAGTCTGGTCCAATCGAACCAGCGAAACCGGTTCGGTTCCATATCTCCTTCGTTTTTCATCCCTTTTCCTCCATTCCAACTCCTATAGAATCCTAAAAAAATTTCCTACCTTCCTATGTCTTTGAATCCACAAAACAAAGCCTAAAATTCATTGGTTATAAAACCCATTTTGAACCAAAACTTCCAACCTTCGTTCAGGGCACTTCTAGGGATCAAACCTTCAACCTAAGGGTTCTAATAGGTTCCTAGGATCCCTAGAAACAGATTGGGATGATTGGTTTGGCCTAACTTGGCTGGAAATGGAATTCAATGGGTAGCCACCGAAATCTCTTCGGCCGCCGTTCCCGGCTTTCTCAGCCGTCCTCAACCTCCAAAACCTTCTCCTAAGCTTTCTACCAACCTCCTAAACCTATCCTAATTAAGAGATACCCTCCCCAACGTCCGAATCCAAAAATCCAAATTCAAAAACATACAGGGGGTTCGGGTTTACCTTGCCGTGCATTCCACCGCCGTCCACGGCGGTTGGCCGTCTACCACCATCTCTTCATCCTCTCATTCATCCTCAGCTCCTCTCCTGGCAAGGATGGGTGACATAGAGAGGGGGAGTGGTTGCATGTGTCTGTGTAAGGTAAGCAATGGATGGGTGACACTTGTCACTCATCCATTGGGCCTAATGAAAAGATCTGGCCCCACTCAGGACAAAAGTCCTTTTTTGTCTCGTAAAACGTATCGATGTGAATAGTACCTCAAAACTTTCGTGAACCGTAACTTCTCCGTCAAATGTCCAAATTTGACGTGCCGCTTGTCTATGAATTCGTATTGACCCGATCTACGTAACGGTCCTCGACCTTCGGACATCCCCGTAAAAAAGTTAACATTTCACCTGTAACGCCCCGGACGTTCTGGTAATGTAATATTATTAAATATCGAATAAAATGACGTTTTTACCCCTGTGTTTGTGTGGTCAATTTGTTGACTTTTAGTTTTGGAGGTCGAACGGACGTTGGGTGATGACCGTGACGTAGTTCGGGATGTCACGAGTTCATAGACAGGTGGCACGTCCGATTCGGACGCTCGGAGTGAAAGTTATGATGTTCGGAGGTTCGGGGGCATTACCGTAATTTGGGCGTTATAAGGGGAAAAAGTTGACTTTTTGTTTGACAATTGATATCCATTTGACTCGAAGACCGTTATGTTCATCTCGACGCCCCGAGTACAACGACAGGCGGCACGCTTGAAACGGACGTCGGACGACCGAGTTACGGGTCACGGAAGTTGGAGGGCATTTTGGTAATTATTGCACAGAGGGGCATTTTGGTCATTTCACGGTGGTTACTGTAGCACCACCGTGAGAAACAGAGTGCGGCCGTGGTGGTTTTGAGCGTGCATTTGTTTAAGGCTAAGTGGACTGATGAGTGGGTTAGTTTATGGATTTTGAGGATTGTGGGAAGCAGCCAAACGTGTCTGGGCAGAGACTGAGTGCACGGGAGGAACGGGAATGGCTGTGGTCTCTGTGTTTGCGGGAAACCAGTTTCAGAGGCCTCAGTTGGTCTCCCACGGGCTGTTGGCCATACAGATCGAATAACTGAGTATGGGATTGGAGTGAGGTTGGAGTTAGGATCATTTTGGTTCAATTTGGAAGCTGAGCGTGAGAGGAATTGTGAGAGAAACCGTGAGCAACTGTTTCGGGTTTTTGGGGGGAAATCGCAGAGTTCAATTTCTAAGGGTCGAGGGATCATTCTAATCACATAGTGAGTCTTCTGGGAGTGATAGAGTCTCAGCCGTGCAAGAATTGAAGGGATTCGAGCACGGATTGCCCAAGAACCCAAGGTCCAGTTCGAAGGAAAAACCAGTTGGAGGGAAAAATCTCATTCAACTTCTGGAGCCTGTTGATCGAAACCAAAGGCCGTGTAAGACTTCTGGGGTCATTTCGTGCACAACCGTGCAAGAATTGAAGGAGGAGGAGGACGGTTTGGCCGGGAACCTGAGTCTCAGTTTCAGGGGAAAACCAGTGCTGTGGACGACTACTTCCAGGTAACGGCGAGCTAAATTGTTAGTGTCATTGTGTGCGTATGGGTCCCTTATTGCTACTGGTGAAGTTAATTTGGAAATGGTACCGTGTAGGGTGAGTTCCAGGAGTCGACTTGTTCGACTGTTCGAGCTTGGATTGGGTCGATTTGGTGTAAGTCGAGGTTAACCAGTGTTGCAGACCTAAAATAAATGAGTTAGGGAAGATAATAGGATTGAAAACGGGTAGTTTTGACTGAGAATTGAGGGCTAACTGATCGGGTTGAGTCGCGGGTATCAGACCCGTTTAGCAGGCTGTTCGGGTAAGGGAGATGACACTGTAGCTTGGCGCGTGGCCTTCACGCGCAGCCGCTTTGGGCGGCGCGTGACGGCGCGTGTGGCGTCAACTCCGATCACGGTCAACATGAGAATTGATCCTTACAGTCTAAATAACATTTTATCTTTAGAGTTCGAATCGATCGGGAGTCATTCGGGATAACTTCGGGAGTCCGGAAGATTAAGTCTTTAAGTTATTTTCGCCGAAAAATCCGGAAAAATTAGGAAAAATCCTACGAGTTATTTTGGGATGTTTGTAACCCTTCTTGTACGTTTTCACAGGCCCGGACACTTCCGAAGCTACGGAGGAGCACGCGGGACGCGATTGACGTGTCCTAAGACTGTGAGTGGACTCTTTGATTTTTAAATTGGGCATGCATGACTATTTTGCTTATTTATCTCATGGTTTTACATATGATTTTACGATGGTGAGATGATATATCGGTTTTACTTGTTTTCACGTTTTTCGAGGTAATTATCGTATTTCACGCATTTCGAGATTTCGGTTTTTGCCTATGCATGCGTGATAATTTTCGATGAAGTATCTGGTTATGAATATGCATGTTTCGGATTTATGATGTTTGATCATATTGTGAAGTAATCTTCTGTTAATTGCATGTGTTGGAATTTACATGTGAATTCGGGCATGAGTCATGTTACGATGAGAAATGTTTTGGAATAATGTTGGAAAAAGAATTGTGATTAATCCTGATTTATTGTGTTTAAAAACGGTTTTGGGTTTAAAGACCCGGTTGATGGTTGGATCTGGTTTTGGGTTTAAAGACCCGGTATGTTGATTCTGGGGGCGGGCCCGAAAATTGAGTTTAAAGACTCGTGAGTTTAAAGACTCGATTATTATGATACCCCCGAGGCCTACTAATCGTGTTTTGAGTTTAAAGACTCGTTGATATCCCCGGAAGGCCTAATGTTGAGTTTAAAGACTCGGATGGATCCAACGGCATAATCATGATTATTGTTTTATGTTTCACTTGATTTGTGCAAATAATGTTTCAAAATGACGATTTCTGGAATCTGGTATTATTACATGGTTTACATGAGTGATGACGATCCCTGTAACGTTTTTCTTGTGTTTCGGGAAAAGAGTTTTCAAAAGTTTAACACACAAATTTTGAATACTTGGTTATGCATGCGGATTACAAAACTGGAGGGCGAACCCAATTTCGGAAAAACTGTTTTTCCTGTTAAACTTATGTTTCGGTCCACTCACACCTTGTTGTTTTAAATTCCCTCCAGGTCGTGGTACAAGCGTGGGGGCAAGCGCCGAGGCAGAGGCGGAGGCATAACGTTTTCCGTTGCGGAGTAGTTAGTTCACAGAGTAGGACTTGTTCTTTAATTTGTTTTGTAATATTGCTCTGTGAAACTGTGGACTTGACGTCCAGTCGGATGTATTTGTTTAATCTCCCTGGTCTGACAATGGGTGTGTTGTAATTTTAACTAGTTTCCGGTCTTTTTGATTCGATTGTCAGACGGGAGCAGGATGCTTCCCGATTATCGAGGCGATAATCGGGGTGGGTCCTGTCATCACCCATGACCAGGCGTAAAACGGTAAACCACCACCAATTCCGAAATGGACTCGCAAGTCCTTAGCTCATCCGGACACCACCCACGTGTCCGTGACTACCGTTTACGCACATCCAAAAGGATGTCAATTCATCCTAACATGATGTGCCGCTCGACTAAAGAGTCACAACAGACTCCTGCTGTGATCTGCAGTCAAATCTCTGCATACCACCATATCTGACCAATTCTAGCCAACACTGACCAACTGGTCGCTAATTCCCACGACAGATTGAGCACTGTCGACGGGTCATATCCCGACTCGTGACTCATCGTCATCACAATCACCGGTACCAGTATCAGCACCAGTACCAGTATTATCTCTAACACCCGCACTAATTTAGCACTAGTATCAGCACACGGTGTGCGAAACAGGCAACCCTGGATCTCCGCTCATACCGAGGAACGACCCCGTACCTCTGCTCGAATTGGAGAGACTCTGCCTCCCTCGTACCCAACAACTCTGGGTATAGTCGCTATGACAACTCAACCAAGAAAAAGAAACGTTCCCTGAACGTCCCCCAATTCACAACAACCGTAACTACGTCCACTCTCGGTAGTAGTGCCTACCATAGACTCGTGCAGACCTAACCACCAGACATCGCTATCGAGACTCCGCATCCAACGAAATCAACCGCCAGTACTAACTACTCCGTATCCCCACTCCGGGATTCCATCGACAAGTACCAACCCAAGTAACTTGTCCAACCAATCTCTAACCAAACGTAACTCGACTCGACCAATGTCATCTACCAGGCCGTGCATGACCTTAGTTGCACCAACAATCCATCACAACTAAGTAGCACGACAACCAACTAGGTCTAATGACACGACCCATCCCAATCCCCCCGGGATTACCACAGGATGTGACGTGCTCCCGTCTGACACGAAGTGTCAGACAAGGGATAACCCAACGCCGCTGCCCCTACGGGTATCCAGAGTGTGCAAGGATCGATGGAGGAGGCATGCAATGTCCCGGTCCCCTGCTGCAGTCGCATCCGCGCTCAACCTGAAGGGCATTAAAAATCAAAAGCTGTGAGTGGACGAAAATAAACAAGTTCGTAAAATACATTTTATAAGACATTTATGCCCCTCAGTAAAAAAAATATATGCATGCATCAAAAACCAATAATCAAATATTTATTTGAAATAACCCTTAGGGCCTTAGCCCGGAAACTGCAAACATAGTTTCAATCCAAAAATCAATCCAAAAGTTATTTAATAAATCCAGTGGCACATGTTTATTACTTTACCATCTCCGGCATCCCAGATGCCTAGCGTCCCAGATGCTTGACGTCCCAGACGTCATATCTCACGGTATTAAGCGACGCGTGCTGTCCGGGGTCTCACCGGGTCCATATATCTCTGACATCCCAGATGTCGGACGTCCCAGACGTCTGATCATAGCAATCCTGCTCCTGAGTCACTATACGGTCCGGCCGCTCCGTACAATGACCCCTCGCAGGCAATGCACCGTGACTTCCCCAGTGTCCCAGACACCTGGAGGAGACCAATATATATCCTCGTATCGAGATGGTTTTATGGAACACATTTTATTATTCATTTCCAAAATATCACAAGGGCCCTGCCTTGAATTTCCATAAAACCGTCATAAGTCCAATTATTTGATTATTAAATCCGAAATCATTTATTCAATTCCATTTTAGGGTCCCTGACCCGAAATCACATATATAATTTAGCTGGGCCTCTGGCCCGATTTCTTAAATCAACTGGGCCCCTGGCCCGAATTTACTTTATCAAATCCGTAACTGTTTCATAAAATCATATTCGAACCACAATCATGGAAATCAGTGCAAATCCGGAAAATCTCGATTTACGCGTAAGCACGTAAATCGCCTCGAAATGCGTGAAACCACATAAATTCACCGATATCCAAATCAAAGCATATAAAAGCAATTACCACAATCATGAAACAGTTATGCATGCATAGAATTTATCAAAACCAATGTCCACTCACAGACCATTTAACCGAGCGCCTCGATACGCGTGCCATCGGCCTTCCTGGGCCTCGTCGCTAACACCGAGACTCCCGAACCTGTTCATATCACATTAGAGGGTTACTAACCTCCACAATAACATCCTATTCAAGTCCCATAATTTTCCCGAATTTTTAAGTATTTTTAAACCCGACTTAAAACCTTCGGACATCCCGAAAAGTATCCGAACGGGATCCGAATGACATGGAACCAACGCCAAAATGTTCGTTATAATGTATAGGACAAAATTCGTGTTGACCGTACCTCGGAATTCGTGCCCACGCACCGCCACGCGCCGCCGTGAGTGGCTGCGCGTGAAAGCCACGCGCCTGCTACAGTGACTGCTACAGTCACCGTCCTCGCCCGTTTCTCTGTAATTCGGGTCTGATACCCGCGATTCCAACCCGATTAGATAGCCATCAATTCGACCTTGATTCCTTCCGTTTTTTATTCTAAAACATTCTTCAACTATCTAATCGAAGTTCCATGTCCCTGATTCACCAAGAAAGTCCCAAAATTAGTCCAACGACCCGTGATCACCCAAACGGGTCGATCACCCAAACTCTGTGTTTTGTCAATCAAACTCAAATTAACTTCACAGTAAGGATTCTAGGCCTAAAAGGAACTGAAATGCGCGATC
Organism: Prinsepia uniflora; assembly: GCA_032719365.1. NCBI lineage: Eukaryota > Viridiplantae > Streptophyta > Magnoliopsida > Rosales > Rosaceae > Prinsepia > Prinsepia uniflora. Next base: position 49,698,892 of record CM064870.1, on the reverse strand, counting down.
AATTGGACACGACATTACCTGGAAGTGATCGTCCACAGCTCTGCGATTTTCCAGAATCTGGAACCTTAGTTCCAGTCCAATCCGCGTCAGTTTTCCTTCGAAGTTGATGGTGTTCAGTTCCAATTCCTCCCAGAAGCCTCAAGTCGTCCATGGTTTGGTCCAATTCCTCTCAGAAATTAAACTAAGAATTTTCCCTCCAATTTCCATTTTTCCTCCGAACTCGATTTCCTCTCAACAACACTCTGCCCTCACTTCGAACTCGACCCAGAATGGTCCTAACCCTCACCAGGTACCCAACTAACGACTCACAATCGACAAAACCCCGTGGGAGACATCTTCAGCCCCACTGGAAAATGCTTCCCGTAAACAACCCAAAACCATATTTAATCTCATCCGTGCTCTGTCCATGCTTCCCACACACTGACCACAGTCCATTAACAATTAATTAGCACAATAAACCATACCCCACTTCCAATTTCAAGCTTAAACAATGCCCCCGTGCACTGGTCGTGTTTCCCCATTCACGGTGCTACAGTGCCCGTGCAAGCAGCCCCCGCGAAATTACCATTCTGCCCTTGTGCAGAAAATTACTAAAATGCCCGTCACGCATCCCGACCCGTAACTCGGTCATTCGGACTCCGATTGATGCGTGCCACCTGTCTACGAACTCAGGGCATCGAGACCTTCCTAACGGTCCTCGGTCTTCGGCCATCGGACCACCCGATCAAAAAGTCAACATTTCCCCTTATTTCGTCCAAATTACGAAAGTGCCCTTGAACTTTCGTACATCATAACTTCCACCACGAACGTCGGAATCGAACGTGCCACTTGTCTATGAACTCGTGGCGTCCCAACCTACGTCACGGGCATTGGTCAAAGTCCATTTGACCGTCCGAATAAAAGTCAACGTTTTGCCCACGACCAGGGGCAAAACGGTCATTTTGCACCGTTCGTTCGAGTTCGCCCAACCAATCACCGATTAACCCTGCTAATCATGATTAGTCCGTAATCTAATCCCAAATTCCGGGACGGGTCGTTACATCTAACCGATTAACACAACCTCAACTGCGGAGTGCAGTCCCATCACTAAAGCTAACATGACTAGACCGACCGACAGTCTCGACTCCAAAAAGTCGTCAAAGTCAAACTACTCGCCAACTCACCTTTCTGAACCATACATCCTACCTTAGGATTCCACGTTCACACCCTAGGGTTCCTCTGAACCCAACCGCATAAGGTAGTATAATCCATAATATGACCGACCTCGTGGTCCCGACATCGTATGTACATCAATCCAATCCTACCGTCAGTCCAACTAAGGTTCCTTGAACCCGGCTGCACCCGGCAACATAACCATCTAACGGTCACAACACCAAACTATCGTCAAAACCGATCCTATAACATCGTGAGAGACAATCCCAACTAACCATCTCACGGTCAGAACTCTAAAGTACGTTTACGTCCATCCCTTCATTAGGTCCCACACTGTCATCCACGACAGAACTATGGCAACCCCGGCATCAAATGCCCAACCAAAACGAACCACGATTATATTTTACTAACTATCGTACCAGCATCCTAACTATCAGGTTGATAACGAACTGTAGCACATTGAGACATCACATCCTCAACATGCGCTCAGAAAGCAAAACCCGCTCCAGAACTCAGAGTAACATGAGCAAACCTATGCTCTGATACCACCTGTCAGGACCCGTCCTAATCCCCACGGGATTAACGTGGGATGACCTTGATCCCGTCTGACACGGAGTATCAGATAAGGGAAAATTCCGACTTTAGCCCTCTCGGGCCTCAAAGTACGCCAGGATCCGGAGGAGGTATGTGATATCTCGGTCTCTGCTACAGTCCACATCCGCGATCAACCTGAAGGGCAGTCAAAACATTTAAAAGCTGTGAGTGGACAAAACATATCATTTAATAAAAATATTTTCATAAAGACATTTGTACCCTTCACTAAAAAGCATGCATGCATTCGAAAACCATTTAACCAAAAGAACCATATGTGGGAACTAAGCCCAAACCATAACTGAAACCAAATACACAGGCCACAACCCAAATCATGTACACATCACACAACATATAACATATACATATAAATCATGCTACCAATCTTGTCACGGTATCTAGAGCTACGCGTGTGCTACCCGGGGTCTCAAAGCCCAAGTCTCTCAAGGTTCACTCAGGTCAATGTTCGTTGATCAATGACCCTCCCTGAGGTTATAATCTAAGCCCTTCTGAGAGTAAGGTACCCAACGGGGGCGACTCCGCTCAGTTAGTGCTCTGTGACTACTCTGGGGTCCACCCAAACCAACAACCCTCCCCGGAGGAGACAATCCAAATAAGGAAGGTATATTAATATATATATATATCAAAAAAATTCATGCCCGGTCCCCATAAACCGTCATGAACCATAAAAACCTTTCATGAGTTCATGCTGGTCCCCATAAACCGTCATGAACCTGGAAATCCATTTAGGGTCCCCGACCCCGAAACATAAACGAAAAGTAACTGGGTCTCGTGCCCGAACACATGACTCAACTAGGCATCGTGCCCGATATCTCAAGGTCAGTCACGACTCCGATCGTAGTGATGCCTGCAACCATCCATCCAGGACCGCCCTCAATCCTAGTATGTCGCCGTAAACGTATCAACTGACGCGACCACCACAAGATCATGGTGCACCCATCACCGATCAATATCTTGAACCGTCAGCAATCCGAAGTTGAGCCTCCATCGGCTGCCCGACAACGGATCGTGCATCGTGACCTCTCCAGAAGGAACACATCCCAGTCCGGAGCCGAGCGTCGTATCGTCCGTCGCCGTGCACATAGCACTCGCCGCGACCACGACTCAAACCTGTAGGTAATCAATAGGGCTACATGCCCGAGACAAAACCAAATGGGTCTCATGCCCGAGTTTATCCTTTTCAAAACCCAAAACTATTTCATTTAAACCAATAAAGAAATACAAACCTTTATAGGCACCGTATAAAGTTGAAACCTCGAAATACGTGCCAATACGTAACCACCCACAAATGCACTCATGGCATCACTAAAAAATTATTAAAATATATAATAAACATTTATGCATGCATCAATTTAGAAAACAAGGTCCACTCACAGACCGTCCGAGCTGTCGCCTCGATACGCGTGCCATATGGATCTCCCGAGCGAATCGTCGTCACTGGGACTCCCAAACTTGTCCAAATTGTAATAGAGGGTTACTAACTACTTAATTAACCCCTCACTAAAGCCCCATAAGTTTCCTGAATTTTTAACTATTTTTAAACTCGATCCTAAACCTTCGGATACCCTGAAACCTATCGAAACGATGTCCAATCGACACGAAACCAGTCCCAAAATGTTCGTTACATCGAATAGATGATTTCACATGTTGGAACCTCACTCAAATTCTTCACCATGCGCCTGCACGCGCCCTGGGATGGCTCTGCGCGTGGGCCTCACGTGCCCTGCACAGAGTCATCTTCTTCCTCGGTCAGGCCAGTCCGAACCGGTCGGTCCGGTCCAATTTGCAGTCTGGTCCAGCCGAACCGGCGGAACCGGTTCGGTTCCATATCTCCTTCGTTTTTCATCCTTTTTCCTCCATTCCAAATCCTATAGAATCCTAACAACATTTCCTACCTTCCTATGTCCTTGAATCCAAGAAACAAAGCCTAAAACCCATTGGTTCTAAAACCCATTTTGAACCAAAACTTCCAACCTTCGTTCAGGGCACTTCTAGGGATCCAACCTTCAACCTAAGGGTTCTAATAGGTTCCTAGGATCCCTAGAAACAGATTGGGAGGATTGGTTTGGCCTAACTTGGCTGGAAATGGAATTCAGTGGGTAGGCACCGAAATCTCTCTAGCCGCCGTCCCCGGCTTCCTCAGTCGTCCTTAGCCTCCAAAACCTTCTCCTAAGCTTCCTACCAACCTCCTAAACCTATCCTAATCAACAGATACCCTTCCCAACGTCCCAATCCAAAAATCCAAATTCAAAAACATACAGGGAGGGTTCGGGTTTACCTTGCCGTGCATTCCACCGCCGTCCACGGAGGCTGGCCATTTGCCACCGTCTCTTCATCCTCTCATTCATCCTCAGCTCCTCTCCTGGCTTCAGATGGATGCAGATGGGAGGGGTTTGGATTTGGGTTCACTGGGTTTGGGTTTGGATCGATCGAATGAACACAGAGAGGGGGAGTGGTTGCATGTGTCTGTGTAAGGTAAGCAATGGATGGTTGACACTTGTCACTCATCTTTTGGGCCTAGGGAAAAGATCTGGCCCCACTCAGGATAAAAGTCCATTTTTGTCTCGTAAAATGTATTAACATGAATAGTACCTCGAAACTTCTGTGAACTGTAACTTCTCCGTCGAACGTCCGAATTCGACGTGCCGCCTGTCTATGAATTCGTATCGACCCGATCTACGTAACGATCCTCGGCCCTTGGCCATCGAACATCCCGGTCAAAAAATCAACATTTTTCCCATGACTATGGGCAAAACGGTCATTTTGCATCGTCCTTCCTATTTCGCCCAACTAATTGCCTATTAACCTCACTAATCCTTGATTAGTCACTAATCTAATCCCAAAATTTGGGACGGGTCGTTACAGAAAGACTTAGATGTGAAACGAAAAAAAAACGGTAGGTTTGTGCTCACGGGTCGGTCGACCCAAAACCAGGGATATGGGTCAACCCGCCAGAGCTTGAAGGCAACACTGTGTTGGCATGTGGACTCCACGCGTAAGGGGCTTTCACTGGGGCATGAGGGCGAGTGCAGTGGCTCCGGCGGTTCGACCAACATGAAAGTTGTCCTTATTAATTTTATGAATTTAATGGTACAAAGTTTTAATGATTTAGTTGTCATTTGTGTATAGTTTGAGACGTGCAAAGTGTTATGTACTTTCTATTCATAATAATTTCATGAAATTAACTAAGGATAAATGGATAAATATTCCTAATAGTTTTAATGACTTATAATGATAAAAGGGTGGTGTTTAGCCTTTACGTTATTTTGTAATTTTTCCTACGAGTTGAATCCAAAGTTCTAAATTGGTTGGTTGTTTTGCTTTGGAAGAATTAAGCATACTATGTTTAGATATTTGTGTATATGGTATAGTGGTCTTGACTAATGACCTAATTGTATAGAAATTATGGTAGACATTTCCATGGTTATCATTCCTATTATTTGGTTATTGAATATGTTTATTGTGAATTAAACCAATATAAGTATAAACTTAAGGTTAATTAATAATGACTTTTAATTATGGCCTATGGTGAGACAAATAATATGTACACCTTGTAGAGTATGTTAAGTTTATAATGTGTTTATATGCTAATTCAAGCCCATTTGAATAAGGAAACTACGTAGGTTACGATTATATGTGTACATCCATGGCCTTAATTACTTTAGTTTGGAAAGGCCCTAATTAATTACGTGTTTTTAATGCATAAAATAAATACGGTATAATGTGGGTGATGAGGAAATTGATAAGATAATTATTACTTAATTCATAACATGATATTAGAGTAATATCTTACTTATCTTATGATTGTGATTTAGAATACGGAATTTGAATATGCAAAATACGTTGTATTTAATCTTGTTATTTGTATTTTAGTTTTATATGTGGATAATCGAGGAAGTACATAAGGATAATATTTTAATATAATAACCAAGACTCCGAATAAGGCTAAATAAGTAAATCCCACCACTTGACAGGGCTTAGTGGGTTGGACGTGGGGAGAAACCCTGCAAGAATGAGTTTAATTTGGTTGATTCAATCAGTATAATTGGTAGTATCCTTTGTCTAGCAAGGAGTGGTCAGACGGGAACAGCACCAGTCCGTTTTTTGTGAAATTTAAGGACGGGTATTGTCAACTTATAATGTCCGCCAAAAAATTTTAACATATGTCCACCAAAATTGTTCAAATCAATAGAGAGTCCAAGATTGGATTTATATAAAGTGTTTTGGTAATATCCAAATGTCCATACCAATTTGTACTTTATAGCATTTTAAAAAAAAAATACAATTTGTCATTTAAAAAAATAGTTAAATGTTCTAATCAAATACATCCCTAAAAGTGTGTCATTTGTCCAATAAATTAACCATAATTAACCTTTCAACTATTAAAATAAAAGTAGATAGAGAAAATAATTTAAAATAATAATAAAATTACATTTAAGAGTTCTTAGTGGTAGGGCTAGCAATGAGTCGTATCGTGTCGTGTCACGTACTCTAGTTTACCTACTTAAGCTGAACCCGAACCCGACCCGTTTATTATACGTGTCAAACTATGTAAACCCGAACCTGACATGTTTATTAACCAAGTAACCCGAACCCACTCGTTTAACCTGTTTATTAAACAAGTCGTGTTGAATAACCTGATTAATTCGTTTAACCTGTTTAAATTGTTTAACTCGTTTAATATGTTTAACTTATTTAACCTATTTAACATATTTAACTATATAAATGATATAATATTTGAAATAAAATTTTCACTAAAATATCATACCAACCATTAATAAACTTCATAATTCATAAGTTTATGCAATAATTTAGTGTCCATGACCAGTAATACAACATTATCAATGTAATATTAAGTTCCCAAAGAAAGTAAGCATCACATTTTTTCATTTAGCAAATTCTAAGGGAAAAATTTCAGCAAAAAAAAAGTGATAAAAATTGATTGAATCTTCATGAATTGCACAAGAACGCGGCAATTAATCAGCACCTACAATCAAACGAAGCAAACATTAGAATCCAACCTCAAACTTAATAACATAAAAATTAAAAGGACATGTTAGAATGTAATTTTGCATGGAATGGTGAACCTTCTTGAACCTTCCTTAGTGTTGATGCATAAAATGTACCAACGAGACTGTAAAGACACACACGCACACCAAGACACAAGAACATACGTGGCTCACCCAAATCGGGCTATGTCCACGGTGTTGCCTCACTCTCATTAATAATATGATATTTTGTACATATACATGAGGCTATGAGCCTTTGAGAGATACTAGAGAGAAGGGAGAGAGAGGTCCCCTTTAATGAGAGGGTGGCTCCCTATTTATAGAATTTGTCTAGGGTTTAGGTTAAGGGAATAGTAATGGGCTTTTGAGGCTTGGGCCTTGTGTGATCTTTGAGGTATTCTAGTAGGCCTATCTAGTGGTCTAGTGTAGTATTTTAACAGGCCCATTGCTTGGTCAGATGTCACGTCGACAAGTCCCCCAGTTCTTGACTGAGGCGGACTGCCTCGGTTGAGGACTTTCAAGTAAAGTGTATTGGCCGAGCAACGGTGAACTTTTGCACTGCTCCGCTTGCTGTACCATCAGTCGCCCAAGTCCTCGGTCAAGATAGGATGCGAAAGAGAAGAGCCCTTGTAGGGCGTTGTATGTCTGAGTGGATTGACGATGATGCGATTGCACTCTAGTAGTCCCCCGATGAGTATGACTCCATGTATGAATCTGACTGCCTATGAGGGATGCATGGCTACATATGTGTGTCAGTCGACATGTGAACTAAGTGTAGCACTGACAGTGGGCTCGGTACGCGTTAAGCTAATGTGGGTGCTCGGTAGTGTGTCGAGCAGCTCGGTATGTGTTGAGCCGATGTGGGTTCTCGATAGTGTGTCGAGCAGCTCGATGATGTGTTGAGCGTATGTGGGTGCTCGGTAATGTGTCGAGCGTATGTGGGTGCTCGGTAGTGTGTCGAGCAGCTCGGTAATGTGTTGAGCGTATGTGGGTGCTCGGTAGTGTGTCGAGCAACTCAGTAATGTGTCGAGCGTATGTATGAGTTCATGTATACTTGACATGGATGAGTGTTATGTATGTAAGCATGCACGAGGGCACGTATGTGTGACATGTATGTCAATATGCACAAGGGCATGTATGTATGTCATGTATGAGTGGCATGTATGTCGGTGTGCACGAGGGCATGCATGAGTGGCATGTATGTTAGTATGCACAAGGGCATGTATGTGTAACATGTATGGCAGTATGCACTAGGGAATGTATGTCAATATGCACGAGGGCATGTATGAGTGGCATGTATGTCAGTATGCACGAGGGCATGTATGTGTGACATGTATGTCAGTATGCACGAGGGCATGTATGTGTGACATGTATGTCAGTATGTACTAGGGTATGTATGTGTGACATGTATGCGTGAATGTAATGATGGTCAGAAGGGGTTTCTGATTGGAAGTGTTACCTAGTTGTATTCAGGTGTGTTATGAGGTTTTCCTTGGTGCATGCTAAGTTGTTTGCCTTGGGATTGTGATAACCGACCAAGTAGGGAGTCCGATGGGACATCGGTGTGGACCGATGAAAAGGGGGTTCGATGGGACATCGGGAGACTGACCGAGCAGGGATTCCGAGGGGACATCAGGACACCGGCCAAGCAGGGAGTCTGAGGGGACATCGGAAAACTGACTGAGCAGTGAGTTTGGGGGACACCGGGAGACCGAACGAGCAGAGAGTCCGGGGGACATCGGGAGACCGACCGAGCAGAGAGTAAGGCAACATCGGGGAACCGACCAAGCATGGAGTCCGAGGGAACATCGGAATACCGACTGAGCAGGGAGTCCGAAGGGACATCGGGAAACCAACCGAGTAGGGAGTCCGAAGGGACATCGGGAGACCGACCAAGCAGGGAGTTCGAGGGGATATTGGGAGACCGACCGAGCAGGGAGTTCGAGGGGACATTGGGAGAAACCCTCAATCTACACTCGAGTCGGGGAAACTAACATCCCTTGTCGTAATCCACAACTCTGAGCAACCAAATGCTCAACCCACGCCGCACTCGTACTGGACTCGTCTAGAGTCATTTACCAGTCATCCACTAACTAGGTTGTACCTAGCGGCAACATCTCTCATCCGGGCCGGAAGTCGGCCCAACCACCATGACTACCGACCACAAACCCCAACTCACAGTTCCCAAACTAAACACTTACTCTGGGGTTTCTTACTTAGGTACAATCCAAACTAGTCATTCCACGGGGTTCCTCAAATCATCCCCGTCGTCTGAGTCATCCAAACTCGCAATTTCCACTGGTTCACTACAACCTTACCACTAGGGTCGTCACACCCGAATAATACCATTTATCGTAACGCTACTCACCAATATCAACCAGTATCCATCGCAAGGGGGAAATCCCTCGAATCTCAAGGTAGTTCCTAAACCCTGTCACTCAAGACATCCGGCTACTCGTAGCGGTACAAGTCCAAACTTGAACAATCTGACCAAATGGTCACAAGTCCAAACTGTCATTATCCCAACACCATCCGGCCCAACAGGCCACCGTCAACTGGCCTCCTTGGCCCACGTATCTCACTAACTCAACGGGCTACTCTCGGGCCCCACAAGTCGACCAACCTACTCACTTGTAGCTCACCGGCTACCATCCCAGTTAATCCCGCTGGCGTATCTCCGACCCTATGGTCCAATCATCAAGCATAACCAGGGCCAACGCACTAACCATTCCGACCCTAAGCCGACGTACGTCATACCTCGTATCGAGCGACTATCATCTCAACACTAACAAGCACCGCTAACTATCCAAAAAAGAACGGACTGTCACTATCACGTCCAGGTTGCTGACGGGCTGTTCCGCATCGAGACATCACATCCACAGTAGCATCACAACACCCAAGTCGACGAGCCAACGACTCTGGGAACGGAACCTCGCGCGGAGTACACAAAACCTGGCTCTGATACCAATTGACAGGACCCACCCCTAATTCCCCGGGATTAAGGGGTAAATCCTACTCCCGTCTAACTTACGCATGACACGAAGGCTAAACTGACGTCCAACCTCCATGTGACACGTAAGTCGGACATGGGATTCTCGATCCAACCATCCCAAAAGTAACCGAACTTCCCAGAGTGCATCGAACTACTGTGGATCGCGGGTGTGATGTCTCCTTATCTCTCGACCAACAGCCCGTACTGCAACAACCTAGAGGGTATCAAAAACACGAAAGACTGTGAGTGGACAAAAACAATGTATAGTTCAAAAATAGTTATCATAAAACAATTACATTTATACCCTCCATTTAAAAACCAATGCATGCATATCAATACATGTTATAAAACCATTCATATCAAAACCATCAACGAAAACCATTATCGAAAACCCGAATCAAATTCGTCATTCAAATCCAGGCCTCAGTCGCAAATCACAAATCAATCTCAAAGTACGGGAACTCAGTCCCAAAACTCATCAAATCAATTCATCCGGGCCACTACCCAAATCATCGAAAAACCAGTGAAAAACATCAATCATACAAGTTTACTGGATCTCAAGGGCGCCCGAGTCTTTAAACTCAAAACCATGCGCAAATAACTAGGCCTTCCCGGGATATCAACGAGTCTTTAAACTCAAAACACCGAGTCTTTAAACTCAAAACATATACCGAGTCTTTAAACTCAAAACATATCAATCCAGGACCTTCCCTCTCGTCAATCAATCCGAGTCTTTAAACTCAAAACCAGATCCAGCGGGTTTTTCTTTTATTTTTCCGGGTCTTTAAACCCAAAACCAATTTTCAAGCAACAGTGAAAACCGTAGAAAATCCATCTCCGAATTCGCAACAATGATTCCGTAAGCCGGAATCCGGAACCACTGTCCCGAACCCAAATCCAAATTTCCTTTCTAAGTCTCAAAACCAAATCCGAAATCCAGTTTCAAAACCAAAAGCTCATATATCGAAATCTCAGAAACAAGGCTCCAAGCCCGAAATCACTTTTCCAAAATTCACTTCAAATCCTTGAAATCAAATCATTAAAACCATAGTCAAATCACAAGATTATTCGGAATCTCGGAAAACGTGCAAAATTGTAAATACCTCGATAATCGTGCAAAATCATAAACCATCAAGATCATAAATCAAATCATAGAATCACGTATAGATAACATATCAAAACATATATGCATGCATCATAATTTTGAAAGCAAAGTCCACTCACAGACCATTCCGACGTCACCTCTATACGCGTGCACTTCCGCCGTTCTCGGCCAATCCACTATCACCGGCCTTCCCGAACCTGTCCAAATCCCATAATAAGGTCACTAACTACTTCATAATACTCATACTAAAGCCCTGTAATTTTCCTGAATTTTTAACTATTTTTAATCGAGGCCTAAAACCTTCGGACATCCCGAAACATATCGAGACGATGTCTGATCGACTCGAAACCAGTCTTAAAATGTTCGTTACATCGAATACTTTAAAAGTCGTGTTGGAAGACTCCCTAAACTACCCTTCACGCGCCCCCACGCGCGTTTGGAAGCTTCCGCGCGTGAAACCCACGCTCGTGAATAGTGTCACCATCAACCTCTGGTGAATCCAGTTCACCTGGTTCGAACTGGTCCGGTCTAGGCTAAACCGGCGTTCACGGTTTTCATTCAATTTCATCCAGTTTTTCCTTCTTTTAATTCCTTTAGCTTCTGCCTAACGTCTATGATCGATCTTGCTAATTAAAACATAACATTCTGAGCTGTAAGTTACCTTTCCAATCGAAGCTTAAACTCCGAAATTTCCTCCTTTGTGTCCTCGACATTCCGGCCACCGTTGGCTGTTGTTTCACGTCCCACGAACTCCCCTGAACTCCCAGATCATCACTTAATTAATCAAATCGATCAACAACCATTAATTACGAAATTTCCATTTTTGAATCACAGAGCCTTACCTCTCGGTTTCACGGTCACCGTCCACGGCGAACCACCATTCCACGTTCTTCTGACACTTCTTACCCTCCTGATCACCATCTAGTTGATTAGAGCCATCCTCAGTGGCCTGAACTAGAAGTCCAACTTCGAATTTCAAGAACAGAGATCACGGTTCTTCTCTGTTATTTTCCCCAATCCTCAACCACCGTCCCACGACGGCTTACCGTGACAGCATGATCACAATCCTCACCTTCTAGCCCTTCTTTTTTATTTAGTGAAGAAGTAGAAACAACAAAGATTGAAGGAGATAGGGTGGGTTGATCTAGCGGGTTTCTCTGTTTCTCTGGTTTCCTTCATTTCTCACAGTCCCTTTTCTTTCAAATCCCTTCTCTAAGCACTCACAAACAACACAACCCCTCTATGGTCTCTCACAAACAACCACAAAGAATTCCCATGACTCACACACACTGGATTTTTGGATCGATAATCTCTGTCCCTGTTTTCTCTTAGTTGATCGATAAAAACCCAAACGTTTAAACTTAAAATGCACGACCGATTAGGCTAGAAGCCTCTAGGATTAGGCCAGGTGTCCTCCAACCTATGGTCCAGCTGTCACACATATCTATTTACCTCTGCCCAGGTGTCCCTATCCGGTTGCACACAATTCCCAATGTACTAAAAGACCAAATTGCCCCTAAATGTCGAAATTACCGTTTTACCCTTCACTTCCTAGACCCATAACTTAACCGTCCGACGTCCGATGACGGTGTGCCGCCTGTCGTTGTACTCAGGACATCGAGACCTACCTAATGGTCCTCGAATTACTTTGGAACATCATAACTTTCTCTTCGGATGTCGGAATCGGATGTGCCACCTGTCTAAGGACTCGTGACGTCCCGAACTACGTCACGGTCATCGGTCAAAGTCCATTTGACGGCCCGAACTAAAAGTCAACATTTTGCCCATTCTAGGGGCAAAACCGTATTTTCTCACCGTTCGTCCGAGATTACCCAACTAATCTCGATTAATCTTCACTAATCCGTCATTAACAACTAATCTAATCCCAATTTTCGGGACGGATCGTTACATCCGAGGGGACATCGGGAGGCCGATCAAGCAAGGAGTCCAAGGGGACATTGGGAGACCGACCGAGCATGGAATCCGAGGGTACATTGAGAGACAGATCAAGCATGGAGTCAAAGGGGGACATCGAGAGACCGACCGAGCAGAAAGTCCGAGGGGACATTGGGAGACCGATAGAGCAGGGAGTCCGAGGGGACATCGGGAGACCGACCGAGCATGGGGTCCGAGGGGACATCGGGAGACCAACCGAGCAGGAAGTCTGAGGGGACATCGGGAGACTGACAGAGCAGGGAGTCCGAGGGGACATCGGGAGACCGATCGAGCATGGAGTCCGAGGGGACATCGGGAGACCGACCGAGCAGGAAGTCCGTAGGGACATCGGGAGACCGACAGAGCAGGGAGTCCGAGGGGATATCGGGAGATCGATCGAGCATGGAGTCCGAGGGTACATCGGGAGACCAACCAAGGAGGAAGTTCGAGGGGACATCGGGAGGCCGACCGAGCAGGGAGCCCGATGGAACATCGGTGGGGACCAATGAAGAGGGGGTTCGAGGGGACATCGGGAGGCCGATCGAACAGGGAGTTCGAGGGGACATGGGGAAACCGATCGAGCAGGGAGTCCGAGGGGACATCGGGAGACCGACCAAGCAGGAAGTCCGAGGGGACATCGGGAGGCCGATCGAGCAGGGAGCCCGATGGGACATCGGTGGGGACCGATGAAGAGGGGGTCCGAGGGGACATCGGGAGGCCGACCGAGCAGGGAGTTCGAGGGGACATCGGAAGACCGACCGAGTAGGGAGTCCGAGGGGACATCGGAAGACCGACCGAGCATGGAGTCTGAGGGGACATCGGTGGGGATCGATGAAGAGGTCTGGATTGTTGTAATAAAGAGAGATAATAGCTTGGTGAGGTCAAGTGACAGGGGGTAGGTTACCAAACATGATTATATATGTATTTTTTTTTGTGGTGGATAGATGCCTACAGAAGGCTAAAAGGTAGCTGTTATTTGTTTGTGGTGGGTAGAGTTTGCAGGGGTTTAAAGTACTAAAATTTGTGGTTTGCAGAGGCTACAATATTTATTTATTTATTTATTTATTTATTTTGTGGTGGGAAAGAGGCTTTGTGGGAGAAACAAAAGGGGCTTCGACCGACCGAGAAAGGAGAATTTCCGTGGGTTCTTCCTGCGTATTCGACATATTGTATTTTCTTGGTTTTTCTTGGTGTTCTTGGTGGCCATGGTGTTTTAGCATGTGAGAGAAATTGAAAAGAACAAACATAACTTTTTGTATCGATTCCCACAGACGGTGCCAAACTGTTGATGCATAAAATGTACCAAAGAGGCTGTAAAGACACGAACGCACACCAAGACACAAGAACATACGTGGTTCACCCAAATCGGGCTACGTCCACGGTGTTGCCTCACTCTCATTAATAATATGATATTTTGTACATATACATTAGGCTATGAGCCTTTGAGAGATACTAGAGAGAAGGGAGAGAGAGGTCCCCTTTAATGGGAGAGTGGCTCTCTATTTATAGAATTTGTCTAGGATTTAGGTTAGGGGAATAGTAATGCGTTTTTGAGGCATGAGCCTTGTGTGATCTTTGAGGTATTCTAGTAGGCCTATCCCGTGGTCAGTGTAGTATTTTAACAAGCCTGTTGCTTGATCAGATGTCACGTCGACACTTAGGATATCTATCTCATGATGCGCCTAGTAATGGTGATTGTAACCTTGACACCTCAAACGTGCCTTGAGCCTTGATATTAATGGTTCTCAAATTCATCATACTATATTACTAACCACCGTTTGCATGGAAATGGCAGAAAGAGATTAAAATTTCAAACAAATATATACCTACGGTGCGTAAATGACGAACAATAATCACGTGTCAAGGGTCTACCTTGTATCATTCCAAAGAACTTCAATGGTTGTCCTGCATCAAATAGATACTTTTGGTTATTTAGTGAATATTTTAGATTAACCAAATAGCTGAAATACTAGAATACATGGCCTTTTAGATGTAGTACATTTTGGTATATATGAAATAGAACAAGATAAAGAAGGTTAGTATTACCACTTTCAATTTCCTTCATCAATGATGTATCTTCTCCTATGCTCAACAATGGAGGAACTTGAAGACAAAATCATAATGAATATAATGGACTGCTTTCACATTTTCATAATATGACAATATTTCTTTCTTTATGACTAATATTTCAAGGAAAGATAGGTAATAATATCTTGTCATTCTTTGACCTGTTTGGAGGAGCGTGGTTCATGCTCAACAAGCATAGGAGCTAACTTCCGGAAGCCATTCTTATCTGCATGAGCAGCAACTGCTGCATAGGAGATTCCTTTGCATAGTTTCAACTGAAATATCCTTTCAGATGGTTTGATTGCACGAAATAGAAAGAAAAAAACACACATTAAAAATTGAAGATGACTAAACAACCTTATCAAGTAAGATTTCAAGGAGAGTGGTTCACCAATTCCTCCTCAATAGTGAAAGATGCTCCACTATAGAATAAGAAGCTATGAGCTATTCAAGTAAAAAGTTACTCAGGTTACAAGATTAATTAGGACTTAGGAAGTAGCACAAGTGCATCTTAAAAAAAATACATCCTCTCTTATTTAAAACAATCTCTGATCGCAGTGAAAGGCATGAAAGATATGAGTAGCAGTCCACTTTCAACCACCCCAAACTCGTGCAAGGAAAGATGAGACACCGATAAATACATGCACATGGATAAGTGCTGAAAATAAAAATAGATGAAAGGTGTAGGCATTTACAGCAAAAATAACAGAGGTCAGAAATTTGGGAAGTTCAATTTAAACAATGTACATGCTCATAATGACTTCGCGTTATTAATTCATGCACAAAATTAAACATAAAGCAATCCTTTTCATAGAGCATGTCATAAGAAGAGTACAAATTTTTAAAAAAGGAAGGACATATTTGGCTATACACGCAACTACTATGGACAAAAAGAAAATACATGCGTATGCTAAGGGCAATTTGTTCTCCGAGTTGCTTTCTGTATGTGCCTTTATGCGTTCTCTTAGTGAGAAGTCAACAAGGGAGAGGAAAAAGGACAGCAGAGTTCTTGAAAAATCGAATTGGGTTCTTTTTCATTTCTGGGTTTTCTGCGGATTGAGAAATTGTCACCATTTAGTCACAATTTAGATTGCTAGCATGATTTATGATTGGCGCAAATTGGTTAAAATTTGAAATGATTATTAAGGTGTTTGTTGGAATTATTGTTAATTTAGGCTGGAAAGATGATTTTCCATGATTTTTTTCAAATAGTCAGGGAGACACCATGCAGCTAACATCGTGTTGAATAAAAAATCGAAGCCGCCGCGAAAAATCCTCACAAATTCTGCAAACAGCAAACAATTAGCTATCGTTGCCTTGATCGATTACCCGGGGGTTATTCGACCAAGAACACTCTGATACCTAAGTCAGCTTTGAGAGAGGAAAAATATATACTTCGAAGCGAAAAATCGACGTACCTCATAAATGAAATGTGCTCCACTATTTATAGAAAAACCTTGGGAATCTCGGAGCATTTTGATTGGTCGGTTGTATTTGTAATTAATAAATAATATATAAATAATAAAATATATTATTTAATAATTATAATAATGGCTCATTTTGATAATAATGGCAATTATTGTGATTTAATATTAATATTAATTTTCTGTTATTAAGAATAATGACAATTAACTCTCGGGGAGAATATTAATATTACGAAGACTTTTAACCCGATTAAATAACGTATTTAGCTGGTAAACAGATTATTTAATGTGGGTGTTTTCAAGTCATTAGCATTATTGTCAGGGGCAATTTGGTCATTTTGGGAAGTATGGACCACGTGGCAGCTCTACAATTTTCGGGTGATTTTGGGTTCCACAAATGCCCCCACATCGCTTCGGAATTCAGGGAATCCGAAGGGATGTACATTCTTGGAGTTCTTTTATTTTTGCTCCTTCTTCGTGTTAAGGAAAAGTGCTGAGCTTATAAATAAAATTGGTAGGGTATATTCATACCAGACATATACGTATACGTATGAATGTACATATATGCATACATATATATATATATACATGTATTTGTGTTGAAGTAAAAATGTTGCCATTTTCGTTTTGAACTAAACATTTATGGAAAATTTTGTAGTCAACTTCAAATTAAACGAAAAACGTTCCATTTAAGCGGTTTTAATTTTTAGTTAAATGAGCCAAATTCATGGGAAAAAACATCAACCAAAATTTAATTTTGTAATTAACTCAATTAAATGCAGTTTTCCCAATTAAGTGATTTTAATTTTAATTTAATTTCAATTAAATGAAATTCAGCTCAAATTGAGCCGTTGTGGTTTTCTAATTGTTTAAATAGTTGTAGGGGGAAGGGTTCACACCTTACCCTTTCGTTTGTCTGGTTTTTAGAGGAAAAGGAGGTCTGCTTGGAGGAAAAACAAAGAAGCAACTCACCACTTTCTTCAAGGAATTTAGTAGTAAGGTAATGTATTTTTGTGTCAATTTTTCTTCTTTGTTAGCTTTGAAAGTGTGTATGTGGATCCAAAAAGCAAATGAGATCAGAGACTGCAAAGGGAGCAAGGCTTGTCCGCTTGTAAGCAGTTGCGCATGCCCCGTGTCAAGTTTCGGTTGGATGATCAGATCAACGGGTCCCATAAAGTGGAGGCCATGCAGAAGTCGCCATGTGTAGATCTCTATGTGGCTCATCAGGCAGGCGGGGCCTGCCTCTAAAGGCGGCCCTGTTAGTGCCATTCGAGATGCGACACGTGGTGGGCGGCAATTGGTCGTGCAGTGGGTCGGGTCCCGCACCCGTCAGTGAGGTGCGCAGAAGGCACCACGTGGCAAGCAGCGATTTGAGGGGTAGGAGTGGGCCCTGCAGCTGTTGGATGAGGCATGCAGACCGCGCCGCATGGTGAGCATCGATTGGAGGGGTAGGAGTAGGCCCCCGCGGATGTCTGTTGTGCAAGCTGGGGCACCGCGTGGCTGGATTTGGTTCACCCGTCACGCCACGCTGGTGACCGCCTGCGAGATTTTATCACGGCTTCGCTGGAGCTCTGATGCTACCATGTGGCCTTGTCCAATTGACTATGCATCTATTTGGCGGGTCGCGTGTATTTTTAGCTTATAAATATATATATATATAGTCAACTTTAGCTATTAAAGTTTTCATAATATATATATATATACTTAATCTAATATATATATATATATATATTTGCTGCACCTGAGCGGGTCCCATGCATTTTTTATATTGTTATAAATGCGTATATATTTATTTATTTAACTTTAGTTATTAAAGTATTTATAAATAAATATTTAACCCAAGATGCTTTTTGTTCGCAGTTTCGCCCTTTTGCCCACCCCGAGGGTTCTAGACATCCATTAGCGACCATCCAACAGGCGATTTCCACTATTTTCCAAGGCGTTCGTTTTAATTGCGTCAAGCTGCTCTTTTGGATCGGTCTGGTAAAATCGCATTATGGGAGCGTGGCGGTTCTCGTAGTCAAAGTCCATTCCGAGGGAAAGATATGGAGTTTGAGAAGCCTGAAGACTTCATGGAGTGGAAAGCTCGTAATCAGATTGCCTTTCCGGACGACGTCTTCGTGGAGCTTGGCGACAGATGTTTTTCCATGAAGGCTCTTAAGCATGGAAGAGGAAAGAACCCTGCCGGCGGTTGATGGACTAAATTCCACCCTTTGATTATTGGGTGGGGTTTTAAGTTCCCGTTCTCTAAGTTCTTCTCCAAGATGATTGGTCGGATGGGGTGCATTCCTGCTCAACTGGACGTCGATGCCTATCGACACATCATGTGCTTCGAGAAGCTGAACAAATTCTTTGGCCTGGGACTCACTGAAGATGAATTCTAGCATTGTTACTCTCTGTCGCACAACGGGATTACTGGCGGTCGACTTTCTCGAGTTGTTCCAAAGGTGGAGCTATTTTTTAGGATGGAGTTTGGTGACAACAAGTATAGATTCAACTGCATCGAAGTTGGAGGCTCAAGGGACAAACATGCCTCCCCGGATCTGAGGATCGCCTCACACTTCCGCATGTTCGATGAGCTATGCAGCGGGTCTGGAGGGCATGTTGACCTCAAAAATATTGATATGGCCTTGAAAATTCCTCCAAAGATTCGAGACATGAGCTAGCTACTCTCTCCATTCAGAGACATGGATGGCGGGAGGGCTTCTGACAGCCTAATCAAAGAGTGGTTGAGCGCACCATTGCGCTTGAAAAAACCTATTACCCAGAAGAAGAACAACAAACAGGGGCCCATTCCCTCTTTAGAGAGAAAACACGATCATCAGGCTCCTTCCAAGTCTAACCGTTCTAGTCTCGCAGAGTCATCTAGCAAGCGCAAAGCCTCAGATGGTCCATATGAGGATGCAGCCAAACATCCTAAGAAGCTGAACGCGATCCTCACTTACCCTGAAGTAATGGAAGCTTTGAGAGATGAGGGCCCATATCGATTAGTAGAGGAGATACGATGTAACGACCCGTCCCGAATTCCGGGATTAGATTAGTAACTAATCATGATTATTGGGGTTAATCGGTGATTAGTAGGGCGAAATCGGACGAACAATGCAAAATGACCGTTTTGCCCCTAGTCGTGAGTAAAACGTTGACTTTAATTTGGGCGGTCAAATGGACTTTGACCGATGACCGTGACGTAGTTTGGGATGTCACAAGTTCACAGATAGGTGGCACGTTCGATTCCGACGTTCAAGGTGAAAGTTATGACGTTCGGAAGTCGAGGGGTATTTTCGTAATTCAGACGAAAAGGGGGAAAATGTTGACTTTTCGATTGACCACTAATTTTCACACAATTCGAGGACCGTTGGGTAGGTCTCGAGATGCTGAATTCGTAGACAAGCGGTACACGTCAATCGGAGTTCGGATAACCAGATTACGGGTCTATATGCGTGAAGGGCATTTTGGTAATTTGTCAGGCGGCGGCGGCGGCGCGCGGGGGGGGGGGGGGGGGGGGGGGGGGAGGTGTAAAATGGTAATTTGGCTGTTGATTTTTGGACAGCCATGCATGGTTCTGTGGGAATTTCTCATTGACAGGGCACGAGCATGGATTGTTTATGGAACTTTTGCTTGGGTTGAGTGCTAATGGATTGAGTGGAGAAAACACAGAGCACTGAGAGGATTGTTTATGTGTTGGACAGTGCACGACTGAATGTGTAGCACGGGTGCCTTTGAAATTGCAAAACAGAGACAGTGGAGCAGAGCACGGGTCGCATTGGATGGATTAATGGGACTGTTTTGATCAACTTCTGGGACGGTTGAGAGGGACAGAGAACTAGAGAGAAACAGAGAGAGGGGCTAGAGAGGAGAAACGGGGAGACTGAGTGAAAATGCACCCAGAAACCCGAAACCGTGTTTTAACAAATTCAAAATTCCAATTCTAAATGTAGGCCAACCCAAGACAATTTAAGGCTCAATTCAGTCTTCTGGGACCTCCCTTAGTCGATCCAGATCAAGGGATCGAAGCTTGAAGCCCTGGGAAGCCTTGGACAGACACGACGGAGTTCAGAAAAATTGAGGATTGAGTCGTGTAATTGGAGGGGTTAGAAGATGCAATTGAGTTTGGAAACCAGCTTAGGATAATTAGACTAAGCTGTTGGCTGGATCAATTGATTGAAATCAGACGGCATTGATGGAATTCGATGAAGGAACAGTACCCAGGTGTTCTTCGATGTTCATCGTCGAATCGTTTGACTTTAGGACCCATTTTACAGACAAACGGGTAGGGACGATGACATTGTAGCAGGTGCGTGGGTTTCACGCGCAGCCACTCACGGCGGCACGTGACGGCGCGTGGGCACGACTCTTAAGGATTCGAGATTTCTGGAAAATGTCGAAAATTACAGGAATGCGTGCAGCGCGAAAACGAGCAATTATGGACGGTTTGTGATTTGACTTTGGTTTTATAAAATTTATGCATGCATAACTATTTTATATGGATTATAATTGTGATTATATGATGTTGATTTGGATATTGGTGAATTATATGATTTTACGCATTTCGAGGCAATTTACGTGCTTGCACGTGAATCGAGGTTTTCCGGTTTTACACTAATTTTCCATACTTATGGTTTTGGATATGATTTCTTGAAATGGTTTTGAAATTGGAAAGATAAACTCGGGCATGAGGTCCAATTGTTTTGGAAACCTCGGACTTGGAATCCAATTGCGTTACGTAATCGGGCCGAGGGCCCAATTGCTTTATGAAATCGGGCCAGGGGCCTAGTTATTTATAAATGTGATTTAGGGCCGTGGACCCTAAATAGATTTAAATAAATGGTTTTGGATTTGATAAATCAGATATTTGGACTTTGATGGTTTTATGGAAATTCCGGGCAGGGCCCTTGAGATGTTTGAAATGATTAATAAATTGTTTTCCATAAACCATCTTGATATGAGGATATGTGATGGTCTCCTCCAGGTATCTGGGACACTGGGGAAGTCACGGTGCATTTCCTGCGAGGGGTCATTGTACGGAGCTACCGGATCGTATAGTGACTCAGGAGCAGGATTGCTATAATTAGACGTCTGGGACGTCAGACATCTGTGATGTCAGAGATATTGACCCGGAGAGTCCCCAGGCAGCATGCGTTACTTATTATTATACTGTGAGATATGACGTCTAGGACGTCGAGCGTCTGGGACGCTGGGCAACTGGGATGCCCAAGATGGTTTAAACATGTTTTCCTGGAAATGGTATTTATGGTTATTGTTTTGGGCGATGGCCCACTTGGAATTGGAATTGGTATTCTGGATGTCGGATTCATATAATATATGTTGGTTTTCGGTATTCATGGTTTTGGGTAGAGACCCACATGATTTGGTTTTACGGTTTCTGGGCTAAGGCCCTAACGGTTGTTTTTAATAAATAGTTTACTTACTGGTTTTCGATGCATGCATACGTTTTAATGAAGGGCATAAATGTCTTTGTGAAATGTGTTTTATGAACTTATTTAATTTCGTCCACTCACAACCTTTATTGTTTTTAATGCCCATCAGGTTGATCACGGATGCGACTGCAGCAGAGACTGGGACATTACTTACCTCCTCCATCGATCCTTTCGCACTCTGGAAGCTCGTCGGGGCAGTGGCTTTCGGTTATCCCTTGTCTGACACTTCGTGTCAGACGGGAGCATGACACATCCCACGGTAATCCCGGGGGGATTGGGATGGGTCGTGTCAAAGTGGTATCAGAGCTAGGTTTGCTCTTTTTGTGCGCGCAGGTCGAGGAAGTGATGTCTCTTTGTGGGCTGCAGTTCGTTATCAACCTGATAGATAACTTTTGGGTTTGAATAGTGGATAGAGTACGATTGGCCCGATACGACGTGTGTTAGTGTGATTCGACTTAAGTGGGGTTGTATGTGTTGAACATGTGAGGTGGGACCGTCGGTTCGGTCATGTGGTATTAGATTGTTGTACTGCTGGGCACAGCTGGGTTCAAGAAACCCCTTTAGAGTAGTGATTTGGAAATGTGGACCTCGGTTGAGTAATGGTCTAAAATGTGAAACCTGGTGGTGATTGCTAGTGTAAGGGATGTTGGTACATCGGAGTTAGCCGATGACCTTCGTGGTGGTACCCACATTGAGTTGATGGTAGGATTGGGATTAACGTCTTTACGATGTCAGGACCGCGGGGTCGGTTAGGTTGTGGATTTTTCTGCAGAGGACAGTTGGGTTCCTCTGAACCATAAGGTGTAATTGTGGCACCCTATATTATGACGGGATTTGATCAACGGGTACGGTTACGAGATGAAATATGGAATTCCCAGTTGGACCGAATAATAGTGTGACGTGTGGATACGGATCTCGATAGCGATGATTGTTGGACAGTAGTCTTGTGGAGATGACTGATTATCGAGATTACTTGGTGTGGTTGTAGTAGTTGAGAATCAAGGGACGTTCAGGGAACGTTCATTATCCTCATGTGGATTGTCATAATGGTGGTACCCATAGTAGTGGGGTACGAGTAGAGGTACGGGATCGTCGCTCGGTATGAGCGGAGATCTAGGGTTATCAACTTGGCACACTGTGTGCTAGTGTGGATGTTTGTATGCGGGTGCTGATACTAGTATGGATGCCTGTGTGCTGATACAAGTGTTGATGATAATGCGTTGGTACTGGTACTAGCGCTGGTGCTGGTACTAGCGCTGGTGCTGGTGTTGGTGATTGTGATGACGACGAGCCACGAATTGGGATGTGACTCTGTCATGATGGACATATGTTCGGTGTTTGAGATTCAGTAGTGGTTGAGTCATGGACTGGATGGGATCCAGCGGAGATTGTGAGGTGTTGGGATAAGTCCCAACAGTGACGAGATGACAAGAAATGAGTGGATAAAAAGGTATGATCTAGATAGGAGGAATCTTGGGACGACGTGTAACGACCCGTCCCGAATTTTGGGATTTGATTAGTGACTAATCTTGATTAGTGAGGTTGATCGGTGATTAGTTGGGCGAAACCGGACAAAAAGTGTAAAATAACGTTTTGCCCCTGGTCGTGGGCAAAATGTTGACTTTTTATCAGGCGGTCAGACGGACTTTGACCGATGACCGTTATGTAGTTCAGTACGTCACGAGTTCATGGACTGGTGACACGTTCGATTCCGACATTCGAGGAAGAAGTTATGACGTTCGGAAGTCGAGGGATATTTTGGTAATTTGGCAAAAAAGGGGGCAAATGTTGACTTTTGACCCGAGAGGTCCAATGGACGAGGGTCAAGGACCGTTACGTAGAGCGAGTCAATACGAATCCGTAGACAGGCGGCATGCCGAAATCGGAGGTTCGACGACGAAGTTGTGGTCACGGGAATGAACTAACGAACCGAGGCTTCGATTAAAATAATATTAAAATAAGGAATAGTGACCGTTGACTGTGTACACCTGGATGAGTGACAAGTGTCACCCATCCCCTGATCTAAGCCCTAAAACCTGATCCATGTTTCCCTCCCAACATCATCATTACTACATCATCATCACCATTAGCCTTAATTAATCACCACCATTATTCCTTCTCTGTTCTTCATTGAGTCGTGAACAAGCAGAGCGAAAATTCCCTTCTCACCATTATTCCCCTCCACAACTGAGCCTGAGAGAGTGAAATTGAGAGGCTTAAGGATTAAATTTAGCTGAGAGAAACACGAGGGACTGTGAGGGAGAGCTGGAACCAGAATTCGAAATTGAGAAATATGGGGAGAAAATTCAAATATCGAATGATGGGCTCTGAGGATCAAAATGGAGCTCACTTTCAGCCTTCTGGGATTCCTACGATCATAATCAACGAAAGAACGAAGAAAATTGATGGCTGTTTGGCTCTGAACAGACCGGGTGACAGTGAGAAATATTCGATGTTGAGTCGTGATCGTGGAGTGATTAAACGATGAAATTGAAGTGGGAAAACAATTGCTCATGGTCCATTGATGCTTCTGGGTGAATCAATTGAAAGAAATCAGAAGGAATTGACGAGTTTCGAACGATGAACAGTATTGGGTGTTCTTCGATGTTCATTGTTGAATCGTTGGGTTT
Organism: Prinsepia uniflora; assembly: GCA_032719365.1. Taxonomy (NCBI): domain Eukaryota; kingdom Viridiplantae; phylum Streptophyta; class Magnoliopsida; order Rosales; family Rosaceae; genus Prinsepia; species Prinsepia uniflora. The sequence goes on along the minus strand of CM064870.1, from coordinate 49,674,528 downwards.
AAGGTGAGTTTTGGTAAAATTGAGTTTACAGACCTTTAATTGAACTTAAAACGAACCTGTTTGGATATTCAATTGAAAGAATTGGTGTGGAATTGATAGGAAACCAACTGGGTCGTCTCGCGGGCCAACATGATCCGTTTACCAGAGAAACGGGTTGGGACGATGATACTGTAGCTGGCGCGTGGGTTTCACGCGCAACCACTCACGGCGGCGCGTGACGGCGTGTGGGCACGAATATCGAGGTGAGGTAAACATGACTTCTGTCCTATTTAATGCAACAAACATTTTGGGATTGGTTTCGTGTCGATCGGACACCGTCTCGATATTGTTCGGGACGTCCGAAGGTTTTAAATCGAGTTTAAAAATAGTTAAAAATTCGGGAAAATTACGGGACTTTAATAGGAGGTTAATGATGAGGTTAGTGACCCTCTATTGTGATTTGGACAGGATTGGGAGTCCTGGTGATAGTGGTGTGGCCCGGGAGGGCCTATGGCACGCATATCGAGGCGTATCGTTGAACGGTCTGTGAGTGGACTTTGTTTTCTAACAGTGATGCATACATATATGATTTAAATGCTTTATTATATGATTTGATACGCTTTGGTATGCTTGATGTTTCAATCCGGTGATTTCTTGATTTTCTGGATTATTATATTATATTATTTTTGGCACGATTTTCGAGAAATTATGAAATTGATGTTTTGGGCGTAGGCCCGGGATTTAAAATGATGTTTGGACTCGGGTTATGAGTCAAGGATTGAAAATGATGTTTTGACTTGGATTATGAGTCACGGATTGATTTCATGAATTTACGTGAAAGTGGCAACTAAGGTTGCGATAGTATGGATTTGCGTGAAAATGATATTTTGGGCTTGAGACCCAATTGGATAGTGATTTTGACTCGGATTTGGAGTCACATGTGAATATGATGAAATTGATGATTTTGATTTATAAAGGAAATCCTGGACACTGTTTTATGATGGTTTTGTGGAACTTGATTTGTGAAAGCTATGTCTCGGGCATAGGCCTTATTGAAATTTTTTTGATTCGATTTGAGACATAAATGATTTTAAAATGAGATTACTGGATTTGGAGACTGTTCCACATATACCATCCTCTGTGATTTGATAGTCTCCTCCAGACGTCGTAGATCCTGGAGTAGTCACGATCCACTGCTTGAAGATGAGTAGCTCCGAGGGAGGCTCACTCTCAAGAGCGTGGGACCACTGCTTGGAGATGAGTAGCTCCGAGAGAGGCTCACTCGCAGGAGCGTGGGATTATGATGATATCCTCCAGACGTCGTTGATCTTGGAGTTGATATCCCCCCAGACGTCGTAGATCCTGGGGGATGTACTCGGACGTGAGACACCGAGTTTGCACGCGTTGCATTGATATCGTGACAAGATATATGGATATTGAGATTGGATATTGAGGATTGGTGGTATTGTGATTTATTGATATTTGTGTCCAGAGGCTTTATAACAGTTGCTTTATATCATGAACTGATTTGATGAACATGAGTTTTACGGACCATGGGAAAACATGTTTTGATTTTATTGGTCCACTGTTCATACTCGATTGATTTCATACTATTACTCATGTTTTAAGTTATGCATGCACGTTTGTGAAAACTGAAGGGTAAGAATGTGTTTTGGTAAATGTATTTCTAAAGGTTCATTTTTGTCCACTCACAACTTTTATTGGTTTTAATGCCTTTCAGGTTGATCACGGATGTGACTGCAGCAGAGACTGGGACATTGTACGCTTCCTCCATCGATCCTGGCGCACTCTGGAAGTCCCGTTTGGGCAGTGATTTTTGGTTATCCCTTATCTGACACCTCTTGTTGGACGGGAGCAGGGCACATTCCACGGTAATCCCGGGGGGATTGGGATGGGTCCTGTCATGACGTCCCCTATGTCATGAGAATTAGTGGATTTGGGGAGTTGTTGTCAACTCTGAGATTGGTGTGATTGTATGTTTCTAATACCCCCAGAAGGTACAAGGAAATTACTGAAATTGGAAAAGACGAGGAAAATCATTGGTGGTATAGATGTGGGATTTTGTGATTGTGAAAAACCTGGAAACTCGAGGGTTGAACCTGTAAAGGTTGAGATGTGCGATGAAGGTAGTAATGTATGCACATCAAAGAAGAGTTGAGTAATTCCCAATCGGAATCGGTGTACATGCATAAATAGTTATTAACGGACATGGGGTATGAGTATTGGATTGAGTGCGGACACGTGGTTGTCCAAGTGAGTTGAGGATGTGGGAAGTCCAGTGGTTGGGCTTGACATCTCATTGGGAGCATGTATGTTCCCAACACGGTTGGAACTTTAGTTTTGAGGAGAGTTGTGATTGAAGGACGAGAGGAGTGCTCGTTTCCGCATCGGTGATAGGTATTCTGAAGTCATTGGGGTTGACTTCTTACTTTCTGCCCTGACAGACGTTGATTGTAGTTACTAGTACGTTGAGCGTGTATTGGTTGGTGGGCTCATGTGTGTTTTGGGGTCATCAGGAGGAGTTGCGTATTCGAAGTTAGGTAAACGAGATTTCTCATTTTCTGCTTGGTGGCAGACGATGTTGGTTTACATGGCATGGTGAGTGCAGTGAGTTTTATTTGCATTCACGTAAGATGAGTTTTGGCGTCATCGTTTTTGGATCAACCTTGGTTTTTCTAGGTGGAATGGCAAGGATCGATACGAGGTAATCAGTGAGAACCCACAGTCTCGGTGTGCCTCGGCGTTGACTGATCTGTTTAGATGTGGGAGTTGGTTGTCGAACGTGGCAACAGTATGTAGATTAGTGGAGGGTGTAAGACCCTATGGTTTGGAATCTAGTAGTTAACTGTGTGGATCCTAGGTGGAGCAGGATCGTGACGTTTATAGTCGGGGACGCAGTGTCGAATCTGGGTCGTGATCTTGATGATCCAGATAGGGGGAGAGTTTATCACCCTTACTTTGGTATGTGAGTCGTAAATGACGGGACTGAACTTCTTTTCGAAGTGAATCCCATATGGTATATTACTCAGGTGAGTAGGTTTCCGATATGGTCAAATTTTGTCAACCTTAGACGTGTGGATGTTGGGATTGACTTCCCTATGAAGTCAATCGAACTTATTGAGCAGGTAACCAATAGGTTCAGTTTTGGTGTGTCTTGGTAGACGTGAACGAGATTTCAGGTTTTGGAATCGAATTTCTGGGTGACGATTCAGGATTCGATTTCGGAACTTGGAAGTAGATTTCTGGATTTGGGTGCGGAATGATTATTCCCAATGCTAGCTTACGGAATAATGATTTCGGATTTGGATTTGGAAATGGATTAAGAATAGGATGTCTGGGTTTGGATTCGGGATTTCTTAAGAAATTGCGGATTCAGATTTGGATTTGGAACTGAATGATGGGTGGAGTTTCGATTTGTCTAATGCGGGATTGGACAAATGGACTCCATTATTGGAACATGTTTGGCTATGACCTAGGTGGTTGTAGCCTGGTCGATGGTTAGATGTGTGTACCTTGTACATGGTTCGAGGTACGATACTTTGCAGGATTGTGGTGCCTGGTGACGTTATACGGATTATACCAGAAGTATGTCAGTGAGCGTGTTGGTAGTCGGATTGGTTCCGATACCATTGGATTAGTCGAGGTCGTGGACTGGACATTGGATACTGTGCAATGGGTCATGGTATTTCTGATGGGTCTAGTTACACACAGGTCGAGTGAAGTGTTGGTAAGTGTATACCCAAGTTGAGTAAATTGGTGGTTAGTGTAACCACGAGTGGGTAAGTGTCAGTTTTCGACTGACAACGGTCAAGTGGTGACAAATTGTCGAGATATGTCAACGTGGATTGTTGAGTGAGGTCTGATGACTCCCAGTGGGAGTAGATACCAGGATAGATTGGTGATTGAGAAAGGAACCGTCGAGTTGTTGCGTCAACGAAATGGTAGATTTTACACGTGGTGTCAATTCGAAACGTGTGGTTCTGTCATTCGACGGGGTCGAATGTAGTCGATACGACGTGAATACTAGTGGTACGTTTAGGTGCGGACAAGTTTTTGTTCTAATTGGTTGGTGTACGAGTGTACACGTGTTGCGAGGGCGATTTCACTTTCCACGGGGTGTTTGTGGAATCAGAATAGTTGGAATTTCGAGAACAAAACTAATTAAGGAGGGAAGAACGGTTGAGATTAGATCGGTTGGAATTTCGTGGATGAAATTCTTTAAGGAGGGAAGGTTGTAACGACCCGTCCCGAATTCCGGGATTAGATTCGTAACTAATCATGATTAGTGGGGTTAATCGGTGATTAGTAGGGCAAAATCGAACGAACGATGCAAAATGACCGTTTTGCCCCTAGTCGTGGGTAAAATGTTGACTTTTAATTCGGACGGTCTAATGGACTTTAACCAATGACCGTGACGTAGTTTGGGACGTCACAAGTACATAGACATGTGGCACGTTCGATTCCGACGTTCGAGGTGAAAGTTATGACGTTCGGAAGTCGAGGGGTATTTTCGTAATTCGGACGAAAAGGGGGAAAATGTTGACTTTTCGATTGACCACTAATTTTCACACAATTCGAGGACCGTTGGGTAGGTCTCGAGACGCTGAATCCGTAGACAGGCGACACGCGTCAATCGGAGTTCGGATCATTGACAAGGCACATGCATGGATTGTTTATGAAACTTTTGCTTGGGTTGAGTGCTAATGGATTGAGTGGAGAAAACACAGAGCACTGAGAGGATTGTTTATGTGTTGGACAGTGCACGGCTGAATGTGTAGCACGGGTGCCTTTGAAATTGAAAAACAGAGACAGTGGAGCAGAGCACGGGTCGCATTGGATGGATTAATGGGATTGTTTAGATCAACTTCTGGGACGGTTGAGAGGGACAGAGAACTAGAGAGAAACAGAGAGAGGAGCTAGAGAGGAGAAACGGGGAGACTGAGTGAAAATGTACCCAGAAACCCGAAACCGTGTTTGAACAAATTCAAAATTCCAATTCGAAATGTAGGCCAACCCAAGATAATTTAAGGCTCAGTTCAGTCTTCTGGGACCTCCCTTAGTCGACCCAGATCAAGGGATCGAAGCTTGAAGCCCTGGGAAGCCTTGGACAAACACGACGGAGTTCAAAAAAATTGAGGATTGAGTCGTGTAATTGGAGGTTAGAAGATGCAATTGAGCTTGGAAACCAGCTTAGGATAATTAGACGAAGCTGTTGGCTGGATCAATTGATTGAAATCAGACGGCATTGATGGAATTCGATGAAGGAACAGTACCCAGGTGTTCTTCGATGTTCATCGTCGAATCATTTGACTTTAGGACACGTTTTACAGACAAACGGGTTAGGACGATGACACTGTAGCAGGCGCGTGGGTTTCACGCGCAGCCACTCATGACGGCGCGTGACGGCGCGTGGGCACGAATCTCAAGGATTCGAGATTTCTGGAAAATGTCGGAAATTACGGGAATGCGTGTAGCCCGAAAATGAGCAATTATGGACGGTTTGTGAGTGGACTTTGGTTTTATAAAATTTATGCATGCATAACAATTTTATATGGATTATAATTGTGATTATATGATGTTGATTTGGATATTGGTGAATTATATGATTTCACGCATTTCGAGGCGATTTACGTGCTTGCACGTGAATCGAGGTTTTTCCAGTTTTACACTAATTTTCCATACTTATGGTTTTGGATACGATTTCATGAAATGGTTTTGAAATTGGAAAGATAAACTCGGGCATGAGGCCCAATTGTTTTGGAAACCTCGGACTTGGAGTCGAATTGCGTTACGTAATCAGGTCGGGGGCCCAATTGCTTTATGAAATCGGGCCAGGGTGACAGGACCCACCCCGGTTCCACCTCGAAAATCGAGGTAAATCCTGCTCCCGTATGACAACCCAAACACGAAAGACCGAAACAACCTCACGAAAACCACAAATTACATTGTCAAACGCAGGAGAAAATTTAAAACATCCCAGAGTCAGCAGTTATACAGAGCATAGTACCAAACTAAGGAAACAAAAACCGATATACAGAAACTACGCACAACGGAAAACTTAAAGCACTCCGGGGTCACTCTCGAGTATTCTGTGCCTCCGACGCTGCCTCAACGTCAACCCCCGCGCTAGCTCCACGACCTAGAGGGCAATTAAAACCAGAAGGTGTGAGTGGACCAAAAAGAACAAAAGTTTCAAAAACCATTTTATGACAAATCAGGGTTTGGCCCTCCATTTTGAAAACATGCATGCACAACCCATTTATTGGAAACAGTTATAAACCACATAGTAATCATCACAAAAAAGTTATAAATCACATAATAGGCATCATGAAAACAATACGATAAAACATAAATACAAGTCATCATTATCCGATCAAACCTGCTGGACCTATCCGAGTCTTTAAACTCCCGAGTCTTTAAACTCAATCCAGGCCTCAATAATCCGAGTCTTTAAACTCAACAGGCCTACGGGGGAAATATCAATATATCCGAGTCTTTAAACTCTGAGTCTTTAAACTCAATCCGGGTCTTTAAACCCAATCCGGGCCCGTCCCCCGTCAATCACAATATCCGGGTCTTTAAACCCAATAACCAGATCCAGAAAATCCAATCCAAAACCGTTTGAAAACCTTTCTAAATCCGTATCCAAACCCGAATCCGAAATCACTGGTCTGACGCCCTTCCGGCATCCAGAACCGTCATTCCGAACCCAAATCCAGAAATTCCACTTTTCAACTTTAAAACCAAATCTCGTTACCGAAATCCGATTCTAAAATCGAAAACCTTGATCATCGAAATCATGTTCCAAAATCCCTTTATAATCATTGAAAACCCTTTATCGTTTGAAATCCCAAAATGACAGGACCCGCCCCGATCCTCTCTGGGACCACATGGGGACATGCCCTGCTCTCGTCTGACACCCAAAATAATGTTCCAATTTTAACCTTAAACGTTCAAATGCATAAAAAACCAAATTAAAGTTTTACATCAAATCCGAAATAAACAGATGTCAGACAAGGGATGAAATTCAAACTACAAGTTGCGAGCACGACTTTAACATAAACCTGGGGGTACACCACCCAAGAGGGGTTCAGGTACGCAGAAATGGATCTATGCCTCAGCCTCAGGTTCCTCCTCTACCTCATTAGCACGACCTGGAGGGGTTACCAAAACATCAAGGGTGAGTGGACCGAAACTCAAGTTTATAAAATCGTTTAGTAAGTAAAACATATAATTTACCCCTCCGTTTTCCAAACATGCATGCATCAGAATTTAAAAACCATAATTCATATAATATGTATCGTAAGGAATATAATAAAACCATAAACATAATTTTAGCCACTGCACTATACACTTCGATCTTGACATCCCCGATGTCTGACGTCCCTGATGTCCAATAAGGTCACAATCTCAAGGCTACGCGTGCCACTCGGGTCTCAATTCCGAGTTCAATCCCCGAACCCCGTTCGGGTATAGCATCCCCGATCCTTAGCGTCATAGACGCTGGACGTTCTAGACGTCCGTGACCACTCCGGGGTACCTCATCCGGAGGAGACAGTATCATAAGAATGGATCTATACAGTGCAGTATTAAATACATTTTATTGATATCCACATGCAAAACATATATGTATACATAGATAAAATCTGAACCGATCGTTACGTTTCATTAGACGGGACTCATGCCCAAATACCGTGAAACGTGCCATAACCATAATTTCCATATCATCAAAACCGTTATTTGTTTTTAGCATGTGAATATATATAAGTAAACCAGAAAACATTTATGCACGCAAGGGTTTAAGGAAAACGGCCCACTCACAGTACAATCCTGCTGAAAACCGAACGTATACCCTCGTTCTGGTACAATTGTACAATCCCTGTCATGTCCAAAGTATACGTAAAGGTCAATACAAACCCCTAACATTTAACCATGAAACCCTATACCGAAACCGGCCCTGCAAAGCCGCCCGAACGCTCTTCTCGAGGCAATAAACCTCATTTTGACCAACTTAAAGATCTCCGATCGACCCAAAACCACCGCCATTGGATCCGGATCGTCGAAACCTAAAGAATGGTGGTGGTCCCACCAAAAACACTGTTCACACGTGCCCCCACGTGCCGGTCAATGTGTCGGTCAACGCAGGAATAGTCCTTGCTGACGTCAGCATGACGTCATGCTGACGTCATCTGACAGATGTCAGGTCTGACATGTCAGACTCTGATAGGTGCCACGTGTCAACACCCGATTGGTCCACTTCACTGATCTGTTAGGCCACGTGTCAGATCTGACATGTGCCACGTATCAGCACGGCACTGGTCCACGTCACTGACATGTCAGTGACACGTGGCAGTCCCTGATTGGGCCACGTCACTGAGATGTCAGTGCTGACTGTGCACTGACATGTGACACGTGTCGACATAATAGTGGTCCATGTCACTGACAGGTCTGACAGGGTACCACGCCATCACCCTTGTCCTCAGACGGGTCGACCCGTTTCTCTGCAACTGGGTCGATCAGACCCGCGATCATGACCCGGTCACCAATCCTCCATTTCTCAACCATTTTCGTTCTAGTTTGTTCCTACATGCTCGTCTCAATCCCAGAAACAGTTCTAGCTAATTAAAATCATCAAACAAGTAATGAATCAAAGACTTACCTCGATGAACAGACCCGGGTTCCCGTCGCCGTTTAACCTTCGTTCAGGTCACTTCAGATCACGAAATCACGTCCTATAAGTTCTTAACAGTCCATAGAATCGAATAGGAACAATAGAACTCGACAACACACGCTGGAAATCAAGCTTCCAAAAATCTGAGTTTCAAAACAGTTTCGGGTTTATGAACAGCCTACCTCACCGTCGTCTGCCGCCGTCTGCCGTCGTTCACCGTCGCCTCTCCGCCTCACCAGCACAGTCCGGCCACACACGATCACGGAGAATGAGTGATGAGCTGGGGTGTTTGTTCGAAATGGATCGTGTGTGCAATCGGGTAGGAAAATATAAAGGGTGGAGGGAAAGGAACGGACGGTCCAGATTCAATCTCAGAGATGAGATCAAAGGTTGAGATTAGATCTAGGGTACTTCAGATGAGTGGCTGAGATCAAAAAGTGGGTTTAATGCTATTTAATCCTATAGTGGATCTGATCCAATCTAGCCAATGGATGAGTGACACTTGTCACTCATCCAGGTGTCCTCCAATCAGAAAATCATAATAAAATATTCGACACGAAAATCGAGATGCGAACCTCCCGATTTCACGTTTCTGACCATAACTTCCTCGTACGAAGTCCGATTTCGGCGTGCCTCCTGTCTACGGACTCAGGACATCGAGATCTACCTAACGCTCCTTGAGTCATGTGAAAATTAGTTGCCAAACGAAAAGTCAACATTTTCGCCCCTAAAGTCCAAATTACGGTAATGCCCCTGAACTTCCGATAATCATAACTTTTTCCCTGATCGTCCGAATTGGACGTGCCACCTGTCTATGAACTCGTTACGTCCCGAACTACGTCACGGTCACTGATCAAAGTCCATTTGACCCATCAATCAAAAAGTCAACAATTGGCCATACCATTCACAAGGGTAAAAACGTCAATTCATACATTAAATTAAAATATTAAAATCCTCGAATTTCCGGGGTGTTACACAAAACCCTAGCATCATAATCAGAAATCAAACCTTCCTCGTAAAACGTGCTGAAAACCGTACTTTCTCGAAAAACATGCAATTAAGTAAAACAGTTATAGCATAAGAAAATAATCATAAAGTCACATGTAAAACCATGAAACAAGTAATTAAAAGCAGTTATGCATGCTCAGTTATAGAGAAGGGGTCCACTCACAGTCACCGGCACGTCACTCGCGCCCCGTACGTTCCGTACGTTCCTCGTCTGCTTCGGGAAATCCCGATCCTGTCACAAGTCACCAAAAGACGTCACTAACACGTCAACATAGGTCCTCCTAATTCTCCCTAATTTTCCCGAACTTCAAACGTACGTAAAACGAAACCCCAGAACTTCAATCCCACGGAACTAGCGCGAATTGACTTCCGATTAACCCGAAACCTATCCCAAAAGATTCGTTACAACTTCTAAACTAAAAACCTAGTTGGAAGTTTCCCCAAAAACCACCGTACGCGCCCCCACGCGCCGCCCAAAGTGGCTGCGCGTGGGCCTCACGCGCCTGCTACAGTGTCATCTTCAACCTGCATTCAAACGGTCCAGACCGGTTCAGCCAAACCGAACCGGCGTGACCGGTTCTCCGCCGTCCGTCCACCATTTTCTTACCTCTTTCCACCAACCTCTTCGTCCTCAACCCAGCAACCTATTCCCCTACTTAAAACACCACAATCTTACCTCTAACCCATCGTCCCTAGCTCGAACCCGTGACCAACCAAAACCTCTGTTCTTCCATTCAGCCACATGTGTCACCTCCCATCACGGCTTCGATGTTAGCAGGTTCCTAAGGACCTAAGGAATCGATTAGGACCTACCAGACACCTCGACTCAGCCCCTAGCCTCACGACTCAACGTTTGAACCAAACGGGAAAAACAGAGCAAGGAGAGGAAAAGAGAAATTACCTGCCTCCCGGTCGCCGCCGTGAGCTCCACCGAGCTCACTAGACTCCCCTCAAGCCTCTGAACACCGCCACAGCTTCAATCCACTGGTTTGATCGCAACACCGCAACACCACCACTTCGAATCCCTCTGTTTTTCCTAAGAACTCACCCCTCCTCTCACACCAGTTTTCCTTGCACGATATTCCACTCTCACTCACTCACTAGCTTCTCACTCAACTCTAGTCACTTACTCAGTCACCAGATCACACAAACACACACGGCCTCTCGACCAATTTCTCCCAATCTCAGTCTCTGTTTCTCTCTGCGTCGAACATGGCTACACACACAAGCACGACTACCCGTTTAATTTTTGCACTGTGCAACATCCTAGAAACCTCTAGCCAAACCCCACGTGTCACAGCCTTGTGGTCCCAAACCAAAATATCCCCATCTCCACTGTACACTTGTCCTGATCCCATTTGCACAAATCCCAATGTGCAAATGACCAAAATGCCCCTACTTGTGAGTCAAAATTACCGTTTTGCCCTTGCCGTTCTAGACCCATATCTCGCTCGTCCGACGTCCGATGAAGGCATGCCGCCTGTCGTTGAACTCAAGACGACGAGATCTACCTAATGGTCCTCGGCCTACGTGAAAATGACAGTCTTGCAGAAAGTCAACGTTTTCCCCCTATTTTAACCAAATTACGATAATGCCCCCAACCTTCCGAACATCATAACTTCCTCCTCGGATGTCGGAATCGGGCGTGCCACCTGTCTACGGACTCGTGACGTCCCGAACTACGTCACGGCCATCGGTCAATGTCCAATTGACCGCCCGAACTAAAAATTAACTTTTTACCCAAACTAGGGGCAAAATCGTCATTCTACGCTAACGGACCCGAAAGTAGCCAACTAAACACCAATCAGACTCACTATTCCGTTACTAATCACTTTACTAATTCCGGCTCTTGGGACGGGTCGTTACACAGGGGCCCAGTTATTTATAAATGTGATTTAGGGCCATGGACCCTAAATGGATTTAAATAAATGGTTTTGGATTTGATAAATCATATATTTGGACTTGTGATGATTTTATGGAAATTCCGGGCAGGGCCCTTGAGATGTTTGAAATGATTGATAAACTGGTTTCCATAAACCATCTTGATATGAGGTTATGTGATGGTCTCCTCCAGGAGTCTGGGACACTAGGGAAGTCACGGTTCATTGCCTGCGAGGGATTATTGTACGGAGCTACCGGACCGTATAGTGACTCAAGAGCAGGATTGCTATGATTAGACGTCTGGGACATCAGACATCTGGGATGTCAGAGATATTGACCCGGAGAGACCCCGGGTAGCACGCGTTGCTTATTATTATACCGTGAGATATGACGTCTGGGACGTTGAGCGTCTGGGACGCTAGGCATCTGGGATGCCCAAGATGGTTTAAACATGTTTTCCTGGAAATGGTATTTATGGTTATTGTTTTGGGCGATGGCCCACTTGGAATTGGAATTGGTATTCTGGATGTCGGATTCATATAATATATGTTGGTTTTTGGTATTCATGGTTTTGGGTAGAGACCCACATGATTTGGTTTTACGGTTTCTGGGCTAAGGCCCTAACGGTTGTTTTTAGTAAATAGTTTACTTACTAGTTTTCGATGCATGCATACGTTTTAATGAAGGGCATTAATGTCTTTGTGAAATGTGTTTTATGAACTTATTTATTTTCTTCCACTCACAACCTTTATTGTTTTTAATGCCCTTCAGGTTGATCACGGATGCAACTGCAGCAGAGATTGGGACATTGCTTGCCTCCTCCATCGATGCTTGCGCACTCTGGAAGCTCGTTGGGGCAGTGGCTTTCGGTTATCCCTTGTCTGACACTTCGTGTCAGACGGGAGCATGACACATCCCACAGTAATCCCGGGGGGATTGGGTTGGGTCGTGTCACACGATCGTCATCCAAGACTCCTGATGTGATAGTTGCCCCCATCATAGCAGAAGAAACCCCAAAAACTATGCCACAAGGAACTTATGACTAGGTAGTCCAAGACCTTAGGATTGCGAAAGCTGGGGCCCGCAAGTTGGTTAACATGCTTCGCGGAAATGCTAGTCTAGAAGATGAAATCAAACGGATGAAGAGAGAGTGCAAACACCTTCAAGAAGCCCGAGATCACTCTAGACGGAACAACGAAGCCTTGGTTAGAAGAATCCATACATTGGAGGGCAAAGTGGGCGAGCTGGAGACAAGCCGTGCAGAGAGGATGCTGATAGAGAATGAGCGAGACGTTGCCCTAAACGAGGTCGTTTTGCTCCGCAGACATTTGCAGTACTCGGATGAGAAAATCAAACTTTTGGAGGTGAAAATCCAAAATCTGAAGAGTGGGAGGTTTCCGAGACACCACCATTTACTGCCACCACATTCCCCCAAAACTTTGTGCCAAAAAGAAATTGAGGCACAAAGGTTGGACATGGCAAGCTGCAGTGGGATCACCACCAAAGAGCGGGAACCAGAGTTAGAGAAAGAGTATGAGCCTACACCGGAACCTGAACCAGAGCCTGAGACCAAAACCAGAAAGGAAGGTGCCCCTGAGATTGTTGAATCATTGTTTAACGATGCTTCCCTACTTTCAGCAGAAGAGTGGGAAGAGTTCAGAAAAACAATGGGTTTTGAAGACATGCATCCGTAGTTTCTTTATGTCACTTTCCTTTCGTTTGTAATTTTCATTCAAATAGTGAATAACCGGTGTGAGCAATCAACATGTGATTTGCCAAACACCCTCCGAATGAATAAATAAGAAAATTATTTATGCTGAATTGTTGGACCAATTGTTGGAACGCAAGTGTTAACTTTCTTTTATCCACTTTTGAATGTGTTGAAGCGAACACTTTCAAATGCTTGTCAATGTGTCGGAATAAGCTCATTCATATGTCCCCATTGCAACCATGGGTGTGCAACGACGGGTTCTAAATAACTTCGAGCGTTAGATGATTAAGTATTTAGTATGTTACCTTCAGGGAAGGGCTTTTGCTCTTTCTAACTGAGGGCTTGAAATGCTTTACTGGAAAGTTCGAGCGCTTCCAGTAAGGAGGCTTTGGAAATGCTTCCCAGAGGAAGACCTGGTGTGCTTCCTGTTGGAAGACTTTAAGCGTTTCCTCCACAAAGCTTTGTTTGCCTCCCAGAGGAAAGCTATGAGCTCTTCCTGAAGGAAGGCGTTGGGTGCTTCCCAGAGGAAGGCTTTGAGTGCTTCCGAGAGGAAGGCTTTGAGTGCTTCCGAGAGGAAGGCTTTGAATGCTTCCGATAGGAAGGCTTTGAGTGCTTGGTACTGGAGTGCTTGGGAGAGGTCCCACGATATCAATTCCTCATTGCATGAACAGCCAAGGGCTCGTCTGTGCATGTAACTCTTCCTGTGGCGCCAATTGGTTAGGCTTGAACCTTTGACATTTGTCGCATTTCTGGACATACTGCAGAGCTTCCTGGCATAGAGTGGGCCAGTAGAATCCTACACTAAGCGTTTTTTGAGCAAACGATCTTCCACCAGAATGATTCTCGCAATGTCCTTCATGAATCTCAGCCAAGACTTTCAATGTTTCAGGATGCTTCAAGCATAATAAGTTTGGTCCCGTGAAGCTCTTTCGAAAGATTCGACCTTTGTCAACATAGTACCGTGCAGCCTTCATCTGGATTTTGTGAGCCTCTAATCGACCATCAGGCAATGTGCCATGCTCCATGTAGTTGATAAAAGGGTCCTGCCAACTCGGTGATGAATCAATTTGTCTCACTTCAATCTCCTTAACATCAATGCTTCGCTGCTCTAGATGCTCAATGGGGATTGAGAGCTTGAATCGATAGTCAAGCGATGATGCTAGGTTGGCCAACGCATCTGCTTGTGTATTTTCAGCTGGGGGAAGTTGATGAAAAGTAAAAACCGAGAAAAAAGCAAGAATTCTTGGACCTTGTTGTAACATCTGAGCATCCTTGCATCACGCGCATCATATTCACCGATCGATTGGTTAGTGATCAGCTGCGAATCCGAATGAATAGCGAGCTTTTTAACGCCCAACTCCTTGGCAAGTGCGATCCCAAAAATCAAAGATTCATACTCTGCTTTGTTGTTAGAGGTTTTGAATCTAAACTGTACTACTTGCTCCATTATTGAGCCATCATGAGTGATGAGAACAATCCCCGCTCCTGCCCCTTTCTAGTTCGAGGAACCATCAACAAAGAGCTTCCATAGAGGGTTGGAAGTTGAGGGTTGCAGAGAAGAGGAACTGTTGCCATGATCATGCGACAAGCTTATTGCCATTGCTGCCTTCTAGTGATGCTGGTATGAACTCCACAACAAAATCTGCTAAGTCTTGGCCTTTGACAGTTGTTCTTGGGCGATAGAGAAAAACATGCTGACTCAACTCTACGACCCATTTCATTACTCGCGTCGATGCATCGGGTGCATGAAGTAACGAATGGAGTGGATATTCTGTCATGATGATTACCCGATGAGCCTGAAAGTACGATCGCAGCTTCTTTGTGGTAACTAGTAACGCCAGAATCAGTTTTTCAAACTTCAGATACCGTGTCTCAGCGTCGAGGAGGGTTTTATATGTGTAGAATACAGGCAATTGAATCCCATTCTCTTCCCGGATAAGTGCAGAACTTAGAGCAACATCAGATACCCCCAGATATAGGAACAGGTCCTCATTATCTTTGGGTTTTGATAGTAGCAGTGCAGACGTCAAGTAGGCCTTGAGATCTTGAAACGCTTTCTCACAACCTTCGTCCCACTTATCTCTGGATGCCTTCTTTACCGCTTGGAAGAAAGGTTGACACCGATCAATTGACTTGGACAAGAACCTGTTCAATGTTGCAGCTCGTCCAATGAGACTTTGAATCTCTTTCAGACTTGATGGAGACTTCATCTCGATAATTGCCTTGATTTTCTTTGGATTTGCTTCGATCCCACGCTGAGTCGCAAGGTATCCCATGAACTTCCCTGCTGATACCCCGAAAGTACACTTCAGAGGGTTGATCTTCATTTTGTATTTCTTCAGCAAGCTGAAAGTCTCTCGCAGGTTGGTGATATGGTCCTCTCGTTTTTCTCCTTTGACCATGATGTCATCCACATAGACCTCCATAGTTTTCCCGATGAGATCTTTGAATATCTGATTGACAAGTCTCTGGTACGTTGCACCTGCATTCTTGAGACCAAATGGCATGACCTTGTAGTAGTACACACCTCGGTCGAACACGAAGGCAGTTTTGTCCTTGTCTTTTTCATACATGAAAATCTGATTATAGCCCGAGTATGCATCTAGGAAGCTTAGGAGCTCATTTCCTGCAGTTGAGTTCATTAAGAGATCGATTCTGGGCAGAGGATAGTTATCCTTTGGGCACGCAAGATTGATATTGGTGTAATCAACACAAACTCTCCAACGTCATGCTTCCTTCTTCTTGACATGTACGACGTTTGCTAGCCATTCAGAGTGTGGAAATTCTTCAATGGATCCAGCAACAAGTAACTTGTCAATCTCCTATTGGATGATAGCAATTTTCTCAGGGGAAAAATTGCGTCTTTTCTGCTTGACTAGCTTATGGTTGGGATTGACGTGCAGTTTGTGGCAAGCGATGGTAGGATCAATCCCCGACATGTCAGACGGAGACCAAGCAAAAAATTCTTTCTCCTCACACAAGAGAGCTATGAGTTCTTCTTTTTCTGTGTCACTCAACCGAGCACCAATACAGGCTTGTTGCTTAGGATATTGAGGGTCAAGTTGAATAAGGGTGACGTCATCATCCGGTTTCCATCCTTTCGGAGTTGGTGGTTCCTCATGAACGTCAGGATCTTGACCCGTGATTAGTTGCTATTTGGGAGACGAAGAAGAAAGCTTGCCCCCAGTAGATGATCCTACCTAGGGATCAAACTCAGCCTCCTTGACCTCCTCCAGCCCTTCTGTGAGGCACCGCCGAGCCATCGCCTGGTCGCCTTTGATCTCCCCGACTCCACCTCAGAGGATAGGGAATCGAATCTTCTGGTAAAGGTTTGACGTGGTTGCGAGGATTTTGTGAAGCCATGGTCTTCCCAAAATTCTATTGTATGGAGAGTACTCGTCCATGATGTAAAACGTATGGGACGTGACAACGGGATCCGAATGTACATCCAGCTGGAGAGTTCCTGCGGTCATGCTGGCTAACCCATTGAAACCTCGGAGTGGAACGACCCTTTTTGTTGTGAGGCTTTCTAACCCCATCTTGCGTACTGCATCTAGGGTAAGGATATTTGCTTCGTTTCCTTCATCAATGTGAATCTAATCAACTTGAGCATGTGCGATCTGGATTGATACGAATAAAGCATCATCGTGCGACCAATCAAGTCCTAACTTGTCCTTCAAAGAGAAACCAACGACAAGGTCGTTGGCCACCCCGGGGGTGGAAACATGGGAGACCTGAGAGACATCCAGTGCATCTCGGATCTTTCTTTTCTTCTGCTTGGAGGTGGTTCCTAGCAACTCCGATTCTACTATGATGGTGTTGATGTGAATCATCTTTGCTGCAGGTTCCTTCGGTCCTTTGTCAGCGGGTCAATCCACATCCTTCCTTTTGACGTACTCAGTGCAATGTCCTTCTTTGATGAGATCCCGGAGATATCTCTCGAAAGATATGCATTTTCCGATGTTATGCCCATAGCACTCGTGGAAGGCACACCACTTCGTTTTATCAGCCTTCTCTTGATCACCATTGACTGGCTCCGACTTCTTGAACCATGGTTTGTCCTTAATTTCATTGTGGATCTAATGGACTGGCAAAGATAGCTGCAAGTTAGGCTTCCCCATAGTTGGTGTTTGGGAGGGTTGACCCGCTTTGCGCTTGTTGGACTTTCCAGTTGCAAACTTTCCCTGGGTTTCATCCTTATTAGATGTCTTATCACTTGCCCCATCATGGTCCTATGCATGTGTGGCGTTCTTCTTGTCCTCCCAGCTTGCATGTCGCTCTGCTAGCGAGAGCATCTTGGTGAGACTTTGTGCATTGTTCATGACTATGTCTCCGCAAAGCTAGCTGTCTCGAGGGAATCCTTGTTTAAACGCCATTGCCGCAACAATGTCACTACAGCCGACAATTCAAGACTTCTCCTCGCAAAATCTCTGTAGGTATTGTCGCAGAGTCTCTTTTTCTCTCTTTCGGACAGAGAAAAGATGGTCATCCTTCACCTCAATTGTCCAAAGTTGTGCGTACTCCTTCACAAATGTCAGAGCCAACTCTTCAAAAGATGCAATCGACCTCCGAGGGAGATGATTGAACCAAGTCATAGCTTGACCTTGAAGAGAAGCTTGAAAAAATTTTCACATGAGCGCATCGTTATGTCTGTGGGGGACCATGACTCCCCGGTAATAATCTATGTGTTTTACCGGGTCGGAGGCTCTTTTGAATTGAGTGAAGTTTGGCGTTGCAAACCTTTGAGGGAATGACTCCTCCTTAATATCCCTTACAAAAGGCGTGGATAATTGTATCTGGCGATGTAGATCGTCCTCTAGATCGCCATCTCGTTGAACACGAAGGTGCCTGTCCAACATACTTTGAACATCATTAGCCCGCAGCGCACTTTGCTGATGCGGTGAGTCATTTCGTGCCAATCGCCGAGAACCTCCTTGAGCCTCTCCCCTTGATCTTTGGGATCGCGAAGTGGAGTAGGCTTCATCCTCCCTCTCACGACCTTGGGTAGATCGTCTTGGGGCTTTATGTGTAGTATGTTGCCCCCTGCTTCTGTGTGAACGCACTACCCGTGAACTTGCCCCGATCCTACTTCCAAGCCTCTCGTGCACCGATGGCCTTGGGAGTTGAGGGCTCCTTTCCTTGCGGGGGTGACTTTCCTCACTAGAGTCGCTTAGAGACGTATCCCGTGACATTGTTCGGCAGTGGACTGTTTCTTTCCCAGGTTGCCTTGGAGCATTCTTTTGTCTTTCAAGCGACGTGGAATGTTTGTCTAGCTCTTGGACTATTCTTTCTGTCAAGAGTCGCTGCAAGAGTTCTGACTGAAGTTGAACTTGTTTGCTCAACCTTTCTACTTGTAGTGCCAAGTTGTCCTGAGAAGGTTAGTGGTGACGTTTTCCTGAGACGTCGTGATGCCCATCCAGAAAGTCCCTTAGATCTATGTTTGTTGTGGGTTGATCTTGTCGTGATGCATTTCCCATCAACCGCCCGCCTGTTTTTTGCAAGGTCGAAATTCCTTCCCCTAGCGCGTGCATTTGGTTAGCTAGAGAGGGGAATGCTCCGAAGCTGAAGGTTGACATCCCTTCGTGCGTCTCCATGGGCGCTTCTATGGACACACGCCTGGGTCGAGTTGGCCGCTCCTCCGGAGTCTCTATGTGAGCCTCATTCCTCGTCTAAGCAGTTGAGGCAGAAACACCTTCTCCAACTGATCGAATGGATCGACGAACCCTAGCCATGCCGAATCAAAGAATCTTGAACAGGAAAGTTGTTGACGGATGATTTAAACAACGTTCAAAATCTTCGAACAATGTTGACGAACGACGAACAAAGAAAGATGAACGATGAACAACAACCTGAAGAACGATGAACACCGTTGAAGAACAATGAACAAACAAGAGATCTTCTTCTGAGTATTCCTCAATTGCTCTCAATGAAAGCACCAATTGTTGACTATTGAGGATTCTTCAGGCTCAGGTTCAAAGAGAAGACGATCGATCACCGTTGAGGATTCTTAAATGTAATTTTTTTATTTTAAATTATTTTCTCTCTCTTATTTTAATTTTAATTGTTAAAAGATTAACTATAGTTAATTTAATGGACAAATGTCGGACTTTTAATAAAGCGTGGTAAGTGAAAGTACTCCTTAAATATCCTATTAAAAGTGAGGTATCAATAAATATTCACTTTAAATAGTCTCGTGATACTTTCTATGTAACGACCCGTCCCGAATATCGGGATTTAATATTATTTAATTGTGATTTACTAATCTGGGATTAGTTGGGCGATTTCGGACGAATTGTGCAAAATGACCGTTTTGCCCCTGGGCGTGGGCAAGACGTTGACTTTTAATTCGGATGGTCAAATGGACTTTGACCGATGACCGTGACGTAGTTCGGGACGTCACGAGTTCATAGACAGGTGGCACGTTCGATTCTGACGTTCGTGGTGAAAGTTATGATGTACGGAAGTCCAGGGGCGTTTTCGTAATTTGGACGATATAAGGGGGAAATGTTGACTTTTTGATCGGGATGCCCGATGGCCGAGGACCGAGGACCGTTAGGAAGGTCTCGATGCCCTGAGTTCGTAGACAGGCGGCACGCATCAATCGGAGTCCGTATGACCGAGTTACGGGTCAGGATGCGTGAGGGGCATTTTGGTAATTTTCTGCACAAGGGCAGAATTGTAATTTTCTTCACGGGACACTGTTCCATTGAAGTAGCCGTGAGGTGGATGCTTTGTGCGATCGATCCCTTGTTTTGTTTATGATTTAATTGAGTTAATTGGACCAGTATGAGGTGGAATTGCACATGTTTGGTGCTGGCAATCGATCAAAAGGACATGGGCACTGGTTGTTTAATGTTTTCGGGTCTGTACAGGGGAACCTTGCACAGTCATTTGAGGACACTTTTGGACGCCTTTAACGGCTGAATTGAATTAAAAGAATGGGGAGTGAGTCGAGAGCGGTTCACTGAGATTGAGAATGAGAGGAATGAGTGAGTTTGGGGCTGAAATTCTCTGAAAACCCGAAACTGGGTTCTGGGGAATTCAAATTCGAATTTCCAGTTTCAGGCCAGCCCAAGCCTAATTGATGAGTGATTGAGCTTCCTGGAACTTCAACGAGTCGAACCAGATCAAATGGGGCAAGCTTGGGAGCTCCTAGGGCCGTGAACGGACATGGTGGACGGCCGGAAAACTCGAGCTTGAGTTGTGACGATTGAGGTATTGTCGAGTTAAATTAATGATGCTAATTAGTTCGTTGTAGTCCTTATTAACTTCCTGTGAAGTTAATTTGATTTTGGTTAAGGATTGGAGGAGCTCTGGTGATCGACCCGTTTTGGGTGATCACGGGTTGTCGACAAGATTGATCGACGGTTGATGCTAATCATGGACACAGAACTGAAATTGGTGGATTGGTGATTGTTGTAGGATCAAGAACGGATGGAATTGATATCGAATTGAGGGTGTTTGAAACGGATCCTATCGCGGGTAATCTGACCCGTTTACCAGTCATTCGGGTGAAGAAGGAGCACTGTAGCAGGCGCGTGGCTTTCACGCGCAGCCACTCACGGCGGCGCGTGACGGCGCGTGGGCACGAATCTCGAGGTGAGGTCAACATGACTTTTATCCTATACATTGTAACGAACATTTTGGGATTGGTTTCGTGTCGATCGGACACCGTCTCGATATTGTTCGGGATGTCCGAAGGTTTTAAATCCAATTTAAAAATACTTAAAAATTCGGGAAAATTACGGGACTTGAATAGGATGTTAATGATGAGGTTAGTGATCCTCTAAATTGATTTCAACAGGATTGGGAGTCCCGGTGATAGTGAGGTGGCCCGGGAGGGCCTATGGCACGCGTATCGAGGCGCTCGGTTAAACGGTCTGTGAGTGGACATTGGTTTTATAAATTCGATGCATGCATAACTGTTTCATGATTGTTATAATTGGGATTATATGATTTATTATGGATATCAGTGAATTTATATGTTTTCACGCTTTTCGAGGCGATTTACGTGTTTGCACGTGAATCGAGGTTTTCTGGATTTGCACTGATTTCCATAAATATGGATGGATATGATTTCATGAAACGGTCACGGATTTGATAATGTGAAATCGGGCCAGGGGCCCAGTTAATTTGTTGAATCGGGCCAGGGGCCCAATTGAATTATGAAATCGGGCCAGGGGCCCAGTTAACTTATGAATCGGGCCAAGGGCTCAGTTGACTTATGTATGTGATTTCGGGTCGGGGACCCTAAAATGGAATTGAATGAACTATTTCGGATTTGATTCAACTATTTGGACTTATGACGGTTTTATGGAAATTCGGGGCAGGGCCCTTGTGACATTTTGGAAATGAATAATAAAATGTGTTCCATAAAACCATCTCGATATGAGGATATTTATATCCTGGTCTCCTCCAAGTGTCGGGGACACTGGAGAAGTCACGGTGCATTGCCTGCGAGGGCTCATTGTACGGAGCTACCGGACCGTATAGTGATCCAGGAGCAGGATTGCTGGACGTCATGGACGTCAGACATCGGGGATGTCAGAGATATGGACCCGGTGAGACCCCGGGCAGCACGCGTTGCTTAATACCGTGAGATATGACGTCAGGAACGTCAAGCGTCTAGGACGCTAGGCATCGGGGATGCCGGAGATGGAAAAATAATAAATGAATATTACTAAATTGATGAAATAACTCTTGGATTGACTTTTGGAATTTGAAACTATGCTTTGGTTTCCGGGCTAAGGCCCTAATGGTTATTTCTAAATAAATATGGGATTATTGGTTTTTGGTGCATGCATATGATTTTACTGAGGGGCATAAATGTCTTATAAATGTTTTAAGCAGACTTGTTTATTTTCGTCCACTCACAGCTTTTGTTTTAAATGCCCTTCAGGTTGATTCCGGATACGACTGCAGCAGAGACTTGAGCATCGCACACCTCCTCCATCGATCCTTACGCACTCTGGAAGCCCGTTTGGGCAATGGCAATCGGTTATCCCTTGTCTGGCGCCTCTTGTCAGGCGGGAGCACGTCACATTCCATGGTAATCCCGGGGGGATTGGGATGGGTCGTGTCATTCTAATAATTAGTCCTTTGGGAAAACCCCAATGAAATTTAGGTGTCTTTTTCTTCTTTTTAAGAGTATTTTCATTATTTAGTAGTGGTAGTTTTGTCAAGTTTTTTACTTTTTCGAAATAACTCTTGTAGCTCTTTCTGAATCGGCTTATATTAGGGGAATGTTGACTATATTAGGTGTTTCCAGGAATGTCGTCTCCTCGTTATGAGTTGTGGTTAATAGCTCTTTCTTGGGCAGACTTGGTCTTCCCTTTTATGGGATTTAGTCCTTGTAAAGAATGGTAGTTTGTGTAACAGTGGCTTTAACCTCATTTTCTAAGGATCTGCCAATAGATAATTGGAGAACTGTGTTGAAGCCAAAGATGTTGTAGAAGACTCTTCAAAGTCTTCAACTCCAGCAAGTGTTGTGTGGTGGGAGTTTCAATTTTTTTTTTGTTAAACCAAATAAATTAAGGGGGACAAACCCACCATCAAAGAGCAAAGCTTACAAACCAGCCATACAAGGCACATGGCAAAAGGGACCTACTAATAGGACACCAACAACAAATTACAAATCAAAATTCTACATCCTAGCTACAAGAGAATTAGTCAAGTAAGGCTTAAATCTAATAGTACTTAACCGACTACGGATGGTAGACATTACAAGATTAAAGACCACTTGAGGAGACCGCCTCACATTTCCAAACAAACGGTTGTTATGTTCCTGCAAGATAGTGGAAACAATCATAGTAAGAGCAAACTTCAAAGTAGTATAGCCCACATTATTACCATTCCAACGAGGGGCAACCATCTGCACAAAAGCAAGCTATAACAAAGACCATCAATTCTCCCCAGAAATATGAAGAATCTTCCCCCAAATCCAAGCACAGAAACTGCATTTAAAGAACAAATGATCATGCGACTCAACCTCCCTATCACAAAGACAGCAAATCATTGAGGGCCTATAGGAATAAGTGTCCTACACGGTCCAGAGTCGAGAGACGCGACTTGATTGCTAGCCAGAGAATGAAACCTGCACGAGAAATAGCTCCAGGAAACCAAACAAGATGTGCACACGAACAATGCGGTCTAGTATCCCTACTCTTATTCCAAAGCGAGGCAGAAGAATACACCCCGTTATTGGAGGCAGTCCAAACAAAAAGATTCGAGGAAGTAGAGTGCACAAGACTAGAATGGCAAGCCCCGTGAATTAAACTGAGATTATTATCGACTGAAATAGGCCAATCCCAAATACCATTTTCAGCACCAAAGAGAGCCTAGCTTTCAAATGGATCCCAAAAATTTGAACAATGGAATCTATCCAAGACGTACGCCAAGTGACACCACTGATCATACTGACATCCCCATTACCAATCGTAGCATAGATGAAAGGCTTAACCAAGCATCTAATTCTCAAAAGTTGTCACCAATTCCATGAACAAAGGTTAGGAGTATTAACAGCCTAGAAACTCCCTTCTTTAATGTAATATTCCTTCACCCATCTCACCCACAAATTATTGCAATCAGGAGCAAAAATATACCAAATGAATCTGGACAGAAAAGCCACATTCCACAAAGCCAACCGCCTAACATCCAAACCTCCCTCGCTCTTAGGAAAACACATATCCTTCCAAGCAACTTTAGCATGGTAGGAACCCAGAAATTGGCCAGACCAAAGGAAGCGACGAAAGATCTTCTCGATATCCTTAGTAATACGCTTAGGAATAAATAGGTGAGAAGCCCAAAAAACAATAACACTACTAAGCACCGATTTGATCAATAATAGGCGGCTAGCAAAGGAGAGCGATCTATGCACCCAGCCACGAATACGGTTCATCATACGCTCAATGAGAGGAGTACAATCCCCAAAATTCAATCAAGAAGTAATTAAAGGCACCCCAAGATATCTCACAGGCAACAACCCATGCTCAACCCCAAGACACTGCATAAGAAAGGAAGCACACCTTATACTTACCCCATCCCCCCTCCCGAAATATAAATACAGCTCTTATCCAAATTAGGCTTAAGACCTGAAATCTCTGCAAATCCCACTAGAGCCCGATTCAAGATAGTAACAGAGTTCATATCCCCATGGGCAAATAAAAACAAATCATCAGCGAAAGTAAGGTGAGAGAGATTTACCTTATCACATAGCCAATGATAACGGAAAGAATGGGACATGGCAATAGATCTTTGGACAATAAGAGAGAAAACCTTCATTAAAATCACAAAAAGATAAGGAGATAAAGGATCGTCGTGCTTGAGACCCCTACGACCAGAAAAGAACCCTGCCAGCTCATCATTAATCGCAATAGAAAACCTTGCAATAGAATTGCAAGCTTTAATCCACCCGATAACCTGAAAAGCAAAGTGAAGAGCAGCCAAGGCCTCAAGAAGAAACTCCCACGAAACAGAGTCATAAGCTTTGTGGATTTCCACCTTGATAGCACACCGAGGAGTACCCGAGTTAAGGTGGTAATCGCGAAGTAGTTCCTGGACCATAAGAATATTATCATCAATCTGCCGCCCACTCACAAAGGCAGATTGATTATAACCAATAATGGACGGTAAGACCAGTGTCATCCGATTAGCAATTATCTTAGTTATTATCTTGTAGGTGGTATTACAGCAAGAGATCGGCCTAAAATCCCTCATATAGGCCTGATTAACCACTTTAGCGATCAAGGCTAGGATAGTAGAATTGGTTTCCCTTAAAAGCTTAGAAGACCTAAAGAACTCTTCAAGCTCCCGATAAACATAGGAGCCAACAATAGGCCAGGCCCGCTGAAAAAACAAGGCGTTAAAACCATCCAGCCCTAGAGCCTTATTAGCCTTCAAGTGAAAACACAGATTGAATCTCATCATCAGTGACAAGTGCCATCAACCCACAACCTTGGTCAATGGATAACACAGCAAAAAATAACCCATCAAAATCCAAACTTCGTACCTCCTCATGGGTACCAAAAAGCCTATGAATGCTTCTCTTTACACCATCAACCCATAACCCTGGTCAGTGTAGTTTTTATGAATGATTCTCTTTCCATCGCTTCGACAATTATTGTTCCACTATTAACAAAATAACGTACTTCTGATATCTAAAGGAAAAATGGAATTCAGTTCAACTTCTGGGCACGCAAGCTTGACAAAATTCAAATACCTAAACCTGAGTCAGGCTCTTATATGCTTAACAGGCTTGGATGGTTTAGGAATAAGGAACTAGACTAAATGGGCTTTTTTCAAAATGAAATATACAAGGAAAGAAAAATATGCTAGGGAAGTTAAATATGGATTTTTATCCAAATATAGTTTGAATTCCTTAACAATATGAGAAGAGTTTGTAAACATGCCCAACTAAAAACGCCTGACGCCGATCAACCTTTTTTTCTCCAATTCCCACAAAAAAGTTTGCAAGGGAATCTGGATAAGATGCACCTAGAATCATTATAGAGATTGGAAGTAAGATAGTTACACGTTGTCATATGTTCTAATATCATTAAGGCAATTAACTCATATGTCTTTACTAATATATAAGTTTATTCAAAAACTTACATATAGAAAAATTAAACTCATAGATCCTTTGACTAGTCAAATGATTATACAATTTAAAATATACCATAGTTTTATATAAATTAGAATTAATGTCATCCAATTCTAAACTAATCCAACAACAATCTAAAAAACACTTATCAAAATCTATCATGATTTCAACATTACTTTTTATTTTTATTTTTTATTATAAGATTATATTGAGTATTATGAAAACATTACTCCTATTTATATTTTTTTTCACTTGCTCATTTAAAAAGTAATATGAATATTTAATCTAACTTAAAGTAAGATAATTAAAAGCAATAATTCTTCAAAAATACTTTTAAATTTAAAAAAAAAATTTATCTTCCAATATTAAATAATTTGATTAATTTCATATAGTTTAAGATTTAATTCTTGAATTTTGCCCTATATCATATGAGTTTCCACCACCATCTCAAACCACCCGCCAACAACCCAAAAAAAAAAAATTATATACCCTTCCATTGGACTCCTAATAATATGGATTTTATTTTTTATTTTGTAGAAAAAAATCAATTGTTACTATATACAATATATATTTATTATATGCATAATATAATAAAGAACCTAAAAAGCCAAAGAAATCAAAAACTAAGGGACACATGGAGCAAAGAGAACAAAAAAAAAAACAATTTTATTTTTAATTGTTTAAAAGAATTCTCAATAACTCAATTATTTTCTTTATTGAAATATAAAAAAGATAAATATGAAATTTATTATTTATAAATTCTGCTTAAGAACTTTTGAATAAAAAAATTTGAAATAAAATCTTATTTTGTTTAATATACAAGTATTAAAGATTTTAAATAAAAAAAAATTGTTAAACATATAATAATGATTTACTCATATCATTATAGAGATTGGAAGTAGTTTTCACAAGTTGTCATATGTTCCATGAACCATGATTGTTCCACATCACACAGTTGCTTGAAAATTATAACACACCAGAAACACAATCCATATAGCAGACTAACTTATCGATTGATATAATATTTCAGATAGGTTCTGCACTGAGGATACGGCGACACGCATTCTGCAGAGGAAGTTTCTGCAACAGCTCAGAAACCATGAATTTTGATATTGTCTTTCTTCACAATACCAGCCTGTAGAAAGACAACGAGAATCCAGGTCACATTCACCCCCATTGTTTGCATTTTCAGAATCATATTATGGAATTGAGATGTAGAACAGGAACAATCAACAACTTCAAATATGACAAGGCAAACATAATATCATCGAAACCATTATGAAGGGCATAACTACCTGGACCAGAAAGGTAGAAACATTCTTTCGCTGATCACCTTGAAGTTGAATGACCTGTAGACAAACAACAATGCGAGAATTAGAGGGTGTCTAATAAACAGCAATTATTTCTTACAGAGTGACACACACCTGCCCTTGCTCTGGGTCCTGGACCACAGTACCATTGCAGCAAAATTCTTTCTTAAGGTCTTTGAGTATCTTGTTGTAGCTAAACTCCTTCTTCAATCCTTGCACAGTTGTCAGGCTTTTCCTGCCGTTCCGTTGCTGAATACGGATGTGCACATACTCTTTTGTCCCAGCACCTGAGTCTTCAGCATTTGCCTCGGCAAAGGGATCTGAACACAACCATTATATCCTAGTCAGATTAATGGATGGAGACCTAAGAAGGATGGGAGACGAGCAAGACAACAAATAACAGTAAAATCGCAAAACATAAAATCAAAATAAATGCTCATATATTGAAAAATAATGGAGGATATAAAGCATGGATAAACCATTCAGGTAGTGAAAACAAAAACTAATGTGACTTTACTGCACATAAATCCTGAAAATGAACCTGATTGGCCCCGTTTATCGCCAACCGCAGAAAAACTAGAGTTCTCCCAGTGTGCTTCGTCAGTCTCGCCACATAGATTTCTTTTAAAATAAATAAATGGTACACCCAACCAAAATGAATGGAATTTCATAAAATTTGTAGCCAAACTGAACCATCCAGGCTCTCAAAACTGCCCCTTTCAAATAGAATGGGCAGTTTCGTATGGCTTATTTTGGTATACCATTTCGATAGAAGTTGATGAGGTCACTATTAATTGACGAAAGATTGCAAACAAATATCTGAAATTGCACATCTACTAAATTGCAGCAGTCCGGACTATCGATCTTACGATGATCCCTTAAACATATAGGTATCCAAATTTTCAACCAACATAATGTCCCGGAGCAATTAAATAACATATCCTAACAAATTTGACAGTAGGCTTGTACAAGCATGGATTAAAGCTCATAAACACACAAAACTAGTTATGATTTAAACACCAAACATACCAAAGGCGGTAGGAATCTGTACGTCGAGCTCAGACATGAACCTCAGCTGATTCAACTGTTAAACCCTGCTAACCAGAAAGCTCGGACCTGCATCACATTTAACAGAATAAGGTATCAAGATTATGGAGATATTTCACATAGACAACCCAAGATGATAACCATGTAAAAAGAACAGATCACAAAGTCCAAATAAAATTCATAACCCATCTATTTCTGTCAATTGCGTAATCATAAAAAAGTAAACGGAATCATAAGTAATTAAAAAAAAAAACTTTTCATAAATTTGGAGCTTGTCTACTAATAAGAATCACAAGTAATTCGAAAAAACTTTTCATAAATTTATAGCTTGTCTACTAATAAGAATAATAAGTTATTCTACCCCTAGTTGAAGGTAAAAATTGAAAAGAACAAAAAAAAAAGGGCTTGACAGACAAAGCACCAAATTTCGACTTCATACAAATCAATTCAAAAACTAATAATTTATATCTTTATTGCGATACAGTATGAATTACTTACTTCATAGTCAATCAAATTAAGGAAGATTTCCAACTTATATACGAAAGCCCTATAAATCAGACCCAGGAATTTAACCACCAAAACCCTAAAGTATAGAGAAATAGAAGTCACAGGAATCGAGGACCCAATTACCTGATCCGATAATTAGGGTTTTTCGGGATTTGCGAGTTGGGCAGCAAAAAAAAACCCTAACCCGAAAATCGGATAAGCCCGAGTTCTCTAGATAGCTGCTTGGGAAGACAGAAAAAGTGAAGGGACAAATCGCTACAGACACGTATTTATGAAGTGATTTATAAATAAAATAACATATATGTGAAGGTGTACAGTAGACTTTGGATTTAAAATCGTCTGAGTTGCACGCGCCGAAATTGTGTCGAGATAATACTGGTGTGGTGTGTCATGTGTGGACGCTAGGTTGGGTCTGGTCTTTTCTATGGATAGCTGTCGTGCAATGGCAGCGGGTACAAATTGGAGCGTAATTCTTCTCTTTGTGCTACTAAGAACCAAAACGGCTGGCGTTTGGATGGCAATGGATGTGGACATCCCACCCGTGCCGACGTTGGGTCAAATTAATAGAAAATATAATTACGATGCGAGTATTATCGAAAATATCACTTTTGATATTCCATAATATAATGGCACAAATAGCAATTTATATCATCAATTTTTAATTACGTAGTTTAAATAAAAATAAAAACAAATTAAATCTACGTGGTTTATCTTTTGTTTATCCAAGAAGCGGGAAAAGAATGAGACATGATTAATTTGATTTACCAAATATTGTTGAGTCATGAGTTGTATGCGTCTAAGTGTGACTTAAGGTAAACTGAAATGCAGTTTTTTGGATCTATACATTGTCTCCGAAGTTGAAGTTTGTTTGGATCTAATCAGTTTGTTGTAGTTTTGAAGTTGGGGCAACATAAGAGCGTTTTGGAGATACAAACTTGTAATGGGCTAAAGAAGAATTGTTCATAATCTTTTAGAAAGTGTTTTGGCGATATGAATTTTTTATAAATTTGTAATGGAGTTAAGTTTAACTATTATATTCACGAAATATCCCGAGGTATTCATCTCCAATTCACATAAAATTTTAACTTAACACTAAAATTAGACATAACCAACTTGGTTTGCAATCACAACGTGAGTTCCTTCCAAACTCCTATTCATTACTTTAAGACTGTACTCAACATTTTCACCTTTCAATTTCCTCCCAAGCTATAGTTCTCAATCCCATATCCGATTCCAGAACACCATTAACTTCCCGAATAAGACATTATCGTTAACATCCACTCTTTAATTGAACGCAAAGCCTTCATAATGTACTAAAGTACCTATTTCCTCGATTTCAAGTTCACATCCAAACACTCGGAATTAAAAACATACTGTTTCTCCAACTTCCCTTCACTGTTTATCCTTCCCTAATTCATATTTTGTGACGACCCAAAAATTCGAGAAAGGAAATTATAATAATTTGAAACGTAAATTGACGTCTTTTCCCCCTGTAATTATTGTGGTCAAAAATTGACTTTTTGCTTGGAATATTTTTTGGACTTTCCGTAAGGACCGTTGTGTAGATCTCGAAGCACTGAGTTAGTGGACAGGCGGCATGCTGAAATCGGAGATCGAACTACAACGTTATGGGTCTAAAAATATTGAGGGGTATTTTTGTAATTTTAGACTTTAAGGGAATTTGGTCATTTTGCTGATTTTGATGACTCGGCAAAAAGAGCTGGTGGATTGGTGACACATGTCACCATAAGGATAGGATTAGTGGCACTGAACCACGTGTTGGGTGGTGTATACAGTATGTGCAAATGTGTGTGTGTGTTAAAGTATGTTGTGAACTCAACTCCCGAAAATTGAACAAGAACACCGTCAACACCAATCCTTACGAGAGAACTACTGAGGAGACAGAGAGGAATTAGGAAGGAAAAAAAATGAAGAGATAAGGAAAGGATGGAGAAAGAGAACCCAGACCCATGGAAACCCAGAAAACCCGAAAAACCTCCATGGACCTTGAATTCAAACTTTGATTCTTAAGGTTTGATTAGTTGAATTGAAGCTAGGATTGTGGTATTTGGTCCTCAATGATTAGGATTGAGATGTCAAGGTGTGGAATTGGACACAGAAAAGGTTCGATTGAAGGATTGGAAACTTTGGCCGAACTGAAGAATTTGACTCTCGATTTTGGGTGAGTTTTTCTGGAAATTGAGATCATAAAACTACTTCCAGAAGTTATTAGAGTCGATTAGAGGAAATGATTGAGGAAATTAAGCGTGAAATTGCAGGTTTTAAACCAGGTCATGAAACCGGGTTAAATGACTCGTTTGGAGGAAAAATGGACGAGGAAGACGCACTGTAGCAAGTATGGCGCAGCCGCTTGCGGTAGCGCGTGGGCACGATTTTCGAGGTATGGTCAACATGAGTTTTAATGTAATCGATGTAACAAACATTTTGACGCAGGTTTCGAGTTAATCAGATACCGTTTCAATATAGTTTTGAGAGTCCGAAGTGTTATGTTACATTTTTAATACGTATTTGAATCCCGAAAAATTATCGGATTGTATTGAGAGGTTACTTGGAATAGTAGTAACCCTTGATAATGGTTTTTTACAGGATTTGTGGTTCTTGGAATTTCGGAGGAGCGTACGGCTCGGAATCAAACCACGTAGACAGTGTATGAGTGGACGTTTATTTTATAAATTATTATGCATGCATAGTAAATGTTTTCCATGATTTGAGTTGCAATGATTTGGCTGATGATTTGATATGAATACTTGGTGATTTTATGGATTTAAATGTTGGTTTATGGACGTGATTTTACCGATTTGCGTGAAAATAGTCTTTTGGGCTTGAGACCATGTTCGTAAATGGTTTTGACTTGGATTTGAGTCAAGAAATTTGTGAAAGCCTAGTGGTTCACTTTGTGAGTTGTTTCATGATATGATATCTTATCGGATGTGACTGACCCTAGATGTACCGCTCGGATGCATCTGATCCTGAGGATGTGTTTGGCTAAATGTGACTGATCCCGGGGGTTGAAAGCCTATATGTGTCTTATCCCGATAATTTGGCATGTTGGTTTCCTACTTGTAGTGCCGATGTGATTGTGCACTTGTGAGTAGGGTGGATATTGTGATCTTGTAACTTTGTGATCTTGTAACTGATGTTTATGCATTTGTGAGTAGTGCTATTTGATTATTGTGATTGATATTTGAGTACTAGTGACCCAGTACTGTTGTTGATGGTCTTTGTGACTAGTTTGATGTTGATGGTTATGTCCTGATATTTTACATAATTTGATGAAACAAATTTCGGGAAATGTAGGCCATGGGCTTTGATGAATTGTGGGTCCCACGGTTTTCTATGTGATATGATTTGAAATCTAGTTGTTCATATTTTACTCTGTGCATGCATGATTTATAATTGGAAGGTAAAGAGTTTATTTTTGAAATGAATTTTCAAATGATGTTATTTTTGTCCACTCTCGCCTTTTATGTTTTTTTATGACCTTCCAGGTCGTGGCACGAAGATCGGGCTGATCGCGAGGTGGAGGCATGAATAGCAATCAGTACAGTTATCCCTTGTCTGACAGGTGCTGAAGGTGTTTTCGAAACTTTAGTTGACTTGTCAGACATGGGCATAACTAGACATGGTTATCAAAATCCGTTTGGGACGGGTTCTGTCATATCTGCTAAACCACATAATACTTCTATCACGTTTGACAGGACCCGTCTCAACTGGACCTCGATAACCGTGCCGGTCCTGCTCCCGTCTGACAAGTCAACTGAAGTCCCGAAACTATCCTTCAGCACCTATCAGATAAGGGATTTTCTCCGCTTATGCCTCCGCCTCTCGGTTAGCCCCGAACGTCGTGTCACGGCCTGGAGGGTCATCAAAACAGAAAAGTGTGAGTAGACAAAAATATATTCGTTAAAAACACATTTGAAAAGACATCATTTACCCTCCAGTTTATCAAACCTGCATGCATAGGGAAAACATATGAAACACAATCACTGGCTTTCAGCCAAACCATCTAACAAGTCAAATTCTCGGCTCTCGGGCCAAACACATGAAAACATAGTCACCAGGCCACACAGACAAGAACTCGTACTCAATACCAGTACGCAACATCAAACAGTACTATGCACAAGGTCACAATCAATTACTCAATCAATCAATCAATCAACATCAAACTATTCACAAGTGCACAAACCATTACACTGTCACGGCTGCACTGCGCGTAGGCCATAACCCCGAGCATTAGCCATCTGGGAACACCCTAAGCCTCGGCTATCTGGGAATACATCTCACCCCGAGTACCAGCCGTCTGGGAACACCCCGAGCTCCGGCTGCCTGGGAACAATCACAATCATATCCCTGAGCTCCGGTCGTCTGGGACCACCCCTAGCTTCGACCGTCTGGGCATCCATAATCACAATGAAAATCATCCCGGGATCATATCCCAAAACATCTCAATCAAATCCTTGACTTCAAACCAAGTTAAAATCGTTACCAACCGGGACTCAAGCCCAAATAGCATTTATACGTAAATCCATAAAATCATATCGAAAACATTATAATAATCCAGAAATCAGCCCTGACTAACCAATTAAGTCAAAATACTCTGTTGGAAACCTTTTTAACTCCGGGCCTAGCCCAAAATACCAATTGCACATTTCCTCGAAAAACGTGCCCGAAAGACCGATTAAAATATTCATTAAATCACACATAATCATACATCATCATGACATCATTGCAAGTCAATTTATGCAATCAATCATGGAAAAACATTTAACTATGCATGCATCATGGTTTATAAAACAAACGTCCACTCACACACCATCCAAACCGCTCGCTTCTTGAGCTGCATGCGTTTCCGTAATTTCCGACACTTGCCAGGAACCTCGAATCCTGTCTAAAATCATTATGTAGGGTTACTAACAAGCTAATTTACATCATATCAATTTCCCATAATTTTCCGGGATTTAAATATTATTTTAAAATAGAACATAAACCGTCGGACCCGCGAAACATTATCGAGACGGTGTCCGATCGACTCGAAAGCAAAACCAAGATGTTTGTTACACTGTATAGAGTAAAACACATGTTGACCACTTTCCCAGAAAACAGCCCACGCGCCCTCACGCGCCGCCGCAAGCTGCTGCGCGTGAAAGCCACGCGCCGGGAACAGTAACCTGCACAGTGTCGTCTGCTTGACCCGTTTCTCTGATATTCGGGTCTGCGACTCGCGTCGCAACCCGATTCGTTCTCCTTCAATTCAAGCTCAATTGTATCTGTTCTTTCACTCATTCTCATCTATTCTACATGTATTTTGGATCTAAGACCTTAATTTAATGAAATCATACTCTGAAACTCACGACTCAACATGGATACCCGACGGGTCTCTAATCGGGTTCCACCCAAAATCAACCCGTATCGTTCAATTAAACACACAGGAAGCATCGTATGTCCATTCTAAGCATAATTATGGAATCAATTTCAACATTTCATACCTCTATGTAGTCAAACACAAGCTCCACATTTTCCAAAAGGTCACAGTTTCAGTTCTTCATCAATTCCCAATCAATTGGCTTCCCAATTGATTTGGTTTGAGTCGTCCAGCTCCCAGGAAGCTAAAGATCACATCCGTTTCAATCGAAACCGTCTAAAACATCAAATTCGATATTAATTGCTTAAGGACTGTTTTCGGGTTTCACAGTAGGGTTTTATCCAAGTTTGCTTTGTTCCTCATTCGATTTTTCTCTCCAATTCAAGCTAAATAATCACTATAGTCACTGATTTTCCTTTTGTTCTGCTGCAATTCGATCACAAGGTTTTTGAGGAGGTTTTTGGGTGTTCTCTGTTTTCGGTTTTGAAAGAATACACACCTGCACACTTTTGTTTTCTCTTTCATTTCAGTTTAAATCCTCACCGCCCCTTTAATCATGCAGTATCATCACTTAGCCACTAATCAACCTTAATCAAATGACAAATGTCATAAAATGCCACACACTCACCCACAATGACAATTACATATGTAATTCATTTAGTCTCATTTATCCTCTAACATGGCTGAATCAGCCAAATTAAGATATGGTTTATCAGTTAAAAACAATTTACAGTTTTACCCTTATCGTAACAAACTACCGAAATGCCCCTCCTTGTTCTAAACCCATAACTTTTTCATTCGGACTCCGATTACCGCATGCCACCTGTCTACGGCTTCAGCGTCCCGAGACCTATCAAACGGTCTTCCCGGAAAGTCCAAACAATGTCCCGATCAAAAAGCCAACTTTTGGCCCCCTTTTGACCAATTTACCAAATTGCCCTTAAACTTCCGAACGTCATAACTTTCTCCTTGAATGTCGGAATTGGGCGTGCCACCTGTCTATGAACTCGTGACGTCCCGAACTACGTCACGGTCATTGGTCAAAGTCCATTTGACCGCTCAAATTAAAAGTCAACTTTTCGCCCAATTCCAAGGGCAAAATCGTCATTTTCCTCAAATTTTCCAAATTTTCCATTTTCGAATTTCCTTGGCGTTACAACCTTCCCCCCTTTAAGGAATTTCGTCCCCGAAATTCGATCACAATATTTAGTCAACCAACGCAACAGTACAAACACATAACTGTACATAACAGTACAATAGTACAAAACTTTACAACACAACCACAACATAACAACGTACAATAGTTCAACTGTACAACAATATGTACAAACATACAAGGATATAAAACATTAATCCCCGGGGTATCACCATTAACTCCTCTCGGATGATGCATTAGTAGCAAGTGGGCCTGAAGGCCGACCACGTCCTCGTGGTACGCCCCTAGTGCTAGCAGCTCCTCTTCCACCTGCGGTTCGCGAAGTTGAGGCCGTCTCCGAGCCCTGCTCTGAGGTGCCACCCGTGGGTCGATATGGACAAAATCGCTTAATATGCCCAGCTTTCCCACAGAAATAACAACCCTCTGTTCTAAGCCGTCCAGGTCAACCGCCCCTATATTGCTGATCTGAAACATTCTGATTATTCCCTCGCTCATTCCCATCATCATTCGAACTGAAGTGAGAGCCCCCAAAAGGATCAAGGCCATCACTATTTCTTTTTGGTGGTCCCTGAGGCGTCACTCCAGTATCCTGACGCTCTCGGCGTTGTCCAGAACGTTCTCGGGGAGGCGAAGTCGCTTCTACACGTGTAGCAGCATCTGATAGCTCTCGAAGAGTGGCATAGTATCCAACTGTCACAGCGGACCGAATCTCATTCTTCAGTCCATACTCAAATTTGCGACACTTATCCTCTTCATTAGCCACATATTGAGGAGCAAAATTTGATAGGTTCAAAAATTTCTGCTCATAGTCCGCCACTGACGGAGTCCCTTGCTGCAGTTCCAAGAACTCAACCTCTTTCGCATTACGAAACGAGCGGGGGTAAAACCGATCCAGGAAACGTTCCCGAAAATCCTCCCAAGTCAAGGTGTGGGCATTCAAACCAGTCATCTGCAACCCGCGCCACCACTGGTAGGCGTTGCCACTCAACATAAAGATGGCTAACAAAACCATGTCTCCTGGTGGACATCGCATGACTTCGAAGATCTGCTCAAAACAAATAAGCCACTCATAGGCTTCCTCCGGATCTGACTGGCCGGTAAATCTTGTAGCTCCCAGACGTTGGGCTCTCTCAACATCTGGACCGTTAAACTCATCATCAGGCCGTACACAGGGCTCACGTCGTGGAGGCATAGCAAATCAATAACCGTGCTCTGATACCACTTTGACAGGACCCGTCCCAACTGGACCTTGATAACCGTGCCCCGTCCTGCTCCCATCTGACAAGTCAACTGAAGTCCCGAAACTATCCTTCAGCACCTATCAGACAAGGGATTTTCTCCGCTTATGCCTCCGCCTCTCGGTTAGCCCCGAACGTCGTGTCACGGCCTGGAGGGTCATCAAAACAGAAAAGTGTGAGTGGACAAAAATATATTCGTTAAAAACACATTTGAAAAGATATCATTTACCCTCCAGTTTGGCCGATGACTCTGACGTAGTTCGGAACGTCAGGCGGTCAAATGGACTTTGGCCGATGACTGTGACGTAGTTCGGAACGTCACGATTTCATAAACAGGTAGCACGCTCGATTCCGACGTTCGAGAAAAAAGTTATGACGATCAGAAGTCCAAGGGCATTTTGGTAATTTGGTTGAATAAGAGCAAATAGTTGACTTTTGACCCGGGGGTCCAATGATAGGACCATCCCCGAAAGGACATTGATACCCGTGCCCGGTCCTACTCATGTCTGGCAAGTCGACTGAAGTTCTCAAACTACCCTCAGTACTTGCCAAACAAGGGATAATCATACGTGTGCCCACTCATGCCTCCACTTCTCGAATAGCCTCGATCATCGGGCCGCGACCTGGAGGGTCAATAAAAACACAAAAGTATGAGTGGATGAAAATAAATCAGTTCTAAAACATGTTACAGAAAAGACGTTTCTACCCTCCACGTAAAACCAATGCATGCATTCAAAAATCATTTCATAATCCATTTCATTTTTCCAATATAAGAAAATCGTGTTATGAAAAATCAAAATCATTTTCTTTTTCTTAACTTTCGGGTCTTAGCCCGCAATCATAAACACAGGGCCTCAGCCCAAAATCATAAATCAATCCAAGTACCGAACATAACCCAAAAATCCATCAAGCCATGTAAACCGCGCTATTGCCCAACACATTCGAAAATGTCAGGAATCAACAGTAATTCACAAGTCAATCAATCTGCTGGATCTCAAGTGCGCCCGAGTCTTTAAACTCAAAACCATGCTCATAGTCAGGCTTTCCCGGGATATCAACGAGTCTTTAAACTCAAAAATAATCAACAGGCCTCGGGGGATATCACAATAACCGAGTCTTTAAACTCACATATCAATCAAGGGCCCTCCCCCGTCAATTAACCGAGTCTTTAAACTCAAAATCAGATCCAGCCACATCCGGGTCTTTAAACCCAAAACCATTTTTAAATCACAACAAATCTAGATTCCATCGTAAACCAATTTCCCAAGTTAAATCCGATATCACACTTAATTGAAATAGAACTCATGTCCGAATTTCACATCTAAATCCCAACTCATATCCGTCATCCATCCCCGAATCCGAATTCGCAATAATGATTCCGTAAGCCGGCATTCGGAAACATCATCCCGAACCCAAATCCGGAAATCCATCTTCCAGTTTCCGAAACCCGAAATCTCGTTCATCAAAGCCACTTTTATGAACTGAGCATCAAGCCCGAAATCGCTTTTCCAAAAAATCCATTTTAAATCTTTGAAATCAAATCGTATTTTAAATACCAAATTCAAATCACCAAAATCACGGTCAAACCACAACATACTCGAAATCTCATAAAACGTGCAAATCCGTAATAATCTCGAAATATATGCCAAAACCATAAATCATACTCACAATCTTAATCAAAACATCATCAAAACCATGATACGCCCAAACCGTATAAAACATTCGTTAAACCATCATCAAAGCATAGGTGAAACCATAGTCTCGAAGTACGTACAATCGCATATCGTATATCGAAATACGTAAAAATACCGAAATCGCAATTACCATAAGCATAAGCATATGAATCATAATTGTAAAGCATAGAAAAAAATTATGCATGCATTGAAGTTTGGAAAACAAAGTCCACTCACACATATTTCGATGTTGCCTCGATACACGTGCACCTATGCCGTTTCCGGCCAAACCACTATCACCGGTTTTTCCGAACCTGTCCAA
Organism: Prinsepia uniflora; assembly: GCA_032719365.1. Classification (NCBI taxonomy): domain Eukaryota; kingdom Viridiplantae; phylum Streptophyta; class Magnoliopsida; order Rosales; family Rosaceae; genus Prinsepia; species Prinsepia uniflora. Next base: position 49,636,023 of record CM064870.1, on the reverse strand, counting down.
ATCCCATAAGAAGGTCTTTAACTACTTCATAATGATCATACTTAAGCCCCATAATTTTCCCATATTTTTAACTATTTTTAACTGAACCCTAAAACCTTCAGACATCCCGAAACATATCGAGACGATGTCCGATTGAATCGAAACCAGCGCCAAAATGTTCGTTACATTGAATACTTTAAAAGTCGTGTTGGAACATTCCTCGAAATCCATGCCAAGCGCCCACACGCGCTGCCCAAAGGGGCCGCACGTGGGAGCCACGTGCCCAGCATTGTTCATCTTCAACCTCTGCCGAACTGGACCCGGTTCGGTTCAGGCCGATCTACTCGAACTGAAGAGCACGGTTTTTACTCAGTTTTAAACGATTTTCAATTCTAATTAGCCTAGTAGTTTCGTCCTGAGCTCTAAAATCGATTCCTTATCCAAAAACATTAAATCAAGGCCTGAATTTTACCTTCCAAACGAAGATGACGTCTCCAAATTTTTCCTCCTCTGTCCAGCCATCACAGACCGCTCTCAGCCATGGTTTTAATTCCATTCATCCTTTGGTCACCTCCAGAATAGCTTCTACTAATTAAAATCAGTTATCAACCACTGAAACTCAATTTACCATTTTTAATTTAAAACCCGATTTTTCATGAAATTCGACTTACTGTCCGTCCCAAGCTTCGAAAATGAGCCTATTCCATTCTCCAAACCTCCAGTAGTCTCTCTCATCCCTTATAGTCGATCAAACCATCAAAAACCATGATTGTCATTCAATTCCCAGACTTTAGAGCTTCTCGGGTTTCTTCGGCTATCGCCGTCGAACCTCACTGTGGCTGCCAGGAGTCTCAGTACAACCTCCCCTACATTTTTCCTTCACATCCCACCACCACTGAATCAAGTTTGAGAGGATTGGGTTTCACGATCACCCATGTTCCTCTATTTTCCTATTTCTCAGTACTCCCCACCAGGCTCTCACCCGAGCACCCTCTTTGTGCACTCTCACACACAACCACCAGCACACACACACACCCTCTGATCTCTCACTCAATTATTCAAATGCACCCCGTGCTCTGCTCAAACCACTCAGTCGCATAAACAAGTCCCCAGTGCTCTGTTTTTCATTTCCACTAACACCGTTCAATTTCCAATTTTCCAACATCACACACTCCCTTGTGCCACTAATCCCTCATTTCTCAGTGAAAATTGTCACTTAACCAGTTAAACTATTCAGCCAAACAATCCACCACGGCTGTTTCAAGTTCCCACATTTCAAATTACCATTTTACCCCTACCTTGACAATTTACCAAAATGCCTTTTGCACTTCTAGACCCGTAACTTGGTCGTCCGAACTCTGATTGACGCGTGTCGCCTGTCTACGGACTCAGCGTCTCGAGACCTTCCAACAGTCTTCGAATTACGTGAACAGTCCATGTCGTTTGAAAAGTCAACAAATTGCCTCTATTTAACCAAATTACCGAATTACCCTTGAACTTCCGAACATCATAACTTTCTCCTCGAATGTCGAAATCAGACGTGCCACCTATCTATGAACTCGTGACATCCCAAACTACGTCACAGTCATCAGTCAAAGTCCGTTCGACCACTTGAACCAAAAGTCAACCGTTCGCCCGATTCCAGAGGCAAAATTATCATTTTCTTCAAAAAAAAAATTCCAAATTTTCCTTTTTCGACTGTCCGGGTCATTACATCCAATGGCCGAGGGCCGAGGACCGTTACATAGATCAAGAGGATATGAATCCGCAGACAGGTGGCATGTCAAATTTGGACGTTCGACGGAGAAGTTACGGTTCACGGAAGTACGTACGCACTATTGCACGATTTACGTAACGGATGCTTTTTGAATTAAGTGGGCCCCAGATATTTGTCATTGGTAAATGGATGAGTGACAAGTGTCACCCATCCACTGGCCATCCCTTTTCCTTCATGCATATAAGTTCATTGCCTTGTTTTTCATCCAACCCGATCTCATTCCAAAACTTTGAACCCAAACCAATCCAACCCTTTCCTTATGATCTCGGTTGTGAGACCCTGAGAGTGAGAGGAGTGCTGGATTTTGATGGTGGCCGGCAGGAAGCAACGTCGCCGTGGACGGCGGCCATAAACCCGAGAAGGTACTCAGTTTTCCCATTCTTCCATTTTGATTCAATTTTTACATTATGGATTGTTTTGGATGTTTGGATAAGGTTTAGTGGGTTGCTAAGAAGGTTTTAGGACGGTTTTGGTGGTGGTTGGCGGGCTGAGGAGCCGTGGGAGGAAAATGGGAAATTTGGGTCGTGAGGTTCAATTCGAACCATGGGTTTTAGGTGGTTGTTTCTTAAGTTTGATAATTGGGAATGATAGAAAACATCAAAATAGGAAGTTTAGGATTGAAATGGAGAAGATTAGACGAAAAATGAGGATTTGAGAGGCCTAGACCGGTCACGCCGGTCCAGTTGCAGGCCCTGAACCGAACTGACCTGTCAGGGCCCACCCCTAATCCCCCCATGATTAGGGACTAAACCCTGCTCTCGTCTGACAACCCAAAAACGAAAGACCGAAACAACCTCACAGAAACCACAAATTACATTGTCAGACGCAGGAGAATTTACAACATCCCAGAGTCAGCAATTATACAGAGCATAGTACCACACTAAGAAAGCAAAAACCGATACACAAAACATACGCACAACGGAAAATTTAAATCACTCCGGGGTCACTCCCGAGTATTCTATGCCTCCGACGCTGCCTCAACGTCAACCCCCGCGCTAGCTCCACGACCTGGAGGGCAATTAAAAACAGAAAAGTGTGAGTGGACCATAAAGAATAAGAGTTTCAAAAACCATTTAATAACAAACCAAGGTTTGGCCCTCCGTTTTGAAAACATGCATGCATAACCCATTTATTAAACACAGCTATAAAGCACATAGTAATCATCATAAAAACAGTTATAGAAACCACGTCATAAGCATCATAAAACCATATCATAAAGCATAAATACCAAACAATCATTATCCGATCAAACCTGCTGGACCTATCCGAGTCTTTAAACTTCCGAGTCTTTAAACTCAATCCAGGCCTCAATCATCCGAGTCTTTAAACTCCCGAGTCTTTAAACTCAACAGGCCTACGGGGGAAAATATCAATATCCGAGTCTTTAAACTCAATCCGGGTCTTTAAACCCAATCCGGGCTCGTCCCCCGTCAATCACAATATCCGGGTCTTTAAACCCAATAATCAGATCCAGTAAATCCAATCCAAAACCGTTTGAAAACCATTTCTAAATCCATATCCAAACCCGAATCCGAAATCACTGGTCTGATGCCCTTCCGGCATCCAGAACCGTCGTTCCGAACCCAAATCCGGAATTCCACTTTTCAACTTTAAAACCAAATTCCGCTTTCCGAAATCCGATTCTAAAACCGAAAACCTTAATCATCGAAATCACGTTCCAAAATCCCTTTATAATCATTGAAAACCATTTAACATTTAAAATCCCAAAATCATGGCATCGAAATCAGAATTCAAAGCTTCCTCGTAAAACGTGCTAAAAACCGTACTTTCTCGTAAAACGTGCAATTACATAAAACAGTTATAACATATTCGATACTCATGGAATCACATGTAAAACCATAAAACAGTTATGCATGCTCAATTATAAAGAAGGGGTCCACTCACAGATACCGGGCACGTCACTTGCGTCCAGAATGTCCTGCACGTTCCTCGACCTCCTCGGGGACTCCCGATCCTGTCACTAGTCACCAAAGTACGTCACTAACACGTTCAGTAAGGTCCTCCTAATTTTCCCCAAAAATCTCCGGGTCCTAAACGTAACAAACAGAGACCCTAAGCCTTCAACCTCGCGGAACTAACTCGATTCGACGTCCGATTAACCCGAAAACTATTCCCATAGACTCGTTACAACATCTAGACCAAAAACTTAGTTGAAAGTTTCCCCAAAAACCGCCGCACGCGCCCCCACGCGCCGCCTAAAGTGGCTGCGCTTGGGCCTCACGCGCCTGCACAGTCACTGTTCATCTTCAACCTTCGAACCCGTGCACTGTTCAGGACCGGCGTGACCGGTTCTCCGCCGTCCGTCCACCATTTTCCTCCCTCTTTTCATCATTCTCTGCTCCATCTATCCAATAATCCATTCCCTTCATCCAATCACTCCAACACAGCCTACATCTCAACGTCCCAAGTTCGAAACAAAAACCACTCGTACCCCTGTTCTTTAATCCGACCACCCGTCCATTTTCCCAGCCTCAAATTGTTTCCCTGAGCTCAAAGACAACTCACTGGACTCCTTAAAACCCCTAAAACAGTTCGACTCAACCTCAAAACCCACGACTTTAAGTTTGAACCCAAACTGAAAAATAGAGAACACAGTAAACTCACTGTCGTTCTGGCCTCCTCCGTACAATCTCTCGTCACGACTGCACAACCAGCAGCTACCTAGGACCCTAATGAACTCACCAGACCTCACCAAACACCTCGACTCAGCCCCTATCGTCACGACTATCGATTTGAACCTCACAGGAAAAACAGAGCAAACAAGGGAATTAGAGAAATTACATGTGCTCAGGCTGCCGCCGTGAGCTCCACCGTGGCTATGCGACCCCTCTAATCCTCCTCCGTCCTCTGGACACCACCACAAGCCTTGATCGATCTATTTCACATCAACACCACCACTAACCTCCCTCGACACTTCTTTGTGTTTTCCCGAAACCTTACCTCCCTCACACACACAACCACCCAACTTCTCAGCCCAGTCCTTGCACTCCCAGCCTCCTCTGAACACACTCTCACACCCACAAACTCACACACTCACCCAGAACCCGATCAATTCCTCTCAACCTCACTCTCTATTTTTCTCTCTTCGAACACGACTACACACACACCGCACAGGTTTAAAACACACACACCGTGCACTTGTGTAGAAGCCACTACACACACTGCACGTGTCACCATCCCAAGGGCCCTCTCACAAATATCCCAATCTCCACTGTACACTTGGCCTTATCTGATTGGCCCAAATCCCAAGACACGGAAAGACCAAAATACCCCTAAAGTCTAAATTACGATTCTACTCTTCCCCGTTCTAGACCCGTATCTCGCCCGTCCAATGTCTGATGAAGGCATGCCGCTTGTCGTTGAACTCAGGACGACGAGATCTACCTAACGGTCCTCGTTCTATGTATAAAAATCCTAACGTGCTAAAAGTCAACTTTTCCCCCTTCGTTTACCTAAATTACGGTAATGCCCTAAACATTCCGAACAACATAACTTCCTCCTCGGATGTCGGAATCGGGCGTGTCACCTGTCTACGGACTCGTGACGTCCCTAACTACGTCACGGTCATCGGTCAATGTTCAATTGACCACCCAAACTTAAAGTCAACATTTTACCCAAACTAGGGGCAAAATCGTCATTCTATGCTAACGGGCCAAACGTAACCAACTAACCACCGATTAAGCTCACTAATCCGTTACTAATCACTTTACTAATCCCGGCTACAGTCGCCAGCGCGTGAGGCCCACGCGCAAGCTGTTCTAGGGGCGCGTGCACTCTTCTTTGGGGAATGTTCCAACATGTGAAAACATCTATTCGATGTAACGAACATTTTGGGACTGGTTTTGTGTCAATCGGCCATCGTTTCGATATAGTTCGGGTTGTCCGTAGGTTTAGATTTTCGTTTAAAAATTGTTAAAAATTCCGGAAAATTACGGGGCTTTAGTGAGGGGTTATATAAGTAGTTAGTAACCCTCTAAATTAATTTGGACAGGTTCGGGAATCCCGGAGACGACGATTGTCCTTGGAGACGATTATGGCACGCAAGGCGCGGCTTCGGATGGTCTGTGAGTGGACTTGTTTTATGAATTCGATGCACGCATAAATGTTTTATAATTGTTTTAGAATATGTTTTATGATGCCATAAGTGCATTTGTTTGTGGTAGCCTAGGATTTACGTATTTGCACGTATTTCGAGATTTCTGTTTTTTTACGATGCTTATACGTGCTAGGTTTTCAACGAGGATTTAATAAATTGGTTTTGGATTTGGAAATATGAAATTGGGCAAGAGACCCATTTGATTTACAAATTCTCGGACTTGGAGTCCATTTGATTTGACGAGAAATCGGACCGAGGGTCCATTTGAGTTATACAATCGGACCGAGGGTCACGTTGATTTATGATTCGGGCTTGAGGCCCATTTGGTTGTAATATCGGGCTGGAGGCCCATTTGACTGTAGTATGGGCTTGAGGCCCTATTGGTTGTGAAATCGGGCTTGAGGCCCCGTTGCTTTATGGTTTCGGGCTTAGGGCCCAGTTAGCTGTGGTATCGGGCTTGAGGCCCAGTTAATTGTAACATCAGGCTTGAGTCCCAGTTCAGTTTGTGAAATGAGAATTCGGGCATGAGTCCCTGTAGAACTGTGGATTTGGGCCGAGGCCTATGAAATGAATTTGAATCGGATTCGAGGAATCCTATTGAGATGAATCAGGTATGAGACCCAGTTGAGAAATGTTTTGAGAAAGAAAGTATTATGAACCCTCCATATGTTTATATGGTCTCCTCCAGACGTCTACTTGGAGAGTCACGATCCACATACCAGAATGGGTATCCCTATAGGGATCCCGTTCCAGTAGTGGGGGTTACTATTTATGATGTGGTCCCGGACCAGATTCCGGAGAGATAATCGGACTAGGTCCGAAGATAGAGCCTCCCAGATGGAGAATTCCAAGGAGAAGACTCGGAGTGAGACCCCGAGTAGTGTGCACACTAGTATAGATATGATTAATCGTGACTATATCGGGGATGTGTTCCCTAGGGATTGTGTGCCCCGAGTTGGCATCTTCTCTGAAGTGCCTCGGATGGGTTATGTGTATATTGATACGTATGTGGTTTGAAAGTGATTAGGGGCCGGAGACCCCGAATTCCGTTTTTTATGACTTAGAAAGTGATTTGGGGCGGAGACCTCGTATTCGATGTTTTGAAAATGGTTTGGGGCGGAGACCCCGTATTCGATGTTTTAGTACTTCACTGAGAATGGTTTTGGGCTGAGACCCACGTGACTTGATTTGAGCTGAGTTCCCACATGTATTGTTTTATGGATTTACGGGTTTTTGTGATTTCGGGTCAGGGACCCAAATGAATTTACAGTTCATGACGGTTTATGGGGACCGGCATGAACCCTTGAAAGGTTTTTATGGGTCATGACGATTTATGGGAATCGGGCACGAACCCTTGAAAGGTTTTGAGAATGTTTGACAAATGGTTTTATGAACGTTTTGATAAATAGTTTTGAATGCATGCATATGCTTTTAATAAAGGGCATAAATGTCTTTATGTAAAAATGTTTTTATTGAAATGATTATTTTGTCCACTCACGACTTTTGATGTTTTAATGCCTTCAGGTTGATCGCGGATGCGGGCTGTAGCAGAGACGAGACATCACACTCCTCCTCCTACGATCATTGTGTGCTCTAGAAGCCCCGGTGAGGGCTAGAGACGGAATTTTCCATGGTCTGACACTTCATGTCAAACGGGATCAGGCGCGTCCCACGTTAATCCCGGGGGATTTGGGACGGGTCCTGACAGTTTGTGCAATCTTTATATCTACGGAATCAAACCTTTAAATCTTTAACATAAGCAATCAGTTTCGAAGCACAAAATCATTAACCATAAGTGTAACGACCCGTTCCTAATCTTAGGGGTTAATTAAGACTTAATTACGAATTAGTGAGACTAATTGGGGATTAGCCGAGGATTAACGGACGTTCAGGGAGAAATTACGATTTTGCCCCTGAAAGAGGGCAAAAAGTTGACTTTTGACCCGAGAAATCCGATGGCCGAGGACCATTATGTAGATCGGGTCGATATGAATCCGTATACAAGCAGCACGTCGAAATCGGACATTCGATGGAAAAGTTACGGTTCACGGAAGTTTCAAGGTACTATTCACAACATGTACGTTTTACGAGGCAAAAGTGGACTTTTGTCTTGAGTGGGGCCCATATCTTTTCCCCAAACCCAATGGATGAGTGACAAGTGTCACCCATCCATTGCTCCCATTACACAGACACATGCACCCCCTTGTCTGTGTTCGTCCAAACCAAACCCGAACCCCTTCGAACATGACCCCCAAATCCCTTCCCCCACCTGGTTTCAATCTGAGATGGAAACAGAGAGTGACTGAGGGCCGTGAGTGCTTGTTGGTGGCTGGATGAAGACAGGACCTCCGTGGACGGCGGCGATGGCCCAGGAAAAAGGTAAACCCGAACCCCCTGTTTATTTCAAATTTCAAATTCGGGTTTTGGATGTTAGGGGAGTTTAGATGTTGATTAGGATGTGTTTAGGGGGATGGTAGGAGGTCTAGGAGAAGGTTTTGGGGGTTGAAGAAGGTTGAGCAAGCCCGAAAGGCGGTTGGAAGATTTTTGGTGGCTGCCCACCGAATTTGGTTTTCGGCCAAGTTGAACCAAATCGACCATCCTAGTACGTTTTTAGGGACCCTAGGAATTGGGACCCTTAGGATGAAGGTTTGATCCCTAGAAGTGCCCTGAATATAGAATGGAAGTTTTGGTTCAAAATGGTTTTTAGAACCAATGAGTTTTAGGCTTGGTTTCTTAGATTTAAGGACGTGGTTAGGTAGGAAATGAAGAAAGGAAGCCATAGAAATTGGAATGGATGAAAAAGGACGAAAAATGAAGAAGATATGGAACTGAACCGATTCGGCTGGAACTGAAGCCATATAAGTAAACCCACACAATAACAAGAATTTAAGTAAAGGGAATAAAGTTACACTTTCGGAACCCAAAAACAGCTTGTGATTCCGAAAGTGGATGGAAACAATGAAATGTTATTCATAAAATTTTCTGAACAGTAGAAGGAACCTTATGAAGATGAAGGATAAAACATAAGAATTCGGACTTAAATTCTATAATTATTTCGGAAATAATCGGCCTAGGTATTTCTTAAGGAAAGCATAAAAATGTGTTTAAAAGATCTCAAAGAAAAATCACAAGAACAAAGTAAAGAAGAAATAAAATTAAGAACTAACATAAAAATAACATAAATTAAGAACAATAATTAAAAGAAAACTAATTAATAAGAAAATCTACAAGAAGTTAAAATGGTCCCCAGAAATAAAGAACAAAATAGAAAGAAGATGAACTTAAATGAAGAGTGAAAAGAGAGAGAAAAATTAGAACCTAAACTACTAAAAAGAGAACCAAAATGGGGACCTTTGTTACATGAAATGGCCTCCCTATTCATAGAGGGAGTGCCAAAATTCAAATAATAAAAAAAAATATATAAAAAATAAATTATGAATAATGATGAAAAATGATGAAAGTGTGCTGATTTTGGGCTGATTTGTTGCAAGAAAACAGTGCAGGGTATGAAGGGTCTGGATCAGAGGTAGGTGGCTGCAGGAGGTATGGAGCTCGGCGTGGAGCGGCTGAGAACATAAGCGAGAGTCAGTAAAGAAAAGCTGAATGGGAGTAGGTGACCCGACGTCTGATGCGCTGACAGTGTAGTTCAGATCGGTGCATGTGTGCTAGGTAGAGACAAGGTCTTTGGGAAGCACGCGTCGTGAGGATGAGGAGCATTTCGGTGGGCGCGCTTCGAAGTCTTCGCGGGCTGGGATGGAGACAAGCTGGGCTGGGACGACGTCTTCTTGGCTGGTGTAAGGACCCGTCCCGGAAGGTAGGATTAGTGAGGTGATTAGTGGTGGTTTAACTGGGTTAATCGGTAGTTAGTGGGTTACTTTTGGACCTTGGGCGCAGAATGACAATTTTGCCCGTAGGTTGGGTAAATTGTTGACTTTTAGTTCGGGTAGTCAATTGGGCATTGACCAATGACCGTGACGTAGTTCGAGACGTCACGAGTCCGTAGACAGGTGGCACGCCCGATTCCGACATCCGAGAAGGAAGTTATGATGTTCGGAAGGTTGAGGGCATTACCATAATTTGAGTAAACGAAGGGGCAAAAGTTGAATTTTAGCACGACAGGGTTTTTACACGTAGACCTAGGACTGTTAGGTAGATCTCGTCGTCCTGAGTTCAATGACAGGCGGTATGCCTTCATCGGACATTGGACGGATGAGATACGGGTCTAGAACGGCGAAGGGCAAAATGGTAATTTGTACAAGTAAGGGAACTTTGGTCTTTTTGCATATTGGTATTTGTGCAAATGAGATGAGGACAAGTGTACATGTGCAATTGGATATTTTGGAATTGGGCCATTGGATGGATGACACGTGGGGTGTGTGTAGTGGGTTCTAGGGTGCACGGGAAAAATTAAAACTGTGCAGAGTGTGTGAGTCGTGCTTTCGAAGAGGGAAAATAGAGACTGAAAGGCAGGGAGGAATTGATCTGTTTCTGGGCAAAAGTGTGAGTGTTGGTGACTCAGTTAGAGTGAGCAGAGAGGGGTTGTGAAGCTGGTGAGCGTCTGGGGAGGTTTGAAGGGTCGAGTGAGTGTGTGCGGTGAGTGGGAAAACCAGAGAACAGAGAGGGTGTTTGGTGGTGGTGCTACCGTGTTTGATCAATCGAGACTAGTGATGGTGTCCAGAGGACGGAGGAGGACTAGATGAGTCGCGTAGGCACGGCGGAGCTCACGACGGCGGCCTGAGCGCATGTAATTTCCTCAACTTCTGTTGCTTGCTCTGTTTTGCCGTTCGGTTTCAAACGTTGAGTCGTGAAGTTAGGGGTTGAGTCGAGGTGTCTGGTAGGTTCTAATCGACTCCTTAGGTCCTTAGGAACCTTTTGATGTCGAAGCCGTGATGGGGGGTGACACGGGTGGTCGGATTGAAGAACAGGGGTTTTTGTCGGTCACGGGTTCGAGTTGGGACGACGGTTTAGAGGTCGTGTCGTCGTGTTTGGTTGAGGGTAATGGATTGCTTAGGGTAGGATGAAGCTAGGGGAGGAAAAAGGAAGGAAAATGGAGGACGGACGGCGGAGAACCGGCCACGTCGGTCCAGAATAGTGCACGGTCTCGAGGTTGAAGATGAACAGTGACTGTGAGTAGGTGCGTGAGGTCCACGCGCAGCCACTTTGGGCGGCGCGTGGGGAGGATTTTGACGAACCTTCCAACATAGTTTTTGGTCTAATCGATGTAACGAGTCTTTTGGGATAGGTTTTGGGACGATCGGACGTTGTTTCGGGTAGGTCTACGAGGTTGAAGGTTTAGGGTCTCGGTTAGTTACGCTCGAAGTTTGGGAAAATTGGGAAAAATTAGGAGAACCTTAGTGGACGTGCTAGTGACGTACTTTGGTGACTTGTAACAGGATCGGGAATCCCCGAGGAGGACGAGGAACGTACAGGACGTTCGGGACGCGAGTGACGTACCTAGTAACTGTGAGTGGACTTCTTCCTTATAATTGAGCATGCATAACTGCTTTTAATTACTTGATTTATGGTTTTATATGTGATTTCATGATTATGCGAATATGCTATAACTATTTTATATACTTGCACGTTTTTCGAGAAAATTACGTATTTGGCACGTTTTACGAGAAATGTTTGATTTCTGATTATGAGGCCATGGTTTTGGGATTTCAAACGATAAATGGTTTTCACCGAGTATAACTGGAATTTGAGACATGATTTGATGATCAAGGGTTTCGATTTTGGAATCGGATTACGGAAAGCGGAATTTGGTTTTAAAGTTGAAAAGTGGATTTCCGGATTTGTGTTCGGAATGACGGTTCTGGATGTCGGAAGGGCTTCAGACTAGTGATTTCAGATTTGGATTTGGATATGGCTTTAGAAACGGTTTTCAAACGGTTTTGGATTGGATTTTCTAGATCTGGTTATTGGGTTTAAAGACCCGGATTATGATTGACGGGGGACGGGCCCGGATTGGGTTTAAAGACCCGGATTGAGTTTAAAGACTCGGGAGTTTAAAGACTCGGATACTGATATTTTCCCCCGTAGGCCTGTTGAGTTTAAAGACTCGGATTATATTGAGGCCTGGATTGAGTTTAAAGACTCGGATAGATCCACCAGGTTTGATCGGATGATTATATTGGTATTTTATGTTTTACTGTTAATGTGTTATAACGTTATCCTACCGTGTTTATGCTGCTGCAGTTTTCATGATGAACATGATGTGATGTATAACTGTTTTCAGAAATTGGGTTATGCATGCATGTTTTCAAAACGGAGGGCTAAACCCTGGTTTGTTTATGTAAATGGTTTTTAAAACTTCTATTCTTTATGTTCCACTCACACCTTCTGTTTTTTTTTAATTGCCCTCCAGGTCGTGGAGCTAGCGCGGGGGTTGACGTTGAGGTAGCGTCGGAGGCATAGAGTATTCGAGCGTTTTCCCGGAGTGGTTTCAGTTTTTCGTTGTGCGTGTACTCTGTGTATAGCTTTGTTTTACTTTATTTGGTACTATGCTCTGTATAACGTTTGACTCTGGGTTGTTCTTAAATTCTCCTTCGTCTGACAGTATAACTTGTAGTTTTTCGTGAGGTCGTTTCGGTCTTTTGTGTTGGGTTGTCAGACGGGAGCAGGGTTCACCTCGGTTATTGGGGTGATAATCGGGGTGGGTCCTGTCAGCTGGGCTGTTTCCTGGGCTAAGATTAATTTGGGCTTGGGTTTATGGATTGGGCTACTTCTAGCGAGTTGGGCTGCATAGAATGGACCTCTACAAATGAAATTGAATTTTAAAATGGATTTATAAAAATCCATGAAATTTCGTCTATAATTTCTTCGTTCAAACTCCGATCGGAACGATTATTTCGCCAAAACGCTCCAAATTCAAAGATTTATTTATTTCTACAAAAATATCACAAAATATATTATTTTCTCTAGTTATTCATTATTTTAATATTAAAAGTCAAGTACAAGGGTATAAAATAATATAAAATAATGCTTAATTAACGACCTATCACATACCCCCGCACTTAAACTTTGCTAGTCCCTAGCAAATACTAAAATTAAATTACGAAGTCAAAACAAGTAAACCTTTAACCAATTGTTTCAATATTTCATTATTATGATCATGGCATCAAAGATTTTCGCTTAAAGCATTTAAGCATATGGAATTCAAGAGTTAATACATTGTAACAAAATATTTTAACAAGTAAGATAATGAGTAAATATGGTGAAATGGATCTCAACATGAATAAGACAAGTATGAATCAACTCACAAGGATATGCACTCATGAATTCACTCAATTTGTTAGGGTTTGTGTTTGCACTCAAAGTATGTGAGAAAAATTCTCACATAATAGAAATGAAGTACTTTTGCAAAATTTCAAACAAACACCTAATGATAAAAATTAAACATACTTGCACAAATGAACCAAAACCATAAGCTTACTCAAGTGATTGACTCAACTAATCAAAATTTACCATCTTAAGGATCATAAAGTCCTTACGAAGGTTGTAATGGGGCTAAGTTTAGAGGTAAAGAATGCATGGGATATGTGGTGCTCAAATTCGTTCCAAGACTCAATAGACTCCCATAACGTATCATAACTTCCCAACCTTAGTGCAATGATGTCAGTAATTCATCCCTTTGAACATAGGCTTAATTTCATCATGTTGGGCCTCGAATTCATTTTTTTGTGTTGGATTTACAAATATAAAGGACTTAACTCAAACATTACATAATCAAACTTTATTACCTTGATAGAGACTCAAAACTTTTTTTTTCCATTTTTTTTTTCATTTTCATTTTTCTTTTCTTTTCATATATCAAGACAATAAATGTGTCAATAATACAACAAAGTTTAAGTAAGTAAATCCAAATAATATACATAAAAGTCTTTACAACATCATCAATTACTCTTTACACCATTTTCATGTCTTCAACCGAGTCCTTGGAACAAGGATAAAAGATGTCTATACTAGGCTCAAATGTTTAGATAATCATGGTGATGAAAGAAAGGCTTAATGTGGGCTCAACTGGGTTAAAACTAAGGGGGGTTGCACTTGTGCGCACGAAATAGGGAATATGAATGTTTGAATATATAGTGTTAACCCTAATGCCTTAATCATATCCAAAATCAGAGAACTTATTGACTTAAAAGCTTTGAAAATCACATAGAATAAGTTCTAGTACTCTAGAGTTCATTAAAAAGCTATGGCAAGCAGTTATGAGGCATATGTATATCAATTTAAACAAAGAACTTATGAATCACTCATCAAAGATGTATATATACTTCTAAAGCTCACATAAGGTTCAAATGATTCATACTTATCTTAACATGCTCGTTTATGTACCAATTTACATACATTATCTACAAGTTATAACATTTAATCACAAAATATTAACAAACGAATTTAAGTTGTAGTGATCATCCTAAGCCATAACATATTCATTTTCGTTCATTTATATCATTGGCAAGTTAAAGGAAAACTTAATACTCGTAAAAATACTAAGTTAAAACAAAAAAGATTTAAGAAAGCAATAAAGAATTTTTTTTTGAATAGTTAATTTTTTTTAATTTGATTTTTTTTTGAATTTTTTTTATAATTTTTTTAAAAAATAATTTTATTGCACAATTAAAATTGTAAACCACTCTCCCACACTTAAATTCTACATTGTCCTCAATGTAGGAAAATAAGAAGTAATTGAACATAGAATTGAAGTAAGGAAAATGATTTACGAAAATAAAACAAGAAAAACATTAAGTAAACAAAATAAAGATAGTGAGGGTTGAAAGATAGCAAATCTGCCTTGATGACTCTTTCATATCCCGAGAATACATTGGGTTGCCTCCCAACAAGTGCTTGAAGTTTAACGTCCTTCCAGCCCAGACAGAGATGCAAGTTAGTTAGTCAAAGATGCACGTTTGTCAAGAATGCAAGTTAGAGATGCAAATTAGATTAAAGATGCAATGCAAATTGAACTAAAGATGCAAGTTAGAAATGCAGGTGTAAATTAAAGATGAAATGCAAGTTAGAATTAAAGAAACAATTTAAAGTTGGCGTGACAAGTAATGTAAGTTAAAATATAAACAAAAGTAAAAAGATATAACCAATATTTACATGTCGGGGGAAGTCAAAAATATATATGGTTCACATAACTTCAAAGTTTAGATAGAGATTTCTACGTCCGTGCGGCCTAAGTAAATATCTTGGATTAATTCAACTGTTTGGGCAAGTTTAAAGGTGACCAGGTTAGAAAGAATAAACATAAGAGGCAGAGCTAATTTCAAGATATCCCGAGGCTTAAACTTTATTGATGTCCCTCTCTTCAAACCAAAACTCGTTATGAGTACCGTCTCATGTCCTAAACATCACTCTCAAAAATTTCTTACTCCAGAGGAATTAAGATAACTCAAGTGTTAACAATCACCGTATGTGAGAGTTAACAAAAGAGTCTTCACTTGTTCCATTAAAGATCAAAATCTAAACTTTGAAGCACAAGTGATCTACATATAGCCGAGACTAATGAATGAATGCAAGAACTATTTACAAGTATGTTTTTATGCACAATTTACAAATATAACATGACAATTTACATATGAACAATTTATACAAGTATGAACAATTTATTCACAAATATGGTTTTTTTCACAAGTAATGATATTTACAAAACAATTTCACATTAACAAACTAATATATGTACAAGATTTATTTATAAATTTATATTTACACTAACACAAAGTTAAGATAAGAATTTTTGTTTTTGTTTTTTTTTAATGAAGAAAAGACAAACCTAAATAAATATATACACAAATAAAATAAATGTAAACAAGTAATATACAACTTATGAACTAGTATAAACAAATAAGTATGAACAAATATGTACAATTATGAACAAGTAAAAATAAATAAATAAATAAAAATTATGCACAAATATAAATGAACACTATGAAATATAAAAGTTATGAACAATTTATGAACAAGTATGAATAAGAAGAAAAATTATAAACAAGTATGAACAAGTATAATAATAGTTTGAATTTACATAAACAAATATAAAAATAAAAATTATGAACAAGTATACAAATGCAAATTAAGAATAAGTATAATAATTATGAACAAGTATGAAGAATAAAAAGTAACATATATACAACATTTATTCACAAGTATGAATTAATACTAACATGAGGCTAAAACTAAAGAAAGTTGGAAAGTATATATATATATATATATATATATATATATATATTGAGGTAATGAACATGTTTTCCTCATTAATTTTTTTTATTAATTATTTTTTTTTTCGAAATTTAATAAATAAATAAATGAAGAAAAGGAATTGTTTTTTACGAATTTTAAGTTTTTTTTTATAAATTAAAAAAACAAATCAAAATAAATAAAAGTAAAAATAAGGAAAAGTGAACATGTACAATACGCATTTATGAACAAGTAAAAAGAATGAACATTATGTACACTTATGAACAAGAATAATATGACAAGTATAAGAATTATAAACAAACATAAATGAAAGTCAATTATGAACAAGTATGTATAAGTATAAAATGAACAAGTAAAATAAAAATTTTAATTTACATAAACAATTATAATATGAACAAGTATATAAAAAAATTATGAATATTTATGAACAAATATAATACGAACAAGTAAAGTATGAACATTATAAACAAATATAATAAGAACAATTATAAGAATCAAAATTATGAACAAGTATAAAAATAATTAAAAATAATACACAAGTATAATATGAACATGTATAAAGATAAACATTATAAACAAGTATAATATGTACATGTATAAAAATACACAAATAAAAATAATAATAAGAACAAAAATAAGATGGATAAATAAAATATAAACAAGTACAAGAATTACAAACAAGTAAGTAAAAGTTATGAACAAATATAATATTAACAAAAGTAAAAATTATAAACAAGTATAATATGCACAATTTATATACATACACTAACAAATTAAAAATGATTTTCAATTTCCCCGGCAACGGCGTCAAAAATTGATAAAGCCCAAACTACGCATTAAATTAAATACGTAATTCAAGTATTATGCAATTTAAATCCTTTTTGTGTAGATGTAGCATTAGTAAATAGAGATCGTTTTTAACCGGGGAAATTAGGAAACATTAATAATTTGTTAGTGAGAAAGAATAATGAATAAAAGAATAAATTAATAAAATAAATAATTAATTAATTAATTAATTAAAGAATAAATGAATAAGAGAATTAATGAATTAATGAATTAAAGAATGAAAGAATAAAGAATAAAGAATTAAATGTGGGGTTTGAAAAGATTGTAATCATAGAATAAATAAAACAAGTAAAAATAATTAAGAACTTAATTCTACTTCTACTTTAACTTTTGTACAAGTAAACTTTCTTCAAACACATATTTTTACCAACACGTTAACATCATGCTCGTATTGAACCAATCACGAAATCTTACCTTAATCATCTCAAATACATGCATACATTTTTCATATTATAAATGTACCGAACAACGGATTATTACCTATAATATGATTCACCTTAAGTTTGTGATTTAATGCGCGGAACAACGGTCAAACATTAAATCTCTTCAACTCTATTCTAAATTCCCCGAACAATGGATCAACATTTAGCTTCGAATTGAAGTTTAAGCACTAAAATATATGAAGTAAAAGAAATTCAGAAAGTAAAACACATGGAGATTGCATTCATACTTAAAAAAGTTTAGAAAGAAAATATCATCACATGTATTAAATTATAAGTAAACCGAAACAATAACAAGAATTTAAGTAAAGGGAATAAAGTTACACTTGCGGAACCCAAGAACAGCTTGTGATTCCGAAAGTGGATGGAAACAATGGAATGTTATTCATAAAATTCTCTGAACAGCAGAAGGAACCTTATGAAGATGGAGGATAAAACAGAAGAATTCGGACTTAAATTCTAGAATTATTTCGGAAATACTCGGCCTAGGTATTTCTTAAGGAAAACATAAAAATGTATTTAAGAGATCTCAAAGAAAAATCACAAGAACAAAGTAAAGAAGAAATGAAATTAAGAACTAACATAAAAATAAAATAAATTAAGAACAAGAATTAAAAGAAAGCTAATTAATAAGAAAATCTACGAGAAGATAAAATGGTCTCCAAAAATAAAGAACAAAATAGAAAGAAGATGAACTTAAATGAAGAGTGAAAAAAAAAAGAAAAATTAGAACCTAAACTACTAAAAAGAGAACCAAAATAGGGACCTTTGTTACATGAAATAGCCTCCCTATTTATAGAGAGTGTCAAAATTCAAATAATAAAAAAAACAAAAATAAAATATAAAAAATAAATTATGAATAATTATGAAAAATGATGAAAGTGTGCTGATTTTGGGCTGATTTGTTGCATGAAAACAGTGCAGGGTATGGAGGGTCTGGATCAGAGGCAGGTGGCTGTAGGAGGTATAGAGCTCGGCGTGGAGCGGCTGACAACAAAAGCGAGAGTCAGTAAAGAAAAGTTGAATGGGAGTAGGTGACCCGGCATCTGATGCGCTGACAGGGTAGTTCGGATCGGCGCACGTGTGCTGGGTAGAGACAGAGGTCTTCGGAAAGCGTGTGCCGTGAGGATGAGGAGCATTTCGTTGGGCACGCGTCGAAGTCCTCGCGGGTTGGGATGGAGACGAGCTGGGCTGGCGGGCGTCTTATGGGCTGGGCTGTTTCCTCGGCTAAGATTAATTTGGGCTTGGGTTTATGGATTGGGCTACTTCTGGCGAGTTGGGCTACATAGAATGGACCTCTACAAATGAAATTCAATTTTAAAATGGATTTATAAAAATCCATCTAATTTCATCTATAATTTCTTTGTTTGAACTCCGATCGGGACGATTCTTTGGCCAAACCGCTCCAAATTTCAAGATTTATTTATTTCTACAAAAATAACACAAAATATATTATTTTCTCTAATTATTCATTATTTTTATATTAAAAGTCAAGTATAAATGGTATAAAATAATATAAAATAATGCTTAATTAACGACCTATCAACTTCCAACACATGAAATTATCTAATCGATGTAATGAACATTTTGGAACTGGTTTCGTGTTGAACGGACATCGTTTCGAGATAGTTTGGGGTGTCCGAAGGTTTAGGATCAGGTTTAAAAATAGTTTAAAGTTGTAGAAAATTACGGGACTTTAATGAGGGGTTATTTAAGTAGTTAGTAACCCTCCATTACGATTTGGACACGTTTGGAAGTTCCAGTGACGGTGATTGGCCCGGGAACGGCGTATGGCGCGCGTGTCAGGACCCGTCCCAAATATCACCTCGATACCCGGGACGAACCCTACTCCCGTATGACAATCACACTTAAAGTACCAAAATAACCTTAACACCACTATAAGCATAATTATCAGACGAAGGAGTAAATATCATACAACTATCAGTCAGAGCATAGTTCTACAAAATGGGCCCAAAATCCTACTATGCTAATCTCGCAACGGAAGAACGTCGTAAGCTCTATGCCTCGATTCCTGCCTCAACGTTCACCCCAGCGCTATCACCACGACCTGGAGGGAAAATTTAAAACCAAAAAGTGTGAGTGGACTAGAATAAATAAAAGTTTCAAAAACAGTTTATCATCAAATCAGAGTTAAGGAAAATAATAATAATATTTGTTCCCTCCGTTTTGAAAACATGCATGCCTAACGAAAATTTAGAAATCACAACATCAACGATATAATGTATTTCATAAACCATTTTTCAAACCACGTCTGATCAAACCTGCTGGGTCTATCCGAGTCTTTAAACTCAACCAGGCCTCAAATGTAATCCGAGTCTTTAAACTCCCGAGTCTTTAAACTCAATAGGCATATGGGGGTAATATCATAAATGTCCGAGTCTTTGAACTCCCGAGTCTTTAAACTCAATCCAGGCCCGTCTCTCCATCCATCAGAACATCCGGGTCTTTAAACCCATATCCAGATCCAGCAAATCCAATCCAAATTCAATGTAAAACCATTTCTAAATCCATAGCCAAACTCGAATTCGAAATCCCCGGTTCGAAGCCCGTCCGGCGTTCAGAACCGTCATTCCGAACCCAAATCCGAAAATCCACTTTTTAAACCAAAACCCGCGATTATCAAAAATCATGTTTCATAATCCATTTATCATCATCAGAAAACAATTATAAATTGAAATCCCTAAGGATGGTATCAAAATCCGAAATCCAGCTTTTTCTCGAAAAACATGCGAAAATCCGAAAATGTCTCGAAAAACGTGCAAACACATCAACCACATATAATCACCATCAAAAGCATAAAACCATATTTAATATCATAAAACATAAATAAAAAAGTTAGGCATGCTCGTAAGGAAAGAAAGAGTCCACTCACAAATCTGAACGAGTCAATCGCGCTTCATGCGCTCCTCGACCGTCTCAGGCGTCTCCCGTCCTGTTAATATGCACCAAATAGGGTCACAAATACATCAAGGATACTAACCCTAATTTTCCCAATTTTTCGGGAATTTATTCATATTTTAATCTTAGACCCTAAACCGTCCGGATTCCCGAACTATCTCATAACATCGTCCGATTAACCCGAAAATCACACCAATGGATTCCTTAGAACATTTAGAACCAAAACCATGTTGGAAGTTTGGCCAGAATCCTCCCCACGCGCCTCCACGTGCTGCCCAAAGTGGCTGCGCGTGGGCCTCACGCGCCTGCTACAGTGTTTCTTCAACCTCGAGTCACCCGGTTCAACACAGTTGAACCGGCGTGACCGGTTCAACACAGTTGAACCGGCGTGACCGGTTCTCTGTAATTCCTCCACCATTTCAGTCCAATCCAATCCCAGAAGCTTCGTCCAATCCTTACCCATCTAACCCCGTCCTAACATCGAAGAATCACGGCCTAAAACTTCACGATTTCTCCCTCGAAAAACATAGCCCGTGGCCCCTGTTTTGGCCGCCGGCCACCCAGGTCCTCCCCCGTCACGGCGACCATCCTAGACGACTCCTAGGACCTCCCTGAACCTCACTTCACTCACTAATTACCTCGACTCTAGCCCAGAGTCCACGATTTTTGAAAACAAAATCACGGGAAAAACAGGGGATTCAAACCATACCTTCGAATCGTCCACCGCCGTCTGCACCGCCGTGTGCCACGGTGCTCGTTGAGTCCCCTGCAGTCTCCTGAGCCTCCTATTGCCTTGGGAGCCACCACACGGCACAACCACCACCACAGGGTCACCGCCTCTCTGTTTTCCCAAAATTTCCAGCCGTCCACCGTCGTTCCTCCGTGCACGGTTCCAGTCCAAAACACGATCAACAACTCACCCTCGTCTCCTTATCACTCTCACAAGTCATCAACTCACTCACCCTTGCACTGAATTGATCGAACACGCACAATTTCTTCCTCTCTGTTTCTCTGTGTCGAAACCAAATGCACGGTTCAAATTGGACAATTTGTAGCCGTGTGTATTTTAGACTCTCCCAGAACCATCTAGCCAGCCCCACGTGTCCACTCTCCATGGACCAGCACAAAATATCCCAATCCACTATTGCCACTTGGTCTGATCTGATTGGGCTGAGGAGAAAAGACCAAATTGCCCATAGTTATAAAAATTACCGTTTTGCCCTTGAACTTTCCAGACCCGTAACTATTCCATCCGACGTCCGATGACAGCGTGCCGCCTGTCGTTGTACTCGGGACGTCGAGACCTATCTAATGGTCCTAGGTCTACGTGAAAATCACAAGTCCACTAAAAAGTCAACATCTTCCTCAATTAATCCAAATTACGGTAACGCCCTCAATCTTCCGCACATCATAACTTTTCCTCTGATTGTCCGAATCGAACCTGCCACCTGTCTACGGACTCGTGACGTCCTAAACTACGTCACGGTCAATGGTCAACACTCATCCAACCTGTAAATCAAAAATTCAACTTTTGACGCACTATTCACAAGGGCAAAATTGTCCTTTTATACAAATATTTACAAAAATTTCATTTATACCCTTCCCGAAGGTACGTGTTGTTACAGCGCGTATCGAGGTGGTAGCTCGGACGGTCTGTGAGTGGACCTTGTTTTCTAATTCGATGTATGCATAAATGTTTTATATGCTTTTATGAACATGTTTTGTGATGCCACAAGTGCATTTGTGTGTGCTTACGTATTGACACGTATTTCGAGGTTTTCAATTTTATACGGTGCCTATACGTGTTTGTAGTTTTGGTTTAAGTAAATAGTTTTGGATTTGGAAATATGAAATTGGGCATGAGACCCATTTGGTTTTGTCTCAGGCATATGGCCCTATTGATGACCTATGGGTCTGAGTCGTGATCGCGACGAGTGTTGTGTGCACGGGAACAGACGATACAACGCTCGCCTACAGACTGGGGATGTGTTCCTTCCGGAGAGGTCACGATGCACGTTCCGTTGTCGAGAAGCCACTAGAGGCTCGACTTCAGAGTTTTGACGGTTTAGGAAATCGATCGGTGATGTGTGCACCATGATTAAGAGGTGGTCGCGTCGGTTGATTTGTTCACGACGACATACCATGATTGAAAGAGGTCCTGGACGGATGGTTGCACGCATCACTACGATTGGAATCGTGACTGACCCCGAGATATCATGCTCGATGCCCAGTTAAGTCATGAGTTCGGGCACAAGGCCCAGTTGGTTTACGATTGTGGTTTCGGGTCGGGGACCCTAAATGGATTTTTGGGTTCATGACGGTTTATGGGGACCAGACATGAAGCTTTTGAAAGGTTTGAAAGGTTTTAAGAATGATTTTGAAATAGAATTTCATATACCATCCTTATTTATGGATTGTCTCATCCGGAGAGGGTCGTTGGCCTGGGTGGACCCCGGAGTAGTCACGGAGCACTAACTGAGTGGAGTCACCCCCATTGGGTACCTTACTTTCAAGAAGGCTTATGGATTATAACCCCCAGGGAGGGTCATTGATCTGCGGGCATTGACTTGGGTGGACCCTAGGGAGACTTGAGATTTGAGACCTAGTGTATCACGCGCGTAACTTTAGAAACCATGATAGGATTGGTTATATGTTATAAGATATATACAGGTTTTGGGCTGAGTACCACATGGATTTAGGCAGTGGCCCATATAATTTGTTTCATTTACGATTTTTGGGCCAAGGCCCTAATGGTTATTTTGGATAACTGATTTTCGAATGCATGCATACTTTTTAGTGAAGGGTATAAATTTCTTTTTATGAAAATATTTTATAAATTCTTTGTTTTGTCCACTCATAACTTTTAATGTTTTGATTTCCCTTCAGGTTGACCGCGGATGCAGGCTGTAGCAGAGACCGAGACATCACATTTCTCCTCTGGATCCTGGCACTCTCTGAAGCCCCGAGAGGGCTAAAGTTAGAATTTTCCCTTGTCTGACACTCCCTGTCAAACAGAATCAGGCGCGTCCTGCGTTAATCCCAGGGGGATTGGGAAGAGTCCTGACAATAAGACCATAAGATTCATAATACACTATTAAGCAATCGATTTGGTGGCATGGATAACATTGAGGGTCTACATGCTTTGGTGTGGGAGGGGAGGGGCTGACAGGTCCCAACCTGATCCCCCTAGGACCACCCGGGGATATGCCCTGCGGCCATTTGACAATAACCCTAGAGAGTGTCGAAAATACCCTCAACGGTTTTAAAATTCAAATAAAGTTTTGACATAAACAAAGTCGGATTCTACACTGTTAGACAAGTGATAATATATAATCGAAGGTGAGCACAATTTTCAGATTACACAAAAAATTGTCAGCGCCCACCCCTAATCCCCCGGGATTAAGGGCTGAACCCCGCTCCCGTCTGACTTACGCATGACACCAGGGTCGAACGGGCGTCCAACCGAGTGTGACACGAAAGTCGGACAAGGGATTTCCGATCCGACCGTCCACAAAAACTTGCGAACTTCCCAGAGCACACAGAGTCTACTGTGGATCGTACGCGTGATGTCTCCTACTCACTCGATCGACAGCCTACACCGCAACAACCTGGAGGGTGTCAAAAACACAAAAAGACTGTGAGTGGACAAAAATAAAGCATAAGTTTAAAACAGTTAACAGAAAAAACAAGTACATTTATATCCTCCGTTTCAAAAACCAATGCATGCATATCAAATTCATGTCATAAAACCATGTACGAAAACCAAACACATTTTCATTTTTCTCAAATCCCGGGCCTCAGCCCAAAACCATCGAAAACCCTTTCATCCGGGCATAGCCTAAAACCTCGGAAAATCTTGTTGAACCACATTTCCATCCATCGAACCTGCTAGATCTATCCGAGTCTTTAAACTCCCGAGTCTTTAAACTAAATCCAGGCCTCAATATAATCCGAGTCTTTAAACTCCTGAGTCTTTAAACTCAACAAGCCTACGGGGGAAATATCAATATATCCGAGTCTTTAAACTTCCGAGTCTTTAAACTCAATCCGGGTCTTTAAACCCAATCCGGGCCCGTCCCCCGTCAAACATAATCCGGGTCTTTAAACCCAATAACCAGATCCAGCAAATCAAATCCAAAACCTTTTGAAAACCTTTTTCCATTTCCGAATCTGAATCCGCAATCTCATCAGGATCCCGAATCCAAACCCAGAACTCATATCCATCTCCTTTCCAGATTCGAGTGCGCAACCATCATTCAGTAAGCTAGCATCCGGAATAACCATTTCGAACCCAAACCCGAAAATCCATTTCGAGTTCCAAACCGAATTCCGAATCGTCATCAGGAAATCCGATTCCAAAATCCGAAATCATGTTTCTCAAAACCACTTTTTGAACTGGGCCTCAAGCCCGAAAACACTTTTCAAAATCCTTTTACTTTCTTTGAAATCAAATCGTATTTCAAATCCCGAAATCAATTCATTAAAACCAGGTTCAAATCACAATATTCATCGAAACCTCGTAAAAACCATCAAGATCATAAAGCAAATCATAGAATCACGTATGAAAACATATTAAAACATATATGCATGCATCAAGAGTTAGAAAGCAAAGTCTACTCACAGACCATTCCGACGTCGCCTCGATACACGCGCACTTACGCCGTTCCCGGCCATTCCGCTATCCTCGGCTTTCCCGAACCTGTCCAAATCCCATACCAAGGTCACTAACTATTTCACAAAGATCCTACTAAAGCCTCATAATTTTCCCGTATTTTTGGCTATTTTTAACCGAGCCCTAAAACTTTCGGACATCCCGAAACTTATCGAGACTATGTCCGATCGACTCGAAACCAGTGCCAAAATGTTCGTTACATCGAATACTTTAAAAGTCGTGTTGGAACCTTCCTCAAAAGGACCCCACGCACCCTCACGCGCTGCCCAAAGGGGCTGCATGTGGGAGCCACGCGCCCAGCACAGTGTCATCGTCTTCCTTGGGAAAACCCGGTCTAAACCGGTTCGGTCCAGCCGGTTCAGCCGTGAACCGGCGTGAGCGTTTTTAGCCAATTTCAATCCGTTTTTACAACCTAATTAGTCCATTAGTTTCGTCCTTCTCCTCCTAAACTACTATCATGATCAGTTTATAACAAAAACCACAAAATGTTACCTTCCCGTTCAAACGTTCAACCCGCACTCTGCACCCTCGCCGTCCAAGGTTTTCCGGCTTCCTCCAGCCTCCAATTTCGTCCCAAACGACTTGTTTTCCTTCCCACATCACGTTTGAGTCATTAATAGATATCAACAAGGGCTACAAAGCCATAATCGATTTTGAAATCCAAAACATACCGTATCGGGTTCGCCGGCCACCGTCCACGGCGAGCCACCCAGTCGTGTTCATTCAAGTCCCAGACACCTCAGAGTCATACTTAAATCCTCAATTAGGCTCCTAAACCCTTCTCTTCATCGTTCATGATTACAACTCAAAACAGAGGATGTACAGGGTTCTCTCCCTTTCGCCGCCGTCCTCCGCTATCGAACTACGCCGTGACCACCATCCATCTCAGAGCAACCCTTTCCGCAACTTGCCTTCACATTCCTTCTTCATTTGATCGACTTTGAAGAGGGGCACGGTCCACCTTCGTCCCTGTTCTCTGTTTCTCATTTTGGTTTAGCCCGTGCACACACACACCAAGCCCGTTTAAACTGAGTGGTGCAAGTACTACCACCATCCAGAGAAGGACAGATGTCCAATTCTCTGTGGTTAGAACTCCCCAGAACAGCCACTTGTCAACCACTGACTGGGCACAGATTCCAAGGACTCACAATGACTAAAATGCCCTTGCCTCGCAAAATTACCATTTTGCCCCTCGAGTTCCTAGACCCGTAACGTAACCGTCCGAAGTACGATAAAGGTGTGTCGCCTGTCGTTGTACTCAGGACATCAAGACCTTCCTAATGGTCCTCGGTTTACGTGAAAAACAAGGGTCAAATAAAAAGTCAACAATTCCCCTCTTTTTAACTAATTTACGAAAATGCCATCAACCTCCGAACATCATAACTTCCTCCTCGGATGTCGGAATAGGGCGTGCCACCTGTCTACGGACTCGTGACGCCCCGAACTACGTCACGGTCATCGGTCAATGCCCAATTGACCTCCCGAACTAAAAGTCAACATTTTGCCCATTCTAGGGGCAAAATCGTCATTCTGCGTTAACGGTCCAAAAGTAACCCACTAACTACCGATTAACCTAGCTAATCCGTCACTAATCACGTCACTAATCCGGACTCCCGGGATGGATCGTTACAAAAACAATGCTCAACCTACCCAAAATGGGTTTTCAGGTGCTCAACGATAACAAACTATCTCTCGGCCTCCGGATCCTCTTCTACCTTGGTGTCACGGCCTGGAGGGATCAAGAAAACAATGAAAGTGTGAATGGACCGAAAAGAAAGAATATTTCAAAACCATTTACGATAATAATCAAATACTGTTTTACCCCTCTATTTTCAAACATGCATGCATTTTAGTCCAAACATAGATAATCGTAACTTAATCGTACATCACATAATCACATATAATAGGATATATATATATATATATATAACCATCATAATAGTGCACCACAAATCCTGACCCTGACATCCCAGATGTTTGACGTCCCAGACGTCCGATAAAGTTAGGGTCCTAAGGATACACGTGCTGCTCGGGGTCTCAATCCCGAGTCCTCCCTAAACCCTCTCCAGGGTATGACATCCCAAATGTCTAAAGCAATCCTGATCCTGAGCCACCCTACGGTTTCTCACGTAGAGCGACCCCTCTTAGACAATGCGGTGTGACTACTCTAGGGTACCTAGTATCTGGAGGAAATGATAATACATAAGGTCAGTATGTACATTGCAATAGTATGAACCAATGAAAATCCCTGTTTTACTCCAAAACCAAACACTATAATATCCAGACGGGTCTCAAGCCCAAAACAACGTAATAGGTATAAATCATCCATACGTAACACCCAAAGTAATCCAAATCCAAGAATATAGTAATATAGTGAAAATAGTTATGCATGCAATCCGTTTAGAAATCAAAAGCCCACTCACAGACAGGCCTCGTTGCACAATCGAACAGACTAAAGTTGTCCCGAAGTTAAGTCACAGCCTCCGGCCCTGTACAAACATAGTCAAAGGTCACTAAAGGACTCTACAAGTTCATACCTAACACTCATGAACAGTCCCAGCTCGGGAACGCGTCCTGAACATGCTTATCGAGGCTTTAAACCCCAATTCGACCTATCAAACTATCTCCGATCGATCCTAAACCACCACCATAGGATCTAGATAATCAAAAACTTTAAAATGGCACCGGTCCCACCTTGACATTCATGCCCACGCGCGGGTCAAAGTAAAAGTCAATGTTGACAAAAAAGTCAACACTGACGTCACGTCAATGGTCAAAGTCAACACTGACGTCACTGCTAAAGTTAGTCTGACGTCATCTGGCAGCTATCAGGTTTTACACCTATCAGACTTGACAGGTGCCACGTGTTAGTAGCTAGTTGGTCCCTGTCACTAACACATGGCAGCGTCTGATTGGGCCACGTCACTAAGATGTCAGTGCTGACTGGGCACTAACATGTGACACGTGTCGACTTCCTATTAGGCCACGTTTCTGACAAACTGACATGGTGATGACGTCAGCTGGTGACGTCATTGTCCCTGACCTCCAACTGGATCCTTGTAAACGGTTTGCCCAGAGCCACAACCCGACCTAGTTCTAAAACCCTTATTCCTCAACCATTTTTGTTTCCGTTTCTTCCTACTTACTCGTCTCAACCTCCTCAAACGATCTAAGTGATCAAAAACAACAAAAACGAACGAAATCATGCATGTGAATCGATGAACAGTAACCCGTAAACTTCCTCCTCCGTTTTCTCTCAACTCCGGCCACCCCTTGCTTCGAAAACTAGCCCACTAAGATCACCTTGGTTCCTAGAACATGTTAGGGTCCATTAGAACTCTCAACACACGTCCAAAACCAAAGTTCCATTTTTGAACAACAATGGGTGTTTCGGGTTTCTCACCTTCGTTGTGGCTCTGTCGTGCTTAGCCCTTCACTCCAATGTCCTTCCTCGTCTATTCTCTCTCAGATGATCACAAAAATGATGAAGGTAGGGTGGTATGAGGATGTTTGTGTGTTTTAAGTGTTTATGGGTTTAGAGAAATAATGAAGATGAGAAAACGGTGAAGAATGATGCATTGAACCCTAATCAGATCCAAAACCATGGGGATAAGCACCAATGGGTCACGCATCTAAGGGTCCCACTAGGATATTTTATCCAATCAAAATATGCCAAGTGTTTGAAATCTTGGGAATCATGAATAGTGTCGATTTGTTTCCGTGACCCATAACTTTCCAGTCGAACGTCCGAATTCGACGTGGCGCCTGTCTATGGACTCGTGACGTCTCAATCTACATAACGGTCCTCGGTTAAAGTCCAAAAAGTGTCTCGGGTCAAAAGTTAACAAATCTCCCTTTCTAAGGGCAAAATGGTAATTTTACATTAAATTTCTGAAATTACAAAGTAAATATGGTTCGGGTTGTTACAAGGATCAAGTAGGCCAAAATAAGATATGGACTGGAAATGGTGACTAGAGCCACGACGAGGGCGATAAGTGCCTCGGAAGCCACGATAAGGGTGTGGGCTGTGAGAGAGGTTTTTGCGGACTCGAGTGTTGTAAAAGGCAGTAGGGGGCAGGAGTGGGAGCACGGGTGATAGTGAGACCCTGTTAGGCTTCGAATGACAGGATACAGGCACAAAGGCTAGAGAAGGGATGGAGGGTGGAAATTTCAACATGGTAGTGATGGGGTCAATTGGAGATATGGGTTCATTGATGGCAAAGAGAAAGTTAGCAAGGATTTTGGTATTGTTGAGGTATTCAGAGATAGGCTGAGATCCTTAGAGATAAACATGATTTGGAATCAGATGTTTGTGGCATTGGCGAGGGATTGTTGAGAGTGGCATTAACATTGCCAGATGTCACGAGAGGTGTGGATCCTAACGACCTAAGAAATGATTGATTTAGTGAGAGTGGCACGAATCATAGAGATGAGGGTTTAGTCGATTTGAATCCAAGTGGAATGGGCGGGATTTGGAACAAGGGATGTGGTAATGACAGACTTAGAAGAACTAGAGTTGGGGGACTCAAATGTGTTGGATTATAAGAGAGTGGTTGATGAGCAGAGATAAGAACTATCGATGAACCGCCGAAAATTTCAGCCGATGAGGAAGGGTTCAATTTGCCTTTTCCATAATAGATAAGTCATTTCATTGAGTTTAACAGAGACAAGGTTGGAGATGTGAGGAACAACAAGGAGAGAGGAAGGTACGGTGAAAAATGAGGAGTTGTTGCCCATCAGAAAAGAAAAGGGAAGAAGTAGGGGGAAGTTTCATCAATATGTTATGGTTAGACAGTTTGTAGCTCTAATACCATGTAGAAACTTAGAAGAAATCTTGTGTATTTCTTTCATAGTCGAACATTTGGTTTTATACAAGTGGTATAACAATTGTAAAAGTCTATCCTAATTAGGATATAAGAAGATACATGTTTTGTAATGAACTAC
The DNA here is from genome assembly GCA_032719365.1 of Prinsepia uniflora. NCBI lineage: Eukaryota > Viridiplantae > Streptophyta > Magnoliopsida > Rosales > Rosaceae > Prinsepia > Prinsepia uniflora. Next base: position 49,606,123 of record CM064870.1, on the reverse strand, counting down.
AAAACTGCTCTAATGAGATAAACCTAAAATACACATGGAACTTATTTTTCTACACTATCAATGGGTAGATGGTGAATATTCTTTTTTCTTCATTAGATTTTCCCGACTGACAAATTTTAAGATAAGATTTTAAAAACACCTGCTCATAGACTCTCCACCAACATCTCCCACCTTTCAATCCAGAGGCTTCTTCTGCTGCCGAGATTATTCAGTTGCCTAGAGCTTTGGGTTGTTTTTAAGGTGCTTTTTGCACTCATTGAATGAACTATGAGAACGCTTTTTGTGCGGGTGACCGCTCATCTCAATTCTCTGCTGGTTTCTTTGGTACCACCTTCACTTTTCTTGTTATTGGTGGCTTTGTGTTTATAGGTGGGTGGCAACAGCTGCTGTGTAAGGCGACAATGGAAGGATGATGGCTTTCCGTGTTGTGATTTAGGGTTTTATTTGGGTTTTCTACTTGTTAAATTATTAGACTTTTCTGATACATATATTCCTTATGTAATTTATGTGTATTTATTTTGTCTCTTTTAATCCCTCCTTATTATTGGGCTTTTAATGTTATGTATTTGTTTGCCGCTTTAATGAAGAATTTAATTATTTGATAAAAAAATTCTTTTACCCATCATCCAATGAAAATCCTTCGATTAGAAAAAAAAAAAAACATATTGTTAGACAAATCTCATTTTACTTCTCTTTCGAAAAGGTTTGATTTTACATTTTAAAAAATTTGAAGGTTAGGTCTCTCACGGTTGCGAGTCCCGAAACTCGATAGCTGAAAATTGAGGGGTGATATTTGGTTATTTACACAGAAATTGTCGCGCTCGGCTCAATTCGCCATGCCTCCCGTTGGTCCCCGATCCGGTGATGCAATCTTCGCCAACGTTGAACGCGTGGTAAGCAAAGCCCCAAACTCTTTCTGTCTCTGGTTTGTGAATCTTGGCATCCAAACATGATTTCAATCACTGAATTATGAGTCTTTTTTATCCTTAGCGATTGAAATTGATTGTAGAATGCAGAGTTGTTTACGTTGACGTATGGTGCGATTGTGCGTCAACTGCTTACAGATCTTGAGGAGGTTGAAGAGGTTAACAAGCAGCTTGATCAAATGTATGTCTAATCTTATTCAAAAAATTCAAATTCGATGTCAGTTTCCTTTTTGTATTCGTGTGAATCATTCATTTCTTAAAATTGTAGTTCTAATTTTTTACATAATTGCTGCCCAAGCACTGTGAGTGATACAATTCTTGAGGACCAATTACTTTAATTAGTCATATACTCATGTACATTTTGTTTAATATTTCACTAGCTAATCTCGTGACCATTCAATGCATTTTAGGGGCTACAATATCGGGATTCGATTAATCGATGAGTTTCTGGCAAAATCTAATGTGTCTAGATGTGTTGACTTCAAAGAGACGGCTGAAGTAATTGCAAAGGTTTGTGATTAACTTGTTATTCTTTCATATATATATATATATATATATTGTGGTTTTTAATTGTTCTAAACTTCGGTAAACTGTTTATTTCGTGCTTGCGGTTTGGCTGAATTTCAAATCTCACTGTAGTCTAACATCTTTCACTACACTAATGGAAATGTAATCCACTCTTTCGATCGTTCCCCTTCTTGACGGTGACAGAGGAGGCTTGCTAGTGAAAACTGTGAATTGGAATGATAGTTTATGGTTAGTAGTAAAGTTGGGTGTTTAGGACTGATAAACAGTCATGATTATTTTCTTTGAATTCTAGTTGGTTATTGTTCCACGTCAAAATGCAGGACCTTGAGATTGTACAAAAATTATATTGATTTTCCTCCCATTTAGAGTCATTAAGAAATGGAATTGGGTTTATATATCAGATTTTTTGGCTTCCAGACTCTGTATTGCAGTGGTGAAACGGAATTGGGGCTGGGTTTTTCTTGCCTTGTTTGTCATAGACGGCATTGCCTTGTATTTTCATAATATTATGGGTCCAGTTGGTCGGTTTTTGTTGTAATCTTTTTCTTCCTCTAGTTTTATTTATGTGTATAGAGATTTGAGAGGTAAGGTTCACATCCCTAACTAGGTGTATCAAGTTTAGTAATTAAATTTTCTCTTAGCGTCGAATTTTTTGTAAATTCATATGTAAGTTGAGCACATCTGAATTTTAGCCTCAGGAACTGCCACTGCTTTCATACTTCACCAGATTTAAACTGTCACCCTTACTTATTTTTTCTTTATTGTCTTTATCTATTACCAATTTTCTGTATTGAGTTCTGAAGTAGTTCCTTTTCATAATCGTTCCATTGATTTAATACCTCTTTACAGGTTGGTTTTAAAATGTTCTTGGGGGTCACTGCATCAGTTACGAATTGGGATGCTGATGGAACATGTTGCAGCATTGTTCTGGAGGACAATCCTTTGGTAGACTTTGTTGAGCTTCCAGATACCTGTCAGGGTTTGTACTATTGCAACATCCTGAGTGGAGTTGTAAGAGGTGCCTTAGAAATGGTGAGCTCTAACCTCTTCTATCGCACTGCTTTTAAGATGTAACCACTCTATTTGATTTCTGGTGTAATCTTTTTTCCACAGTGGGGTATATAAGAGAAGAAAACTTGTAGTACTTGTGCATATAAGTCGTTGGTATTTTTTTTTATTCCATTAACTGATCTGACGATATCAATCCCATTGTTTTCCATTCAAAACATTAGCTACATAACCTGTAGTTGAGAAATCTATCTCGCTGCTGGTTATATTAGTTCTATTATTCCTTTCTAATCTAATTCAGTGGAAATGGGAAGACCTAGGAAGATGCTGAAGTTCATAGTATGTTAGAAGTTTCCATTTTCTCCTAGAGATTTGATCACTATGTTATGTTTCTGGATGCACTTTTACTTAATGGTATAAGAATGCTTATGTTATTTAGCTTGAGAATGCTTATATTACTTTAGCTTGAAGCCTAGAAAGTTAAGAGGCTGGTGGAAAGGCTAATTTGATGTCACGCATGTGCAGAATCTTGTCTCTTTCTCTTGCCTTACGTTGCTGTGCTGCTATGTTTTTCCATAATCAGGTATCAATGAAGACAGAAATTAGTTGGATCCGTGATATGCTTCGTGGTGATGATGCTTTCGAGTTGCAAATTAAACTTCTGAAACAAGTCCCAGAAGAGTACCCGTACAAAGATGATGAGTAGAATGCCTGCACCAATGAGTAACGTTGTACGTACACATTTATGATTTTTCGTTCTGCGTCTTTGCAGCGTGTTTTATGTTTATGTTTGGTACACGCACATTCATGGGAACATTGAGTAGATAACTGTATTTTCATTTACTCACCATCTAGTTTCTACCGTTGCTATGAAATTGTGAATCATGGTGTTTGGCTTTTCGCTGTTTTCTTTCTGCGTTTGTGGTTTTAATGGAATGAAAGTTTGATTAAATAATATAAATTCTTTGTTATATGTCATTAAAATCTTATGTTTTTAAAAGCAATTAATTCCAAATCGGTTTTTTTTTTCTTTCCCTCCATTTCTGTTAATTTTGTTAAAAAATTGTTATCCTCGATGACGTGGTAGAGCATTTTGAGCACTTGATTAAATTCTCACTTATTGGAAAGAATACGCCTATTGTCCAAACCAATAATCAGCAGTCATTACTATTTTGTAACATTTTGCTTAATTCTACTTGCAAGTACTGGTTTTGATCCCAGTGAATTAGTTCAGGTTACAAATCTTCGTAAAGTTTTGTTATTTAGACAGGACTAATTTGTAATTTTTCATTTGTCTCGCTCCCTTTTCATCTTTTTCTTTCATGTTTGGTGACGTGGATGAAGGTGGGATGAAGATTAAGGTGGTTTTTGGATTTTTTTTTTTCTAGGTTGAAGATGAAGGTGTGATGGGAGAGGATTGGGAAAAAGAGTGGAAAGTATTGTGAACGAACAAAATTTTTTTGTTTACATATTTGGGGAAAAAATGCAAATACCAAAACTTAAAAATTATTTTTAGTTGAATATGTAGGAAGTGGTTATTAGTGATTTTTTTATTTTATAAGAAACGGATATTAGTGACAATTTCTCAACAGGTTCAAAGGACTTTGCAATAGGCTTCACTTCCATTTTTGCAAAGGCCTCCTATATTATAGGACCATTCTGCTAATAAAATAAAATATTAGTGTTAGATTTGTTTGAAAATAATTATTTTTGTTCGAAAGTTTGATACGAAGTTTAAAAGGAAAAAAATGGTATGAATGTATTTTTGGTAATTGAATAAATGTATTTCACAAGTAATATTTGGCTTATTACTCAAAATGCTCTCTGAATTTGACATTGAATTTCAATTTGCTCTCTGAAGGTCAAATCGTATCAATGGGTATCTCATACTCTTATTTTGTCAAGTCTATTGCATTAAATGTTATACTCAGTTACTTATTATATTTAAGATGCTTATGTAGTAGTAAGAAATTAGATGTTTTATTCATTTGGTAACCAAATATTGAAACTAAATATTAAAAAAAAAAACAAATGTTTTATCCAATCTGGGTTTCTCCAACTCAGTCCTCGTCGCTCTTCTCAACTTGCCAACGCAAGACCCCTGCAAGACCCACAAGCACCTGCACTTCATACCCATGACAATTTTCATCTCCAAAATCTAGAAAATCAAGAAAATCCATCTCAGTTGTCATCATTCCAACCCCCATCTCCTAAACCCATCTCAATTTTCATCTCCAAAATCTAGAAAATCGATCACCCAAAAAATTTCAATACCCAAATCAGATCTCAGCCTCAAATACCACCTAAACCATGACAAATCGAATGAGGGTTGTAGAATCTTGTACACATGTCAACATCTAGTTACTCTCAGATAGATGCAACTATATGATTAAGTGGGAATATCTATTTAGCCTTATCTCATACTTGTGTACACTTGTATAAATGCAGTCATTAACTTATGAATATAATCATTGTTTTTGTGCTAATTCTACATGGTATCAGAGCAATAAAGTCTCACCACAAAAAGCTAATTCTTCAACTGTTCCTTCCTTTTCTTTTCTTTTCTTTTCTTCTCTGCCATGGCTAGTGATTCTTCCGATTCTTCCAATTGTCCACCAACACCTCAAACTCAATGAAACAAACTACTTTCTCTGGGAAAGCTAGATCAAACCATGCCTGATTGGCCATAATTACTGGTGCTTTATCAATGACTCTCATCCATCTCCACCTTCACCCTTCCAACCTCAGCCTCTGCCCTTAGTTCCACATTTGTACCCAACCAAAATCCTGCCAATCAAACTTATATTTGAAGGATGTGACTAAGTAGTATGTTGTTGTGCACATTTATTTTGATTAATTACTTTATTTTGAAAAGAACCTAACTAATCCTATTTGAATAAGAAGAGGTTTACAAGGATAGTATTAAGTCTTGGAACCACATAGAAATTAATAAACTAACAATGTTGAATATGTAAAGGACACAATCGAAGGGTGATGTGTGTGTGACCATGTTATTGAATATAATTATGGTGTGAATTAGGAATTTATAAATTAACAATGTTTATGAAGAAAAGTAGAATTATAAAAGAGATAGGAATACATGTTGATTATGAGTATTGAACTTATTATAATTTAATAAATTAAAGATATAAACAAGTAGTGATATTTCGTAAATTCAAAATTAAGATTAAAGGCCAAATTAGTAGGTTCCATCCCTTGATTGGGTTAGTGAGTTGGACGTAGGCAGTAATCCCGTAAGGGCGAATTTAATTTGATTATTGTCCCGTATCTGATAAGAATTATCAGACGGAAACATGACCAGTCTATCCTATAAGGAAATTTGGGACAGAAAAGGATTTCTAGTCTTTATCTAATATTTTTCCACAAAATGATTAAACCATCAAATCTGTGATTTCCACCTAAGTATCCTAAATAAGTTAGTAACGGAAGGTAACTTTTGGTGCAACAGACTTAACAGAATGAGAGTTGAGGGAGCACACTATTATAATTTGAAGTTGGAGGAGTGAGATTTAAAGTCAAATTCCGGGATCATTTTGAGTAATAAACCTTAATATTAAGGTTCTTTACTTAAGATGTACCATGAATTTTGAATTCTTACTTTTGTCTCAGAATGCCCTCTAAACTTTGATTTTGCGCCAAGATGCTCCATAAAACTCCATTTTCGTTCCAAGTTTGTCATTTTTTATTAATTCCATTAACTTATTGTCAAATTTAAAGCCAATTGGACCAAAAAAAAAACACTAAAAACTAAATCTTTAAAAAAACACTAACTTGCAAAGTCCATAATTAAACAACATCAAAACCAAAAGGTAAGAGCATGTTCACATCGAAAAACACAACACAGGCCCTTCAAACTTTTTCGAATAAGCCAGTGCTCTGAAAAGAGATAGTTGCTTGCATTGAGGGAGATGTCAAAACTTTCTGAAGTAAAGTGAAAATTTCTAGCCGGCATCAAGACATAGAAATCCATACCAAAACACAATTAATTCATATACCAAACACAATTTGAAAGAGTAGACACATAGGCCAAGCTTAGCAAGACATTTCAACAAACACAATGTGTGCATTATAAAGGTTACCTCTTTAAGCACAAAGAGGTTGAGCTCTGAGTTGAGGAATGAGTCCTCAGCTGGCTCTTTCACAGTCTCAGTCCACATTTTCTCATCAGCAAACTTAACCTTCATCTAAGTACACGTTTGAATCTTCTTTGAATCAAATTATAATAGTGTGCTCCCTCAACTCTCATTCTGTTAAGTCTGTTGCACCATCAGTCCTGACTTTGAATCAAATTTTACGGCAAGCGTCTGAATCTTCTCCTTGTTCATCAACAGCACTAGCTCATCCCCAAAATCATCGTCGTCCCCAACTTTGCCCAGGAACTCGGTTTTGCTGCCGAGCCACACATAGGATATTGCCACGTTGGAGGGGGAGCCACTAGGAACCCTCACAAACTCAGGCGGATCCCACTGAAGCATTTTCCATCGTGGGTAGTGTTTTTTTAAGGATATAGTTTTTAGTTTTTTATTTTTTATCTTTTAGACCAAAGTAACTACATTGCTCTTAAATTTGATACTGAGTTAATAAAGTTGAAGTCTATATTGGTGGTCTATGACTCTACTGGATGAAATTAATCATGATGTGAAAGACAATTGGTAAAAACTTACCTGGAACCTTGTGACCATCATGTTGATCGGTGTCATCCTTCCATTCCCTCACATTTGTGCAGTCGCATGTTTTGATCGATTTTCGTTGACTTTTGGTGAATTTTGACTTAGAAAATTAATGGCAATTAACATGAGGTATCAAGCACTATCAGGGCTTCTGGTTAATTTTGATTATTTGAGTTTCTATGAGGTTGGGTTTGTGCAAACTAGTTGGAGATTCTGGTTTGTCTTGATTAGTTGGGTTGGTTTCTATGGGATAGGGTTCTCTTTTGAGAGGAGGGGCGCTTTGGACACCTCTCCCTATGAGTTATAGTCGAGATGAGGATATTTTGTTGGAATTGTCAGGGCGTTGGTGGTGCCTTGACTGTTCACAATCTGGGTGAGCATAATAGACTGCTTCAACCGAGTATTATTTTCCTCTTAAAAACCAAAAATTAAAGTTCTCAATTTAAATACTTGAAAAGGCGTTTATGGATTGATTTTATGCATGCTGTGTGATAAGCACATATTTCATCACCTTTTCATCTCATTTTCCTTTTCATCTTACTTTGTTATATCCTTAATCCTACAATTTATAACTTGTTTTAATATTTTTAGATAGCAATCCAAGAATGTGGAATAAAGAGGTTAAATTGGAGCAAACTCGCATAAACTATCAAGAATGAGCCAAGACTTATAAAGATTGGATCAAGTTTCATCAAGATAGATTAACACTATGTCCATATGTGCAAGAAGGCTCAAGATTATGCCAAGATTCGTTCTTGAAGAAGCCTAAAAGAAGAAATGTATTAAAAGTTACAAAATAAAAATCTGCCTGTTCAAATTAGCCCACTTTCACGGACCATTATAACGCCTCAAATAGAATCAGAATGTGAGTAAGATATGGTTGGAAAGCTCTAGAAGTCTAGTTTCCAATGATTCAAAAATTACTCAAATCAGAGTCCTACAGCCACGAGAATTCCTGTTTTGGTGAGACATAGTCAGTCTGAGCGAATATGATTACTTGTTCTACTAGGAATTGAAGTCTTACACGTTTTCTAGCTGTTCCATCTTCTAAAATTCCAGCAAGCAACCCAAATTCCAAGCAAATTAAGGAGAAGAATTTCCACTTTTTAATTAGGATTTGTTTTCTCTTTTTAAATTAGGAGTTTCTATCACCTTTTTAATTAAGTTTTGTATTTATTGTTTCATTAGGATTTAGAATACCTTTTTCTTTAGGACTTTTATTTAATTAGTTTAATTTTTTTTCCTTTTAGAATTAAATTGTGAACTCCTATTTATTTGAGGATTAATTTTCTCATATAAATAGAGAGGCTTAGGCTAATTGTAAAAGGTCGCCCATTTTGGTACTAAAACTCTGCTCAACCAATTTTCCCTTTTTATTATATTCAAGTTTTCAAGTGTAAAAATAATTACACCATACTTCACCTTCTACACCTTCTACACCTTCATTCGTGACTAAGTTGAGGAGCCCTAGCTTGTCTCACCAAAGAGTGCCCAATCACTTCGTATCCATAGGGAGCCCCGAAGAGAAAAAGTGTAACACAACCTCTTTACCTTGTAATTATTTCTTATGCTTGAATATTGGTTATATGGATTGATTTCTAACAATATTCTTGGTTTTATGATTTTCATTGTTTCAATATTCTATGTGTTCTATGATTCTAGTTTTTGTTATGTTTGTGTGTTCACGCTTAATGCTTGACTAGATATAGGGAGTCCCGAGTCTAGATCATTGAAAGTGTCGTTGGGAGCCCCGGGCACGTACTTAAGAGAATATGCAAATAATTCGTAAGATTAAAATTATAGGATTACGTAGGTTGGAATTAATACAATCATGAATGAGTTGAGGTTAAAGATGAGTTGACCATGTAAATAATAAATTAGGTTAAATTAGGTTAGATTTGGTTAGATTAGGTTAGTTTAGATTAGTTAATCACTTAGGATAATAGAAACAATCAACTACCCCTCTAATTAATTAATCAAACGATAATCATGCTTAGGTACCCTCAATCCCCGATTAAGAACGATCCCTACTTATCAATTCTACAATCTACAAAAAAAAAGTTTTAATTTGCATATGTTTTTATTAAGTATTGAGTGTGACTTTGTGTTTAGTTTAATGCTTAGTTTTAGTGTATCACTGTGGAGCCTCTGGGGCTTAGTGGGGGTATGTGTGTATTCTGGAAAATTGCAGGGCAGGTTGTTTTAATTAAATATGCTGATTTTCTGATTGAGGTCCTTGTTAATGATGATGAAACGGGCACTAAGTGGAGATTATTTTCGATTTATACTAGTACAAATGATAGTATCAGATTGAGGAAATGAGACACTCTAAGGAAACGACTAGAAAGGGAGTCTGATGCTTATTTACTATTGGGGGACTTCAATGATATTCTTGATGCTGGGGAGAAAGAGGGAGGCAACCCTCGCTCAGTGGTAAGTATGAGGGCCTTTCGAAATTTTGTGGCTGATGGGAGGCTCATGGACTTGGGCTTTACTGGGCACCCATTCACTTGGAGGAACAAACAGGATACTGGATTTGTACAAGAGAGATTGGATCATGGCCTAGCATTTGAGACATGGATGTCATCCTACCCTCAGGCACAAGTTACCCACATTTTGCTATCAGGGTTCGATCATTCCATGCTTGCTCTTGACCCGATGCCTAGTGCCCGAAGGAAACATGGACGGTTTATTTATGATCAGCGGTGGAACAAGGCAGATAAGTGTGGGGATGTTGTTCAAAGAGAGTGAAGGGTGGATACGAATGGCTCACCATGCCAAAATGTTTTTGAGAAATTGAAATGGGTCTGTAGAGGTTTGGTGCATTGGAAAAGAAAGGAAGGTTGCAACTCCCAGAAGCTAATCAAAATGTTAAAGGACTAGCTTGCTGGATGTTACCAAGTCGTGTGTTTTGATGGCTCATGGGTGAAGGGGCTGGAGGAAGAACTTAAGAAACCCGTGACGGATGAGGAAATTTATTGAAAGTTGCAGTCTCGGGGGCACTGGTTGAATGAAGGGGATAAAAATACTATATTTTTCCATGCTAAAACTGTGAAGCAAAGACGGTTTAATCTTATCCAGGGTCTCTACAATGGTGAGGGAATTTGTACATATAGGGAGGAGGATTTGGGGGTGATTGCTAATGGTTTTTTTCATGACCTTTTCACAACCTCACTACCCTCCCAATTCGAGGAAGTCATAAACTGCTTCGATACGAGGGTTTCTACCTCAGCGAATGCGGCCTTGATTTGGCCAATCACACATGAAGAGGTTCGGAGAGCACTTGTGCAAATTCATCCTACAAAATCCTCGGGCCCTTATGGATTTAATACGAGCTTCTACCATAAGCATTGGGGCCTAATTGAAAATGAGGTAATCCATTCTGTTTTGCATTTCTTTCAGACTGGATATATGTTGAGGCAGTTTAATTTCACATACTTGGCTTTAATCCATAAGGTTGCTAGCCCGATGAACATGACACAATTTCGTCCTATTTCATTATGTAATGTCATTTATAAAATTATTGCCAAGGTCCTTACCAACCAAATGAAGGGTTTGATGGGGGAGGTGATTAGTGATTCTCAAAGTGCTTTTGTGCCGGGTCGACAAATTACGGACAATGTTCTTGTGGTCCATGAGTTTTTATATAGAATTGGAAATAAACGGGGTAAATATGGTGAGGATATGATGCTTAAATTGGATATGTCGAAGGCCTATGATAGAGTGGAGTGGAAGTTCCTTTTGGAGGTTATGGCAAGATTGGGCTTTCACCTGGTTTTTTGTCAATGGATCAAAGAATGTATCACTACGATATTGTTCAGTGCCCTTATGAATGGATTCCCTACTGATGTATTTCGGCCCTCCAGAGACCTGAGGCAAGGTGACCCCTTGTCTCCTTTCTTTTTTGTTCTATGTGCAGAAGGCTTGTCAGCCCTTATCCGTAGGAAGATTGAGGTAGGAGCCCTTCGGGGTATCCCAGTTGCACCAAGTGCTTTCTATGTCACCCACTTATTTTTGGAAGATGACTCAGTCCTATTCTTTAAAGCTACTGTGGCGAGGGCAATGTGTTTGAAGGAGATATTGCAACTGCATGAGTTGTGCTCTGGCCAGAAAATAAACTTTGAGAAGAGTTTCGTGGTGTTCAGTGTAGATTGTTTTCCTCTCTTGCAAGACCAGATTGTTGGGGAGCTAGGAGTCAGTGTGAAAAGGGAGTTTGAAAAATATATGGGGCTTCATGCTGACTTTGTGGCTTCAAAGAAGGTTGTTTATGAAGATATTCGCAATAGAGTGGAGGCGAAGGCCTTAGGTTGGTCCGAACAGTTTCTTTCCAAGGCTGGAAAGAAGGTTCTTGTTAAGTCCATTGCTCCGGCTCTTCCTAATTATGCTATGTCATTCTTCCAACTTTCGGTGGGGGTTTACATGGATATTGAGCGGATATTGGCCTGTTATTGGTGGGGTAAGCAACAATTACAGCGTGGTATGCATTGGGCTGCTTGGGAGAGACTCATGATTCCGAAAGTTGCTGGAAGATTGGGCTTCCAAGACATTAGGGTCTTCAACTTAGCCATGCTTGCCAAAATAGGGTGGAGGTTATTGGATCAACCCTCTTCTCTTCTGGCTAGGTTGTTACGAGCAAAGTACCATAGCGAGACTACAATTCTGGAAGCTAAGGAAGTAGTGGGGTCCTCATGGGGTTGGAAGGGCATCTTGAATGGGTTGTGTATCCTGAAGTCGGGCCTTCGTTAGCATGTAGGGGATGGATCCCTAATTCACACTCGATCAGACCCATGGATTCCAGTTGGCCAGCCCTTCAAGGTAAAATCTCTTAATCCAAACCTTCCATATTTGGTTAAAGAGTTGATTTGCCTTATTAGTCATACATGGTTGCTAGCCAGGTGGCGAGTTTGTTTGATGAGAAGGACACCTATGTCATTTTCTCTATTCTGTTGAGTAAGTATAGGTGTTATGACCATTATGTTTGGCATTTCTCCATGAATGGTCGATGTAATGTTCACTTTGGGTATTTATTGGCTACAGAGCTGTGTCGTAATGGTGAGTTGTTTGGAAGAGGTAGAGAGGATACTAGTACGGTTAGTGGGCAACAACGAATCTAGAAACACATTTGGAGCCTGAACGTGCCACACAAAATCAAGCACTTTATTTGGACTTGCTGCTGTGGATATATTGCTACTCGTCGGAATCTGGCCCGTCGGCGGGTAAATGTGGAGACAGTGTGCCTGTTGTGTGGGGATGAGGAGGAGTCAGAGTCCCACCACTTTTTCACTTTTCATTTTGCTCAAACTTTCTGGTATGGAGGATCGCTCCTGCTGGTGATTGATACTTTCCAGGGCCTTTTATTTCGTGACTGTTGGCACGCTCTAGAAGTCAAATATGATAGCAAAGAGGATGCATGAAATATTTTCCAGAAGATTGCCTTTGGTTGTTGGCGGATTTGGAAAGCACGTAATGAGCAGTTCTTTAAGAATACTTTACAGTCTCTTGCCACAGCTCTAGATATGTTTTTTCGACAGATGTCCGAGTTCTTTAAGGCAAGAAATGTGGGGAGCGTGGTTGGTGAGGTGGTTATGGGTGAAACAGCGGGGCCTTGCCATAGTGTGCAGGTCCAAGGTTGGCAGCAACCCAGCCTCGGAGCCCTCAAACTCAATTGTGGTGGAGCTTGGTCTAAAGGCACGCATAAGGGGGCTTACGGCTGGGTTCTACGATCATGGCTAGGCTCATTCGAAGGGGCAAGGATGCTGGTATGCTCGCATGCTCGTCGGCTCTTCAGGTGGAAGCTTTGGCTGTTCGTTCAGGTTTGGAGGCATGTGTGACGGCTGACCATACTACTGTGATTGTGGAATACGACTCACTACAGTTGATTCAGTTGCTATGCAAGAAGGGTAATGATGGTACTCTTACCAATATCCTTCATGATATTTATGTACATTGTGAGTTTTTTCTGTCGATTACTTTCCAATTTTCCCCTAGAGCGTGTAACATGGTGGCACATGCTGTTGCTAACCATGTTAAGAGTAAGAGTGGGTACCATACTTGGGCCGATTTTGAGCCAACTTGGTTGTTTAATTTTTTCACTAAGGATGTTGATGTTTTTATTCACGTTTAATTAATAAAGATGCATTTTCAGAAAAAAAAAAAAAGTTAATGGAAAAGATTAACTTAGAATGAAAATGGAGTTTCAAAGCTATTCTAATACAAAATTAAATTTAAAGGGTATTTTGGGACAAAAGAAAGAATGCAAAGTGCATCTTCTTTAGAAAACCTAATATTTAATAGAGCAAATTACATTTTACCACCCTAAACTTTACACCGTGTAACAAGTTCATACCTGAACTTTTAAATGTAAAAATTTACACCCTACCCTCTTTAAATTGTTACAATTCAAAACTTGCATTAACTTTCCGTTTCCTTGCCATTCGAAAATTAAATGGAGATAAGTGGGGTTTTATTTTGAATACATTATGAAAAGGTAAATACGTCAATTGGTGCATCTAGATCTAGGTTGAAGTGCCCAATCTGGTTTTGTTTTGAAGCAAACCACAACAGGCGATTCAAAGCTTCTCACCACTTCGAAGGTTCAATCACACACTGCAGGAAGGGTTCTCTATACTCCGAAGCAAACCATGACAACCGATTCTCACTGCAAGAAGAATTCACTTCCCCCTATATTCTTATTCTAACTTGTACAAATATAATACCATTTTGTTTCAATCACACCACATCCACATGCATGTTCTTGAGTTTGTCTAATCTGGATTGGATCACAATGATATCGTCTTCTTTTTCAGTTTTTATTTTTTATTATTTTTTTAACTTGTAGAGGGGAGCAAGAGAGTTGTGGTAGTGGGGTTTAGTGTCTGATTCTCTATTAGTGTAATGACCCGTCCCGAGTATCGAGATCGAATATTAATTTATTTTGATTTAGAATGACTAAACGGGGATTAGTTGAGTGAAATCGGACCAATTGTGCAAAATGACCGTTTTGCCCATAGTGTGGGCAAAATGTTGACTTTTAGTTCGGGCGGTCAAATGGACTTTGACCGATGACTGTGACGTAGTTCGGGACGTCACAAGTTCATAGACAGGTGGCACGTTCGATTCCGACATTCGAGGTGAAAGTTATGACGTTCGGAAGTTGAGAGGTATTTTGGTAATTTGGCATATTAGGGGCCAAATGTTGACTTTTGACCCGGGAAGTCCAATGGACGAGGGCCAAGGACCGTTACGTAGGTCTCGTCGATACGAATCCAACGACAGGCGACATGCCGAAATCGGAGATTCGACGACGAAGTTATGGTCACGGAAGCGGACTCGATTAACCGAACGAACCGGGATTAAAATAATATTTTAATATGAACAGTACCCGGTGACTGAACACACTTGGATGAGTGACAAGTCCCTTAAATTCAGGCATAAAACCAAATCCCATGTTTTGGGGAAAACATAATTATTATGTTTTATTAATTAATTAAACTAAATTATTCTTTTAATTACCATTAATCCTCTCTAATGTCTTAACCGTGTACAACCAAAAACACAATTCATTCCACCCTTAATCTCCTCTCCATCAGCTGAACTTGAGAGTGCAAATTGGAGAGAATTCAGAGACGGAATTAGTGAGGGAAACACGAGGGATTGAGAGAAACTGTGGAACTGGAATTCGGGTTTTAGAAAATTTGGAGGGAAAATCGAATTGGAAGAATTGAGCCTTGTTGATCGAAATTGGGTTCAGTTTTAGTCTTCTGGGATTTCCACGATCAGTTTCATCGAAGGAACGAAGGTAATTGAGGTTCATTTGAGGTAGAACGGAAGCACTGTAGTTGCAGAAAATTCGAGCTTGAGTCGTGGAGTTTGAGCCTCGAATTGATGCAATTGAGTTGGGGAAAATGTTTAACGGAGTCTGTTGAAGCTTCTTGATGAATCAATTGAAGAAAATCGTGTGACTTTGAAAGACTTCGAATGATGAACAGGGTTCGAATGTTCTTAGAATAATCGTATGTGATCGTGAGGTTAGAGGTAAGATTGTTTGTAATTGAGTCCACAGATCTCTAATTGAACTTAATTCGAAACTAATTGAATTTCCAATTGTTGAAATTGGTGTCGAATCGATATGATTGGAACCAGGTCGCCTCGCGGGTTAAATGGCCCGTTTTACAGACAAACGGGTATGAACGACGACACTGTAGCTGGCGCGTTGGTTTCACGCGCAGCCACTTACGGCGGCGCGTGAGGGCGCGTCCAGCCTAGTCTCAAGGTGAGGCCAACATGACTTTTGATCCTCTCATTGTAACGAACATTTTAACGTTGGTTTCGAGGAAATCGGATATTGTTTCGATAATGTTCCGCATATCCGAAGTTTTTTTTTACGAGTTAAATACGTATTTAAATTCCGGAAAAATTGTGGAAAATTATATGATGTATTTTGAGATGTTAGTAACCCTCTATAATGATTTTGGACAGGAGTTGTGATTTCCAGAATTTACGAAAAAACGTGCAGCTCGGAAACGGACCGTTTTGGACGGTGTGTGTGAGTGGACTTTGTTTTCTAAACGTGATGCATGCATATATGATTTTAAATGCCTTATTAAGTGATTTTATATGCTTTGGCATGATTTATGTTTCAATCCGGTAATTTCTCGATTTTATGATTATTATATTATTATATTTGACACGATTTTCGAGAAATTACGAAATTTGGTAAAAATGATGTTTGGACTTGGTTTATGAGTCCGGGATTGAAATTGATTGAAAATAATGTTTGGACTCGGATTATTGAGTCATGGATTGAAAAATGATGTGGTGACTCGGGAATGAGTCAAGGGTCAATTTCGTGGATTTACATGAAAATGGCAATGGAGGTTGCAACGCATGGATTTGCGTGATAATGTTATTTTGGACATGAGAACCCAAGTGAATAGTGATTTTGACTCGGATTTGGAGTCACTTGTGAAATTGTGAAATTAACGATTTATTGTGATTTTATGATTATTTTAATCAGTCTTTCGGGCACGTTTTACGAGGAACGTGCAACTGATGTTTTGGGCTAGGCCCGGAGTTTAAATGATTTCTAAAATGATGTTTTGACTTAGTTGGTAAGTCAATGATGATTTCTGGATTATTTTATTGTTTTAAATGGTGATTTTAAAGAAGTACGTGTAAATGGTATTTTGGGCTTGAGATCCAGTCGGAAATGATCTTGAATTTGTATGAAGACAAGATTTGATTGAAACGTTTTGGGATGTAATTCCCGAGATGGTTTTCATTGTGATTGTGATATTCCCAGACAGTCGGAGCTTTGGGGGGGGGGGGGGATTACCCAGACGACCGGAGCTTGGGGGATGTGATTGTAGGATCAGGAGTCGATCCTATGGTAGTCAGCTTCTCGGATGAGACTGAGCCTGGATGTACCACTCAGATGGGTCTGAGCCTGGGGATGTGTTCTCCCAGAGGTGACTGAGCCCGAGGGGGTTGAGCCCAGAGGTGTCTGTTCCCGAGAGAGTGGCTGGATATTGGCCTACGCGTAGTGCAGCACTTGTGAGTAGTGCAGATGTGATTTGTGATATTTTGTGCACTTGTGAGTAGTGCAGATTGATTGGATTGATATATTTATTGTGCACTTGTGATTAGTGCTGATTGATGTTATTTGTGATGACGTACTGATATTGAGTACGGGTTTTTGGTCTTTGTGGCCAGGTGATTATGTTTTCACATGTTTTGGCCTGAGAGCTGGGATTTGATGTTTTATAACATGAACTGATTTGGTGAACATGAGTTTTATGGACCATGGGAAAATATGTTTTGATTTTATCGGTCCACTGTTCATACTTGAATGATTTCATACTATTACTCATGTTTTACGATATGCATGCAAGTTTGTGAAAACTGGAGGGTAAGAATATATTTTGGCAAATGTTTTTATAAGATGTCATTTTTGTCCACTCACACCTTTTCTATTTTGTGACCCTCCAGGTCGTGGTACGACGTTCGAGACTGATCGTGAGGCAGTGGCAGCAGCAGAAATCCGCGCAAACATCCCTTGTCTGGCAAGCATTGAAGGGTAGTTTCGAACCTTCAGTTGACTTGTCAGACGGGAGCAGGACTGGGCACGGTTTTGACGTCCAGTTGGGACGGGTCCTATCAATTAGTGCAATCTTGGTCTCTTTGGGGGGTCACAAAAGAACCAGAAAGAATCCAAACAAGGTGAGATTTCTTACCCTCTTTAATCTTTTCATTGGGCCCACCCTGATTATTTTCTTTGGTTTCTGGTAGTAGTGTCAACTGTTTCTTTATGCCTTCTCTGCGTGATTTCATATCTGGGTCTAAATCAATATAAGGAATTTGTCAACTACTGAACCAATTGTCAACTGGGTCTGTTTCATTTGTTTGATTTACTGCTCAGAATTAACAGTTAGTTTCCGAATTTTGTTCATTTGATTTTGAAGTTTTAATTTGGGGCTGTGTTTGAAAGCTGGAGACGCCATCCTCAGGCAAAGTGAGAAGCTTTGAATCACTTCGAAGAACAATTCTCAATTTGGGGACGTCATCCTTACGCTGTAAGAATGATTGTCGACCCGATTCATAGCTTCACACCCTTCGAAGAACCACTTCGAAACTTCAATCGCACACTGCAAGAACGATTCTTTATCAGGTACGCTCCTTTCTTTACCTGGTAAAATATTTACATATGTAATGCAAGAAGGTTTTAATTATGGAAAGCATATTAACATAGCGCGCGTAATAATCTGGCAGTGTTTGGTAATGGGTACATACCTTGGCATTTTTTATCTTCTGTATTCGCAGCTATTTGACTGAGCCCAAACTACGCATTAAATTAAACACCTAATTTAAGTGTTATGTAATTTAAACCCTTTTTGTGTAGATGTAGTATTGGTAAATGAAGATCATTCTTAACCGGGGAAATTAGGGAACATTAATAATGTGTTAGTGAAAAAGAATAATGAATAAAAGAATGAATTAAAGAATAAAATAATCAAAGAATCAATAAATTAAAGAATTAAAGAATAAAAGAATAAAGAATAAAGAATAAAGAATTAAAGAATAAAGAATAAAATAAAAGAATAAAAGAATAAAAGAATAAAAGAATAAAAGAATAAAGAATTAAAAATGGGGGTTTTGAAAAGATTTGTAATGTAAACTAAAGAAAACACTAACTAAGAATTAAAATTCAAATGTTCATGCTAATTAGAACTTACAAACCATAGGGTAGTTTCATAGACAAAACTCACACTTTTACGTAAGTAATTTCGAATTAACAATCACATTAATTAAACTACTCCTAAAAATAGACTTCCTTCAAGTACAAATTTTGCCAACACTCTAACATTTTGCTGATAATAAACCAATCACGAAATCTTACCTTCATCATCTCAAATACTTACATATGTCTTTCAATATTATAAATGCATCAACCATTAATGTGCGTCCAACATCAATATGCTTCAAACATTTACAACATGATTCACCTTAAGTTTATAATTAAATGCGCCAACAGCGATCAACATTTAATCTCTTCAATTCTAGTCTAAATGCACTGACAGCGGATAAAACACTTAACATCGAATTGAAGTTTAAGCACTAGAACATATGAAGTAAAAGAAATTCAGAAAGTAAAACACATGGAGATTGTATTCATACTTACAAATGTTAGAAAGAAAATACTAACACATATATTGAATTATAAGTAAAACCAAAACAATAACAAGAATTTAAGTAAAGGGAATAAAGTTACACTTTCGAAACCCAAGAACAGCTTGTGATTCCGAAAGTGGATGGAAACAATGGAATGTTATTCATAAGGAACACCGACAGCGGCTGGAACCTTATGAAGATGGAGGATAAAACATAAGAATGCGAATTTAAATTCTAGAATTGTTTCGGAAATACTTGGCCTAGGTATTTCTTAAGGAAAGCATTAAAATGTATTTAAGAGATCTCAAAGAAAAATCACAAGAACAAAGTAAAGAAGAAATGAAAATAACATAAATTAAAAATAAGAATTAAAAGGAAACTAATTAATAAGAAAATCTACAAGAAGTTAAAGTGGTCCCCAAAAATAAAGAAGATGAACTAAAAGAAGAGAAGAACTAGAGAGAAAATATAAGAACCTAAACTAAAAGGAGAAACAAAATGGGAGAAATGAGGACTATGGGGGACACACAATACATGAAATGGCCTCCCTATTTATAAAGGGAATGCCACAATTGTTTAAATAAAAGTACAAAATTAAAATATAAAAATAACAATAAAATAATACATGAAGAAGTGATGGAAATGATGAGATTGGGTGGATTTTGGGGAAAAGATGCTGATTTTGGAGAAAGATACTGATTTTTGTTGCTTGGGCTTCTAGATTTCAGCAGCTTCCTACCGAATTTCCTTGCGATTTTCGGTGACTTCTCATATTTCGTCCATAATTTCTTCGTTATAATTCTGATCGGGACGATTCTTTCACCAAAATGCTCCAAATTCCAAGCTTTATTTATTTCTGCAAAAATATCAGAAAATAAATTATTTTATCTAATTATTTATTATTTTAATATTAAAAGTCAAGTATAAAGGGTATAAAATAAAGCTTAATTAACGACCTATCACTATTCCACAAGTTTGTCAATTCTGATAAGTGTCGACCCGAATGATTATTTGGGTACCTTTGTTGAATACTGATAAGTGTCGAACAACATGCTTGTCGAACATACATAAAGGGAATTCTGATAAGTGTTGAACAACATGCTTGTCAATTCTGGTAAGTGTCGAACAACATGCTTATTGAACATACATAAAGGGAATTCGCGTACCTTTGTTGAATACTGATCGCATGAGATTCTAAGACTTTCTCCCTTGTAGAAGCTAGAGACATCTGCAATTGGATGATAGCATAATTATTATACTAACTGCAAACTCTTGAATTTCCTAGTTTGACCATTGATTGGTCTCACTGTCAGTTTAACTTCGTACTTTCATTTTATAATCACTTAACACTAGTATTCTTAGCCTGGAGCGCAAAATTTGATCCCATTGTAAAACTTAAATATTTATATTTATATTTATATTCTGTAGATTCCAACATAAGTTTGAAACGCAGCCCTGGTAGGACGTCATCCTACCAAGTTAACTAGCATGACTGGTTATTTTCTGGGTACTAGCAGGACTGGTTTTTACTTAGGATCTTTGCTGCCCCTTCTACGTGATCAAGGGGTTTTATGAGGAATTGATGTCAACCATGAGTTTTGATTATTTTAGTTAGTAGTGTGGGACTCACTATGTTGAAATGTTGATTATCTCAAGTATGGTTATATTTACATAACTAAGTATATGCATATTGGTAAAAAATTTGAGTGCATATATTCAAAAACCTAATATACATGGTATGACTTCGAAATCAAAGCTGAAATGGAGAATATGCAATGTTGGTGCGGCCAAAATGCTGTGCTGAGGACTGGTTGGAAAAAGGAAAATCCAGGGAGGCGATTTTGGACTTGTAGGAGAGGTAAGATCTGTCCCTAACTTTGTACAATATGGATTTTGTAAGTTATTTTTTGTTAGACTATAATATGGATTTTGTAAGTTGGATTTTCATTAGAGTTTAATGTGAACTTCTTCAAGTTAATTCTGCTTAGTCTATGAGTTAGATAATATGTGTAGGTTCAAGAATGTGGGTACTTTGAATGGTTTGATTCCGAGATGTGTAGGTGTTTGAAAATGATCATTCCTGGGTTGCTGCACAGGATGAATTCGTATGAGGATGAGTTGAAAAAGCTCGATCAACGGTTGAAGTGGCTCAGAGCAACTGTTGTAGTTAGTGTGATTGTGATAGTTTGTCTGTATTTGAGCTGATGGAAATGTAAAAGAAGTTGAAGAAAAAATCATGTAATGTTCATGTTTGTTTTGCATTTTTCTTAGCTGGTGGAAATGTAATGTTCACGTATGTTTTTCATTTTTCTTCTTCTTATGAGGATGGGTTGCTGCACAGGATGAATTCGTATGAGGATGAGTTGAAAAAAGCTCGATCAACGATGAAGTGGCTCAGAGCAACTGTTGTAGTTAGTGTGATTGTGATAGTTTGTCTGTATTTGAGCTGATGGAAATGTAAAAGAAGTTGAAGAACAAATCATGTAATGTTCACGTTTGTTTTTCATTTTTCTTAGTTGGTGGAAATGTAATGTTCACGCATGTTTTGCATTTTTCTTCTTCTTTTTGGTTTGGATTTTCTAACTATGTCATCGTGCTATCAACAATAATCTTCTCATCATCGTAAGTTTTGGTTCCTTGAGTTTTTGTATTTCCCACTTGTTAATGCGCTTTATCCCAGTTGGTTTTGGAAGTTACAATTAATAGGCAAAATTAATACAAGACAATGTGTGAAAGCAAAAAGAGAAAACCAAAGAAGGTATTTATCATTCCTTGCAAGTTCGTCATCCCATACTTATGTCATAACCAAAAAAAGACACAGTTCATCATCCATAATTCTGCCATAACAAAAAATAATCTTAAAATAAGGACCAAATGTAGGACTTATGCCATTACAAAAAGGTCTAAATAGCAAAGCTAATTTAGGCAAATGAATTAGTCTTAAAACAAGTTAATTTAGTCATACTAACTAGTCTGAGACTGGTGAACATATTGAGATGGTTGGTCATTGATTGAAGTAGATTCTTAGGTTTGGTTGGTTTTCTTCTTCATATCTCGCATCTCCTACAAATAAAAATAGTAAGTCTAAGAATTCATAACTCAATCCATATTCATAATCCAACGTTGATAAAAGTTTTTGTACCTTCTTTTGGTTTTACCTGTTCTCGCTCCTTTTGTCTAAGTTTATTTTTCCTCTGGACGTCCATAGCTTCCATCTCAGCTTGGCTTAGACTAGTAGTTGGCTTCTTATTCTGCATGAAACATAATAATTTAGTGTTAGTATTTGAATGCAAATGAGTTTTTGTAGGAAGCATAACCAAAATAATCTATCATTACCTTTGAAGAACCTTCTCCACCATCCCTTTTTTTTTTTTTTGCAGACTTATTCTTAAGGCGGAAGATTCCTATTGAAAGTTAAGACATTGTGCCCTACTTGACCACAATGTCCACATTTTAGTGACTTTTGATTCCTTCCAAAATGCACACCCTCAACTTTGCCATTTCTCATATGTTTTTCTTGGGGCCCTTTCCTTCTCGCCTTTCTTGGCCTTCCGGGTTGCCTATTGTATTGTGGTAGTAGTATTGGTGGCATATCACAAGTGTCCCAGTAAGTTGAATCAGGGATTGGATTGATGATGTTCTCCTATGTCTTCAGGAACGTCTCCTTGCTATAACAGGCGTCCGCGTAATTTTTCGGAATATCATTTCTTCTATAGTTTGCCACTGAGACCACATGCATACATGAGATTCCTTGCAAGTCCCATTTCCTACACGTGCAAGTCCTCTTTTCCAAATATACCATAACATAACCCCCGTTTCCACTATCCACTTGATATTGAAAGCTTCCTGATTGGCTAGTAATTAAACTTCCCGCTCTGGACTTATTTTGCTCCAACTTGAATTTTGGTTGTGGACATATTTTTCCTTCATACTTTGCCATTACATCTCTCCTTTTAGCAATCCTAGTCATTATCTTGAATCTAATATCTTCGAACATGCTAATGATAGGAAGACTTCGAGAATCCAAAATCCATGAATTGAAGGACTCACAATAGTTATTGATAACTGTGTCGCACTTTAAATGAGGGTTGAAATGTGACTTGCTCCAGTGTTTAGATGGTATGTCTTCACCTGTGACATGAATATCAGAATTGTGTAAATAAATTCTTAAACTTAAGTAATAAAACAAATAGAGGAATAATGAATAATGCTCACTTGTAAGCCAATTATATGCTTCAAGACTAAGTGATCTCATGTCATTCATTGCTCTTCTAAAGGCATAGCATAATGGTAGCCTTGGCAGCGGCCCAAAGAGAATCCTTTAACGCCTTCCTCTTGAATTGGTTGTAAAAGTTGGAATAAAGATGTCTTGCACAAAATCTCAAATCGGAATTAGGCACTACTATGTCAAAAGCTTCTCGTAATCCTTTTTGCTTGTCACTTATAAAGGTGTATGCAAATTGATTTTCTATTTGAAGGTCATTGACGAGCAGATCTAAAAACCAAACCCAAGAATCCTTCGATTCCCACTTCTACCATGGCATAAGAAATCACCCATGTCATGTTATTTGCATCCACCCCTATAACACTCAAAGCTAACCGCCATACACACATTTTAAATGGCAACCATCCAAGCCTATTAAAGGCCTGCAACCAATTTTAAAGCCTTTCCTACATGCAGCAAGACAAATGTACATCCTCTCAAATACTGGTCGCCGCAACTTTTCATTTAAGTTGCATTTAATAACCACAGTCGTACCGGGGTTTGACTTTTTCAACTCATTTCCATAGTCCCAAAGCCTACTATATTGATCTTTAGTTGAACCCTCAATGAGCTTCGGAGCCTTCTGTTTTGCCCTATATGCTTTCATCCTAGAGATGCCACAATTCCAATCCCTTTGAATTGTCGTCTTCAATGATGAAACAGGTATGCTAGGATTGTTTTTAATGGTATCCACGTACTCTTTACCCAACCAATCTGATTTCACCATTGTATTCTCCCAAACCCTTCCACATGTGTACTTTGAGACTAGTTTCTTTACTTGGAGTGTGTCCTCATGTTGCATTTTTGAAGCATAAATCTCAAAAGGACAACTTTCAAATCTGCAAATAGCCCTCACCCTGTGCCTCTCACTTTTCACTCATAGTATTTCCCACCCGTGCTTAATTGCATTCTTGATCACAGCTTCTCTAAACGTCCGACATTCTGCAAACTGCTGACCTATTTGAAACTGGGGATCATTCATGTCTGCAACTGGATTAAACTCTGTCCATTTTTTCCTTCCATCTTCGTCTTCATCGGATGATTCAATGGGATCTCCAAGAGACTCCCTGTCCAAACAAATTATATGAGAATCGTTAACAAAATTATAAGATATGAGGAATAAGAAAAAATTGTCAAGTAGTAATATATACCTGTCAGAATCAATAAATCCTTCAAACATGCACTCATTATCATCATTATCATTTTCTTTTTCGAAATTAGCATGCACACCTTCACTTCCCATAAGAACGGGACTTGTTGAAAATGATTGAGGACAAGTATTCTGTTCAACATGATGCACTTCACTTTCCAAGATATCATCAACATCAATGCCATAAACATCATTTGGATATTCTGCATTCCAATCCTCATCACTAGAGACATCAATCTAGGTATTCCTTTTCTTTTTCACACCTAACTTGACTTTTTGCGTCCCCCTATCTTTCACACTTCCAATGACATTCCAATTCTCTTCCAAATTTGAAGTATATCCCACAATAGTATATGGATTATTGTTCAATTCCCCCCTTATCAAATCCATCGTTCCCTCGATGGTGGACATTATCTTCAAAATCTTTGTGATCCAACAAGACATCTATTATCCGCGAATTTGAGACAGAGGTGCACATGTCTATTACATCCTGATCACAGTTAAGCTTGGTCAATGGACTACTATCTTCTCCAATCCTATACCAATATTCATTCTTGCCATAATCATAGCTCAAACTTTTTCCCATGCTAACAATCTCCAATAATGACATTTTATCTTTATCTACTTGGTCCAAATAATCTATCTTCCCATCAACATAAAATGTTTCTAAGATACGTCCACCATGATACATCCGTATTGAAAGCAGACCAGGATCAACTGCAATCGTGGAAAAAAGGTAATTAAAGATTGAAAGAAACATATTTAATCTATCCAAGTCAAAATGACAATTCCAACAAATGCTAATTTAGAAAGAAAAAAAACACAAACAAATAAACATATAATCACAAATTCAAAAGGGGAACCAATATTGTTTTGGTTCTCATGAGGGGAACATGGTGATCATTTGAATAGCCATTATTTAATCCTATTTTCAACAATCAAAGTTACAAGTTAGAAGTTAGAACCCATTTCAAGATATCTAACATGGTAATTGGAAAGCTGCATTTCGAAGAGGCAATAGAAGAACCCAATTCACTTGAGCGAGACATTGCATATAAAAATTTGTCAATTTATCATTGTTATTTACTAATTCCCTAAAAACTAATAAGAAAACCACCACTAACGCAATTAAGTAATAACAAAGAAACCTGTGTTTAATCTATCCAAGTCAAAATGACAATTCCAATAAACACAATTTCAGAAAGAAGAAAAAAAACACAAACAAATAAACATATAATCACAAATTCGAAAGGGAGACCAATATTGTTTTGGTTCTCATGAGGGGAACATGGTGATCATTTGAATAGCCATTATTTAATCCGATCAATTCCCACTATCATTTGTTTACTAGTTAGCTTGTACCATAGTGAATTTTTTGGGGGAAAGGGACATGGTGAATTCGAAAGAGGAGGAGGAGGGGGGGGGGGGGGGGGGGGGGGGGGGGGGGGGGGGGGGGGGGGGGGGGGTGGGGTGGGAACCATGGTGAATTCGAAAAGGGGAGGAGGGGGGACCATTGTGAATTCGAAAAGGGGAGAGGGGAGAGGGGAGAAGGGGAGGGGGGAACAACGCCACAGAGAGTTGATGTGGCTGGGTCACCCATAGTAATTTTCTGCATACAAGAATTCGAAAAAAAGAGGGAGGATCCAATCACAACGCCACAGAGAGTTGCTGCGGCTGGGTCATTGAGTAATTTTCTGCAGTTGTCTTCAATTGGGACAATTATATGTTGAATTCGGAGGAACTTTCGGAGAGTTACTGATTTACCTTAGCCACCTTTTTTTCAGCATCGTATCTGATTTTAGAAAATTGAAGAGCTATTTCTTATTTTCCCTACAAATCTAAATGCCTATATCACCTGGATAGAGAATGCAGATGCAAGATTGAAGGCCCTTCGAGATGTGGATGCAAGTTTGTGTAATGTCCATAGCTTCAACCATCAGAGCTTAAAATTAAGGGGATGGCCTTACTGTATCTCGGAGAACTTTCACCATCACCTCGCAGTACCCATTCCATTCTTTCAATTGGAATTCTCCCTTGGTCGTGTTGAAGAGGCTGGGGTTTAGTCGACACAATCGTTGAAGAGGCTGGGGTTGAAGTCTGATGCGCCAGAGAGAGGTTAGGGATGAATGGGGTATTAGGGACATATGGTTAATTTGAGAGCTCAGTTTAATTTTTAAACGGAACCCAAACGGAAAGTTAATGCAGGTTTTGAATTGTAACAATTTAAAGAAAATAGGGTATAAATTGTTACATTTTAAAGTTCATGTATGAATTTGTTACATGGGATAAAATGTAGGGGGTTCTCTATTTAATAAGCCCAAACTCCAAAGGCCTCTGCCCAAAGAAGAACCGAAAATTAACACTGCAAATTGGCTAATGCAAGACACAGAGACTCTCTTCTCTTCTCCATCTCGGCTGATTTAGTTTCCAGGTATGCTTGCCCCCTCTCTCAAATATCTAATGGGCATGATTTTAACTTTCGCTAGTAGGAATTTGGAACGTTAAATTGGTTCTGGAATCGCGAAATGTTTTGGGGTTGAATCCATTTTGAAAACGGAGAACAGTTATTTTTGGGAGTTAAATTTGAAGGTTTATTTGATTAATCTATTTGCTGAAATTGATTGAAATCATAGGCAAGTTCAAGCGTACTGTTGTCTTTCAATTTGAGTTTATTAGGATGTTTATATAGCCACATTTTTGTGAATTTGAGAGAGAAGTGCCTCTGCTCTGTTCAAAGCAAGTTGGAAATCTTCTTTCGCCCTTATAAAACTAAATTTTATCTGTGATTTGGAAATAACAGACTTTGGAAAAATTAGTGGGATTAAGATTATAATTGCTCTTGCAGATGAAAGGGGTAGTTGTTCTTTTGCTTTTTATGAAAATAAGAATCCCTTTTCTGTTTCCTAAAAAATAAAATATGAGTTATCTGTATTGGGAAAATTAGGTGTTCTTTTGCATATCATATCTATGTACATTGTAAATTTTCACTCTTGGATAAGCTTATCATATAGCATTTACCCATGCCTTGTAAATATATATTGTCCCTATCTTGGTAATCACCACCTTGAATGTATGCTTCCTTATCCATGTTACCCTTGTCCTTCTACTCTCCATTTCCGTTTTTAGGAGAGTTTCAGTTGTATTTTAAGTCAGACAAGATATCTCATATTTGCCTCCAATAAATCAAACAACTTTCATCATCTTTGATCAAGAAAAAGAAACATTTCAGCTACCATATTCTTTTTTGAAAAGAAACCCTTGATTGGGGTGGCTTATTTTAGAACCCCCAAAGTCTAAGACTGGACTTCCTTTGGCATAAATGGACGATGAAAAAAAATTATTTAGCATAGAGAATGTATATAGGGTAGTGATAGATAAAGTTATGAATCACAAATGTAATGTTGAGATTATCTAATCAACATATTCCACATCTCATTATAGCTTTTCATTGATTATAGAATACTCTGAAAAATCAACGTATTCCACATTTCATTATAGTTTTTCATTGGGATTATAGAATTACTCTGAAAATAGCATTTACTCTTTTATTATCCTTGGAATTGCATGCGTTGTACTTCATTACAATTTCTTTAATGAATTTAACTCACTTCATAGAGATTGAAGTAATGCGTAGTCTGATTGTAAAATTTATGCTTAGGCTCAACGCTAAGAATCTATTTTAAAGTTTCTTTTTAGTCATTCAAAACTGTGTCCTCGGATGTGATTGGTATGGATTGTTAGTTGGCTCCCATCATTCTTGAATAGCAGTAATATGCCACTTAATAGGGAGTAATTTGGGCTGCTGTATGAGATGCCACTACTTTTCCATCTGTTGTTCATATAATTTCCCCTGGCCTTTCAATCATTTGGTGGGGTCTGCTTTCTGTGTTCATAAATAAAAATAGAACGATATCCTTCTTTTAGATACAAGACTATGTAATTCATTTTTTCGTTTGTGTTTTTAGATCGAAAGCATTAAACAGAGCTTGCATCAGAACTTTGCTGGTAGATGGCTGGGATATCAGGATATAGAAGCCTTGCACCTAAATCAAAGAATGTTATAGTTGCTGGGGGGCTGTCAGCTTTTTTCTTTGGAGTATATTCTACACCATGAGAGCTGTCGGAGGCACAGATGAATTACAAGCGGCTATAAACAAGTTTGAGGAGGAAAAAGGTAAGGAGGAGGCTGAGGCAAGGATTCCATCAAAGGTTTGCTCTTTTACCCATCAGTTGTGAAATAGTGTAGTCATGAACAAGGTAAACCCTATTGTGAAAGACACTATTGCAGCCCCTTAATTATTTGTTTTCAAATGAACATGCAATATCTTTTCTCTTTGATGGTACATTGTTTTTAAGTACATGCACCCAAACCTTAGTTCTGGTAATTGTATCCATCACTCTATGGTCTCGTTTGGTGAGTAGGAAAAGTGGTAAACTAATGCAGTCCCATTATGGCTGTTAAAAATTTAACATGGGTAGGATAAAAGATAATGCCTTTATGTTCCATTTTGTAGGATAACCGATAACATATCCTACCAAAATGTTGGGATGCTTAATCCCACCCTCTTCTCCAACCGCGGATCCAAGACCTGTACACAGGATACCATAGCTGATGAAGGATGCGTATCCTTTCTAGTCCAATGCAATGCTATTACCTACTAATCCGGTCCAATTCTAGTCATGACCTTTGTTTATTAAAGAATCAGGGAGGGGATACTTATATTTTTCCATATCTATTGAAATAAATAAGGGAGTTTGAATGTTTGATGTTATCACTCGAGAGATCTTTTTGTCAGCACTCAATTGGATTCGTTTTCTCCAAGGCTTAAACCAGTTAGGATTCAGGAATGCACAATTCTTTCCAGGAGGGACTTTAAAGAAGCTTGTCCATAAAATATTCTATCACATGGCTTACATTTCACACCTAGCGACTCTTTATAAGAAAACACAGCATCCTTGGCTTTTAGGTTCACAAGGGTATTTGTCTACGGATTTAAGGTTGAATTCATTTTTTGATTCCTTTAGGTTGTTAACTGTGGGGATGTCATTTCTTTACATATCCATTCGTAGGTTTGTGTAAACATGTCATAGATGAAATATTGCTAGGGCAGCGAATGCAAGGACAATAAGGATTGAGCGATTTAGGTCTAAAAATAGTAGCTAGCTTAGTTGATCCAACTCAATCCATTTGTTTGATTGGTTGGTTTGGTATAGGGTGATCATGGATAAGGTGTTTTCATTTTGGCTTTTGTTTCAGTCATTGTCTTCATTCTAAATACTTTTCCTCTATTTATACCCACGGAGAGTGAAAACTGAGATAGTAAATTGATTATCAGAAGAAGCTGTGTGAATCTAAAAGAGGATCCAAGGAAGTAAAAACATATAGGGAAAGCACCTAACACCTCCTAAGCAGTTTCCAAGATTTTACCTTGAAAACTATTCAAGTCCATGCAACGACCTTGGTTGCTCAGTAGAGATGGGTGTCCAGGCCCCATCCCAGATGATAAAAAGGCGAAAGCACTCGAAAACCAAAGCACACGCCACGGACTTTAGGAAAGAACGAAAATTGCCCGAACCAAAAAAGAAAAACACAAGTGACCAAGAGAATATATAATAATTTAATCCCAGTATCCCACCCACCCTCGGACACTCCTCCAATCATTTCTCTCAGTCTCTTCTTCTCCTCAATTTTCTCTCAACCTCAACAAGTCAAGCGTTAATAAAGCAAACATGCCGGAATCCGGCGGGTTTTGCCAGTGGTTCTTCGGCTTCATATTCTCTTCGGGGCTGACCGCACTGTTCATGTGGCTGAGCCTCCGCACCTCCAACCCCAAGTGCATCATCCGCTCCTTTTACCTGCCTGCCCTCAACAAGACCCTAAACGACCCCAAAAACACGACCCTCTACCTCACCCTCCGCCTCGAAAATGGCAACAAGGACAAGGGAATCTACTACGACACCGTCAACCTCACCTTCCGGCTCCGCAACGTCAGCAAGCCCATAGCAAGTGCCGCCGTGCCCAGCTTCTACCAAGGCCGCAACAAGAAGGCCACAAAGCCTGTCACGGTGGGGCCCCCTCAGCTGAACTGGACAGCTGTCTCCAATGGGGTCTACCCGAATGGGACAGTGCATTTCAGGGTGGATTTGGCCACTGCTGTGAGGTTCAAGATCATGTTGTGGAAGACCAAGAGACACAGATTGAGGGTTGGGACTGATGTGGAGGTCAATGACTCTGGTGCGAAGGTCCAGGAGAAGGGTATCAAGCTCTCTGGTGCACCCGCACTGCGTCATCATCACGACTTCATGATTTGGCAGATTTTGTTGGTCTTCGTTTTCCTCCATTTTTGGTGATTTTTTCTCTATCTTTCAATATTTTCCCATTTTCTGATTGCCATTTAAGAGCTATTTTTATTTATTTATTTTGTTAGCTTAGGATTTGGAAGTAGGAAGGAAGAAATGGGTGCGAACTTGAGCTTGTAGCCTTGTACGGTTGTACCCAAAATATAATTTTCGCGGCTATTTATTTTAGATGTGTTGCCTCAATGATTGGATTGCGCAGTTTGTTTGTTTTCCAGTCATCTTTTTGAGAGATAAAATGCCCTTACATGTGGTAACTGGTAGCTGGTAAATGCATATTATCTTCTAATCATATTTGTAAAGGGTAAAATGCTTTCTTGGTCACTGTTATTGATTGTGCTAAAAAATAACTTTGATAATTGTGATTTCAATTTTATAATTTTAATCACCATTCTTTTGTTACCTAATAAATTTAATTTAATCATATAGCCAATTAATCAAGGATGTTTTAAACTTTTACTTTATGAAATAAAAAAAAAATAAAAAAATTGCGTCTTGACCCTCGTTGATTTTCACCATCACTATTGTGCCGAATTGAACTGGCATTCAATCCCAAATCGTCCTTTAGGATTCTAATCCCACCTATGCAAACGAATATCCGCGTTGCTGAGACGGTGGAAATGATGGAGATGAACACAAGAACTAGTATCAAATTGAGGAGAGTTCCAAAACAGGCAAAATATCAATGATTGTTGTTGGGCTGGAGAAAAGTGAGACCCTTTATTGAATATGCTGGAACTTGTGACGGAATCGATTGAAGATAGTAGGTCGATGGTGAGCCAAGTGAGAGAAATCAAATCGTATGACAGAGAAGGGCATTCACCATCTGACTTTTGAGATGCAGCCTTGAGATATAAGCCTGAAAATTGATTTTTATAATGTGAGCCCATGGAGGTTGCTGAGGTTAGCTGGTACATGCTTTTCCTCTCCAGATTGCCTAACATGTAATTTTCAGTTATTTATTTAAATTAAATTTTTATTCTTATTTTTTGGGATGAGTCATGTCAGTTATACATGCCTTCAATTTTTTTTTATTTGCATTTTATTAATTTGATTTTAAGCCTTACTATAAAATATATTTTTTTGGGGGGCTTTTTTTTAGGGGCAATTCTACATTAAAAAGTAAACCTCACAAAACACTACCTTCTAATGAATAGGGTTCAATTTTTATAAAAATTAAAGCCGATTTCAATGTGTATAATTTAATTCCCCTTCCTCTATATAAAAAAAACATGTATGTATAAGGTTTAAAATATTTAATAAAGCCCTTTTCGGGGCACATATAATAAGTATCGCACCTTTACGCTAATCTATATGTACCAAAATCATATTTTGAGTTCAAGTTATTTAGTTTTGTAGGCAAAGTTTTTTACTTTTATTAAGGCTTTTTAGGCACGTGTAATGAATATTGCACATTTTTCTCATTTACAAGGACCAATTTTAACTTCAATTTATATATCGCACTAAACCATATTTTAGCTTCAATTTAATTATGTATTGCACCAAATCATATTTCAATTTAACTAGTTTGTATATAAGGTTTTAAATTTTTAATAAGGCCCTTTCGGGCACGTATAATGAATGTCACATCTTTTTACCAATCTATGGTGAAAAAAAAAAAGAAAAAATTCATATTTTAGCTTCAATTATTTAGCTCTGTAAGAAAGGGATGAAGATTTCTTCTTGGTTCCAATGCAATAATTAGTCCAAACCAAACCGGAAAACAAGAACAAAAAAACATAGATGCTTACTCTTTCAAAGACAACACCACAAATGCTGCAAATTGCTTTAACATACTCTAAAATTCAGAAACAAAAACACTACTTAAACCAAATCTACATAATCATCACAAAGAAAAACACTTAATATCATTTATTACCCATCTCCCTGCTTTACCTTGGAGGTGAACTACCGGTTTGTAGCTTTATCAGTGAGTAGTAAGCTCCATTGCGCCCTAACGAAATCAATTCGTTATGCGAACCTTGTTCTGCAACCGTCCCATTCTGGATCACAGCAATGGAGTTGGCCTTCTGAATTGTGGATAACCTGTGAGCAATGATGACACATGTCCTGCTAGCCTTCATCTTCTCAAGTGCTTCTTGAACTGCTTTTTCCGACACACTATCAAGTGCGCTGGTTGCCTCATCCAACAGAAGCACTGATGGGTTCTTCAGTATCGCCCGGGCTATAGCAATCCTTTGTTTCTGACCTCCTGATAGCTGAACTCCCCTCTCCCCACAGTAGGTGTCATAACCGCTATCCATTCCACTGAAAAGTTATCAAAAGAAAAGAATGAAATGTTAGCATATTGGGAAGCTGAAACTGAGCACAAAATATGTGACTTGTCAAGTGTAATTTCATTACCTTATGAATTCATGAGCATTGGCTAGAACTGCAGCTCTCTTGATCTCAGATTCCTTTGAATTCTCTTTCCCGTACGCAATATTCTCGCGAATAGTTCCAGCAAAGAGAGTAGGCTCTTGGCTAACTAATGCAATGTGCGACCTCAACATTCTCAGGTTGTAGTTCTTGATATCTTGCTCGTCTATGCATACTGTTCCCTTGATTGGATCATAAAACCTCTCAATGAGGCCGATAATGGTGGATTTTCCTGAGCCACTCTGTCCAACTAGTGCCACTGTTCTGCCTGCATCAACTCTGAGACTCAAACCCTTAAGTATCATCTGATCAGGCCTTGTTGGATAAGAAAAGAAAACATTTCTGAACTCGACGCGCCCTTTCATCCTCTTCTTGATTTCTAATCCCCATGTGTTATCAGGATCAATCTCACTTTTTCTATCTAGAATTGCAAAAACTGATTGAATGGCAGCACTTCCTTTGGAGATATCAGAAGTCATGCTTCCGGCTTCTGCAATGATGTAGGCCGTGAAGAGAAGAATCAGAAATGCTTGAAACAGATGCTTTGGTGTTATCAACCCTTCCACCAGCAGCCTCCCACCGTACCAGTAAGCTAAAGCTGTTGCCGCGGTGTTGAAGAATTGGGAGCTGAAAAGGCCAGCACCTGAAATATAAGACTGTTTCACACTCTCCTTCTTAGGACCTTGCAATGTTCCAGCAAACAGCCCCAAAATTCGTTTCTGAGAAGAAAAGGCGGTTATAGTTCTGTGGTTAATGACAGCTTCACTTGCTAATTGGCTTCCTTGCTTTTGGGCTTTTCGCGCTTTCTCACCTATACTCTTCATTAAGATGCTTCTCGCGTAGAAGCTACCAATGACGAGTGGCTGCACTGCTATCATGACAAGGGCTAGCTTCCATGTCAGCAAAAGTCCTACTGCATAAGCAAATGTTGCCCCGAACACTGCTTGGACCAGCAATGACATCCTGTCCCCAACTAAAGATCGAACCATGTTCACTTCAGTGGCCAACCTTGCACAAATAGCTGCACTTGTGTTCTCATCTTCATCAAACCAGCCGATCTCAAAAGTCAGCAGCTTTGCAAGCAGTTGCTCTCTTACTCTTGTGGTCAACTTTTCTCCCATGATTGCAAAGTTGTAATGTTGGAGGAGATTTGTGAAGAAGTTGAAGACACCAATGCCTAAGAAAACAAGGGACAAGACTCTCTGTTGGGACTTCATTTGAGATTTGTCCTGGAGGAAGTAGACCGAGATAAGTGACCCTACACAGTAGGCGTTTACAGGTTGTACTGCCCCGGAACCTATTGCACCTAAGCATCCAAGTAATGCTTGTCCCCATTCTGGTGAGTTCATTTTCAGTAGACGCCATTGAGAAGGAGGAGGATTATTCGGCCGCTTTTTGAGGTCTTCATCATCACTGTCATAGTCCGGATCATAGACAGGGAAGGAGTAGGGTGTGCCCATAGACATAGACATTGCTGTGGGGTTGAAAGCTGGAGAAGGGGCAGTGGACCTGTAACTAATGGGGCTTGGTGTGACACTCCTTTTTCGACGAGGGTTTTCATATATTTGAGAAGTGGAATCATCAGAAGACTCATTTTGAGCTGCTGTCCGCTGCATTTGCACCATCTTGAAATACTCACCTCCTTGTTCTCCCTTCATTTTCATCAGCTCATTATGTGAGCCTGATTCAATTACTTTCCCAGCTTGTAGAACAAAAATCAAGTTTGCTGTTCGGATGGTGGAGAGGCGGTGGGCAATTGTGATTGTTGTCCTCCCTTTTGATGCCTGATCAATTGCCTCTTGCACTACTCTTTCGGACTGTGCATCCAATGCACTAGTTGCTTCATCAAGAAGCAGGATTTTTGGATCCCTCAGCAGAGCTCTGGCTATGGCAATTCGCTGCTTTTGCCCTCCAGACAGTTGAAATCCAAATTGACCAGCCTGCCAAGACAACATAAATCATGTTACAACTTAGAAATAGAAAGATCACTACTTTTTTTAACAACTTCTTGGAGACCAAGCATGGAATCATACTTGAGTTTCATATCCGTCTGGTAACTTGACGATGAAATCATGTGCATTTGCAGCTTTCGCAGCAGTTATGACTTCTTCCATTGAAGCTCCTTCCTTGCCAAAAAGTATGTTTTCTTTTAAGGAAGTTGCAAACAGAACAGGTTCTTGATTCACCAAACCCATCTGGGATCTCAGCCATTTCGCCTGAAGTTTTCTAATTTTGTGTCCGTCCAAGAGTATTTCTCCTTCAATTGGGTCATAAAATCTCTCAAGCAATGCAATGATTGTTGACTTTCCAGAACCACTTCCTCCAACTAGACCTACACTTCTACCCGCCGGAACCTTCAAATTCAAGCCCTGCAAGACTGATGTATCAGGTCTTGATGGGTAACTGAAGTATATGCCTTGGAATTCAATTTCTCCTCTGACATGTGACAAAGCTTTCCCCTTTCTGTCGTCGGTGTCAATACTAGGGACACGGTCAATCATTTCAAGGATTCGAGTCGTAGCTGCCAAAGCCTCAGTGACAGCAGTTAAGTTTGGGAGGGCACTTAAAATACTCCTGCAATGGAAAAGCTATTTCATAAGTTGAAGATCAAAAAGCAATGATCGGTTGGTTGAAAAAGTTAATAAACTCACAGGCCTCCCATAAGAACATTGAAACCAGCTACAAAAACGTGTCCTCCATCTTCTCCTTTCTGAGTCACCAAATAAGTCCCAACCCAAGCCTGAAAGCCCCAACCAATGTAAATGATTCCCATGCTTCCCATCAGCAGCCCCTTCACCAATCCAACCTTGATTCCGAGTTTGGTCACTGTCTGAAGTGAAATGCTGAACCGGTTCAGTGTTTGATTCTCTCCAACATATGAGTAGACAGTTCTTACTGAAGAAATTGCTTGTTCAGCAAATCCTCCTGCAACTCCATAAGCTTCAATTCCTTTCATTACCAGGCCCATCAGAATCTTTCCAAATACAAGTCCCGGAGCTATGAACATGATCGAAAGTGGCATCGCTGCCAATGTCAGTCTCCATGAGAGTGTGAAGGCAAATATGTGGCAGAAGAAGAAAGTTGACATGTAGGTAAGACAGTCAGGTATCTGCGTCATGGAAAGAGTAGTCACACATGACTTATGTAAGTATATGGTTATTGAAAAATGAAGTTATTTATGAAATGAACTGTAAGTTACCTTCTCACACAAGGCAACTTGAACGGCATTTGCATCAGAGGAGATGATCGAAATAACTTCGGATGTGGTTGAAGAACCCACAGTTTGAGTGTCAAAGAAGGAAACTTCTTGTCTGAGAACTGATTTCAGATACTCTATTCTCATTCTAGAAGTCTGCCTCTCTGCGGTCCGTGCCCAACATAACCCTTCTGCAGAAGAAACAGAATTATATTCATGTTCAAACCAATCTTCTTGGAAAAATACTCATCATACAGAGATTTAGATTCAAATAATTGGAGTGTTCATAGATTTTTGTTATGCAAAATCATTGGAGAAAAGTAAATTAACGTACCAACAAAAGCTGCGAATCCAACCCCAACTGCAACATAAAACAGCCTGAGTGCAAACTGGAAAAATGAGAACCAAGATTAGCAAGTCCACAAATTTCTGCAATGATCAAATTATCCAGGAGATAGAGAATCAGAAATTCAGTTTTATAAATCCTTAAACTGGCTCAGCCAACCCTGTTTATCTGTTTTTGAAGTTAGATAATCCAATCTTAGCTCTCAAAAGTTCCTATCTTTCCTCCAATATCAGACAGAGGATTAGTAGTTTCAAGCAGAACTAGCAGTAAATCTTAGGCCTGGTTTGATAACCATTTTCATTTTTAGTTAATAACTATCACAATCATGGATGGTATACCATGTAACAAGCAGTAAGACCAATCATTTTGTTTTCCATCCTATGCTAGTTGTGCAGAATTACTGGGAGAGTTTACAATCCTTACCTTGTCCACATCAGCATAGGTCAAGCTGCTACTGGCACTTCCATAAGAACTGATAACCTCACTCAGAATATACATCATAAGAGGGTTCTGCAGCCCGTCACCAATGCTGCCTAGACTCCCAAACAACATCAACAATTTGTCGGTGCCATCGGCGTACCGAAACATGCTGTTTTTGCGCTCCATTGCTTGGAGGATTGATTCAATGTAAAGAACAAATTGAAGATTTATACTGCATTATGAATGTGTAATTTTGTAATTTCATTTGGCAGAATATCGGCAGCTTGTTATCTGTCATATTGTCTTGTTTATGCACTTAGCTGATGCCGTGTAAATTGATTGAATTGCTGGGTTTTTATTTCATTTTTAAATTAAGAAGCCGGCAACTCCATCTTGTGTCTTTGTAAGCAATGAATGTTTGTTACCATAATTCCAGCTGCTTCATGACTCATAAGCGAGCCTTAGGCTTAGGCTTACTATTCACTTAGCCACCCTCCACTGTGAATTTTGTCTTCATGCTTGCATCTACTACTCGATAATAATTATTCCAACTTCATAATGAGTTACTTGTTGAGAATTATTTAAAGAAGGAAAGAGATTCCAGAGAGATAAGAGGCAGAGAAAAATGGAACGTCCTCTATATTCTCAATCTGAGCCGTTATTTTTTTTTTTGAATAAGGAAAAGCTCATTGAAAGAAAATAAATAGGGGATACAGAGGTGCAAGATGTGACCTCATTAAAATCTTGTCAAAGATTTCAACCCGGCGAAGGAAAAAGAGTGCCACGCACGAAGATAACAAATTACACCAAAGAAAGAAGATCAACATCTAATAAGACAGAGAGCCAATCAGGGCCTTCCTCCATCCACATTAAAGTATCAGTTAAGTCTAGCGCGTGACGGGCCAGAGCATGGGCAATTTTGTTGCAGGTTCGAGATTTAAACTAACAAGAAGCCTTCCCGAAACCCCTTGCTAACAGTCGAATGTCCACCATGAGTCCTTCTTCAACACCAAGAAACCCCACAGTATCGTTAATAGCATGCACATCACCAAGGCAATCAGATTCCACAATAATTGGGTGCATCCTAGAGTGGCAGCAGTTTGCATACCGAATCGGATGACCATCAATTCTGTGGCCATTGGGCTCAGATTTCCCCTAATTGGATGCGAACCTGCAACCAACATATCCCCTTTAGAGTCCCGAATCACCGCTCCAAGGCCCCGCTGTAAACCAAATCGCTCCAAAGCCCCATCCACATTAATTTTCCAGAAATCTGGAGACTTATCCTAGCCTGCGCCAGCTACATGAAGATCACTAGCTTTGCTGTCGCAGCTATGGGCAGCAGAGAATTCATCAGCCATGGCAATCCAAGTGGCTATTTTACTCACACCTGTTGTGTGGGATTGCTGGAAGAGCTGGGCATTGCGATTATTCCATAATCCCCAGCAAATATAAGCAAAATAAACGAGGTCTTGGTTCGAGAGAAGAGCCACTACATAGCACCATAAATCCGCAAAATACCCAGAAGACCAGTTGGTACATATATGATAGAGAGGAGAAGCCATCCAAACCTGTTTGGCCACCTTGAAACTCCAGAGAACATGAAAACAGGTCTCAGGGCCCCTACTGCATAAATTACAAACTAGGTTTGAAGCAATATATCGACAATGAAGGTGTCTGTGAGTTGGGAGAATTTCATGCATGCATTGCCATAGAAACAGTTTTAACTTTGCTGCCACTCTTAATTTCCATATTGTTCCCCCAAGCGTAGAACTATCCACATGACCATAGACTCTGTCCCGGATTGCACTCGCCAGCCAGTATCCATTATGCACATTATAACAGCCATTGCGTTCGTAATGCCAGATCATACTATCTTCAGCATAGCTAAGTGTTCTAAGAGGTATACTCAAAATTGCATCGGCCTCATGTCTCCAGAAGGCCTGTGATGTCAAATGAATATTCCATTGCCCCGATCCCTCCATTAGTTCGAAAACATAAGAATCCCTAGGTAGGCTTATTGGAGATTGTACCATAAAAGAATGGGGGATTGGGATCCACCGGTCACCATAAATTTTGATCATTTTCCCGTCTCTCACTTTCCATCTAAGACCTTGCACCAGAAGTTCCTTCCCCCACATTAGAGATCGCCAAGTGAAGGATGGTTTAGATCCCATCTCAACATTAAGGGCCAAACAGTGAGGGTGATACCTGCCTTTGAGCATCTGAGTAATAAGTGAATTGGGTTGTAAAAAAAGTCGCCAAACCTGCTTCGCTAGAAGGGCTTGGTTGAAATCCTCAATATGCCTAAAACTGAGCCCCCCAAATTTTTCGAAAGACATAAAAGATCCCAGCGCTTCCAATGTATGCCATGCCCCTTTTTCTGCTTCCCCCACCAAAACTTCGCATAAATACCGTGAATTTCAAAGACAAGAGTCTTTGGGAGTCTGAAACAGCTAAGAGAATAGGTAGGCACTGCCTGAGCCACTGCATTTATAAGAATTTCCTTTCCCGCTATAGATAAAAATTGTTCTTTCCACCCTTATGTTTTCCTTTTAAGCTTCTCAATAACTGAATTGAAAAAGGATTTCTTTCCTCGACCCACCATCGTTGGTAGACCAAGATATTTAGCATGGCCAGCTACCCTCGTCATCTGAAGGATATCAATTACCCTTTCGACACAATCACTAGCCACCCCAGTGCTAAAGGAAATTGCAGATTTAGCGCGATTTATCTTCTGTCCTGAAGCATTTTCATACATAGTGAGTATATCATTAATTACCCTACTCACATCATCATTAGCCTCCAGGAAAAAGATTGAGTTGTTAGCAAAGAATAGGTGTGAAATAGCAGGTGCCAGCGGTACAACTCTAGTGCCTTGAATAAGCCCATTCCGCTCTGCTCGAGCGATCAATGCCGTTAGACCTTCTGCACATAATAGGAACATATATGGTGATAAAGGGCAACCTTGGTGAAGTCCTCTCTGTGGAACAATGTGCCCCAGTGGGGTCCCCTTCCATAACACTGAGAAGGAGACTGTGGTTAAGCAATCCATAATCTTGTTAATCCACGATGAAGAGAACCCTATTCTGATCATAACCTCTTTCAAAAAGCACCATTCAACCCTATCATAAGCTTTCTCCATATCAATCTTGATCGCCATCTTTGGGTGTTGTGCTTGTTTGTAGCCTTTCATATAATGTATGCATTCAAAAGCTGCCAAGACATTGTCAAGTATGTAGCGACCAGGCACGAAAGCACTTTATATGATATTGGGTAACACCGTTTTCAGTCGATTGGAAAGGGTCTAGGCCACCAATTTGTAAAGAACTAAGCACAAACTGATGGGCCTAAATTTAGTGACATGTTTCAGAATCTTCAACTTAGGGATAAGGGCAATAAGCGTGTGGTTAAAATCACGGATACTCCCTTGACCATTAAGAACCTCTAAGCAAGTTGCACTAACATTGTCACCCACAATGTGCCAATACTTCTGGTAAAATAATGCTGGCATCCCATCGTAACTCGGAGCCGTGGTTGGGGGCATTTGTTTAAGAGCTTGCTCCAACTCCTCCCTACAAAAATGTTGATTTAAATCCTCATTCATTTCATCGTTCACTCTAGGAGTTATAGCTTCCAAAATCCTATTCATGTCTTGACCACCTGTTTGTTAAAAAGAGTAGTGGAGTATGAGTAGAACATGGTCCCGATTGAATCTTGGTTTGTGCCCCAGACGTTATCTGCACCAAATAGCCCATTTATCTGATTATTGTGGCCTCGAGCATTAGCCCTTTCATGAAAATAACGCGTATTTTTGCCCCCCTCATTTAACCATTCTATCCTGGATCGTTGTTACCATTTCATTTCCTCCACTTCCAAAAGAAAATTAATCTGATTCTTTAAAGCGGTTTTCCTTAGTAGGTCTATCCCATGTTGGACTCCCATCAAAAATTGGAGTTCGTTAGTGGCTGAGGTTAGTTGACTCTAGGACTTATCATACTGCCTTGAACTCCAATGAAGAAACTTGTCACCACACTCTCGGATCCTCTGAGTAATAGAGCCTGCTGCCCTTTCCAGATTGTAACGACCTAGAAATTCGAAAAAGGAAAATTTTGAAAATTTGAAGAAAATGACGATTTTGCCCCTGGAATAGGGCGAACGGTTGACTTTTGGTTCGAGCGGTCAAATGGACTTTGACCGATGACTGTGATGTGGTTTGGGATGTCACAGGTTCATAGACAGGTGGCACGTCCGATTTCGACATTCGAGGAGAAGGTTATGATGTTCGGAAGTTCAAGGGTAATTTGGTAATTTGATTAAAAAGAGGCAATTTGTTGACTTTTCAAAAGGCATGAACTTTTCACGTAATTCGAAGACCGTCGGGTAGGTCTCGAGACACTGAATCCGTAGATAGCCGACATGCGTCAATCGGGGTTCGGATGGAAAAGTTATGAACCTCGGAATGCTAACGGCATTTTGGTAATTAGCCATGAAAGAGCATTTTGGTCAATTGTATTTTAAAGGGGGGCAAATTTTTCCATTTTCTAATGTTGATGAATCAGTCACGTAGTGACTCATTTAGTGCAATTAGTGA
This sequence comes from Prinsepia uniflora, assembly GCA_032719365.1. NCBI lineage: Eukaryota > Viridiplantae > Streptophyta > Magnoliopsida > Rosales > Rosaceae > Prinsepia > Prinsepia uniflora. Next base: position 49,564,597 of record CM064870.1, on the reverse strand, counting down.
CATCTGTCACTTGGTGAGAGAGATTAGTGGCCTAATTGTTTGATATTGTGCTTGTTGGAGTTATCAAACCGTGTGTGTGTTTGAAAAACAGAGACCGCCATAGAAACCCATACAAAACCCATCAACCATTCTCCTCTGATTGATCACAATTAAGAAGGATTGAGAGAAAAGGAAAACTGGAGAGGAATTGAGAGGATGAAATCGTGAGGAAAAAGAAAGAAAAAGGGGAAGGAAAACCCAGAGAACCCGAGACCCAAACCCTTCGAAACTTTGAGTTGATCAAAAACCAAATTTATAATTTTGAGCCATAAACAATGAAATTGAGATGGGATTGGATTTCCTGAGATCAATTTCAGTCGACCTACTTCAAAAACGAAAGAAATCAAGGAGGTATTGGCCAAGAACAGGACTTGCGAACTGTTGGGATTATCGAGCTTGAGTTGAGTAATTAAGGGTAAGGTTTTGTGAAATTGATTTCGAATTAGTGTTCATATGGATCCTAAGCTACTTCGTAATCGATCAGAATCAATAATTGGACTCAATTTCGATAGAATTGAATTTTGAACCTTCGACTATTGACTTATGAATTGGTTGGTTACAATCATGATTTCAATGAATTGAGTTTACAGAACTTAAATTGAGGTCATTTTAGTGAGATTCGATGAAAGAACTTAACATCGAATTGATGAAGTTCTTGTCGGGTTGTCTCGCGGGCTAATAGGTCGAAATTGAAGGAAAACGGGTGAGAACGAATAGCAGGCGCGTGGACTTCACACGCAGCAGCTCACGGCGGTGCGTGAGGGTGTGTGGGATCGATTTCCAAGGTGAGGTCAATATGACTTTTGTTCCATTTAATGTAACGAATATTTTGGCACTAATTTCGAGGAAATCGGTTATCGTTTCGATAATGTTCTGAGTATCCAAAGTTTTAATATACGTTTAAAATACGTATTTAAATCTCGGAAAAATTGGGAAAAACTATATGAGGTATATTGAGATGTTAGTGATCCTCGATAATGATTTTGGATAGGAATGGCGACTTCCGGAATTTACGGAAAAACGTGCGACTCGGAAAGCGACCGATATGGACGATGTGTGAGTGGACTTTTGTTTTCTACCAAGAATGCATGCATATATGTTTTAAATGCTTTATGATATGATTTGAAATGATTTGGCATGATTAATGTTTCGATATGATGTTTTATCGATTTTCTGGATTATTATATTGATTTTGGGCACGATTTCGAGAAAACTGGGACACTGCTGTTTTGGGCGAAGGCCCGGGATTTGTGATTGGTTTTGACTCGGATTATGAGTTGGGAAATGATTTGATGGATTTATAATGGTTTTGGCTATCTTTTATGGATTTATGTGAAATTGGCAACTGAGGTTGCGATTGCACGGATTTGCGTGAAAATGATATTTTGGGCTTGAGACCCAATTGGATAGTGATTTTGACTCGAATTAGAGTTGCATGTGAATATGATGAAATTGATGATTTTGATTTATAAAGTGAATTATGGACACTGTTTTATGATGGATTTGTGGAACTTGCTTTATGAAAGCTATGTTTCGGGCAGATTCCCTGTTGAATTGTTTTTGATTTGATTGGAGACATGAATGGTTTTAAAATGAGATTACTGGATTTGGTGACTGTTCCACATGTACCATCCTCTGTGATTTGATAGTCTCCTCCAGAAGTCGTAGATCCTGGAGTAGTCACGATCCACTGTCTGGAGATGAGTAGCTCAGAGGGAGGCTTAATCTCAGGAGTGTGAGATTATGATGATATCCTCCAGACGTCGTAGATCCTGGAGATGATATCACCCCAGACGTCGTAGATCTTGGGGAGGTACTCGGACATGAGACACCCGAGTTTGCACGAGTTGCATTGATATTGTGACGGGTTACTTGGATATTGAGGATTGGTGGTATTATGATTTATTGATATTTGTGTCCAAATACTTTATATCGTGCACTGATTTGATGAACATGAGTTTTATGAACCATGGGAAAACATGTTTTGATTTTATCGGTCCACTATTCAAACTTGATTTATTTCACACTATGACTCATGTTTTAAGATATGCATGCATGTTTGTGAAACTGGAGGGTAAGGGATGTATTTTTGATAAATGTATTTGTAAAACTTTTTTTTTGTCCACTCACACCTTTTTCTGTTTTTATTGACCCCTCTAGGTCGTGGCACGATGATCGAGGCTGATCGCGAGGGGGGAGGGGTGGAAGCATGAGTAGGCAGATGTGCGGTTTATCCCTTGTTTGGCAAGTGCTGAGGGTAATTTCGGAACTTCAGTTGACTTGTCAGGACGGGAGCAGGACCGGGCACAGTTATCTACGTCCTTCGGGGACGGGTCCTGTCACAAATTCCATGCCAGAATTTCTACCTCACATTGACCGTACTTGGTCCCATGATTTCTCAAACTGGAAACCGTCTCTTTCTGCTTCTCGAATTCCTAACATCCCTGCAATCAGTTATATCAACAAAAATTGGGAAGTGATCAGAACCAGTACATACCAGATTTTCGCAGATAATGTGCGGGAATCGATCAAGTAATTCCACATGTCCTATTGTCCCTAGCACTCGGTCTAACCGGACTTCCGTAATCATTCCTTTGTCTCGCCGCCCAGCCCCAGGTAAAACGGGTAGCCTGAGAAAGGAATTAAGATTAGGAAGCAATCTCTCACTGCATTTTTTGAAGAGCTCAATCAATTAATGAGGTCTATTTTCTGCAGCTAACATGTTCCTCAGCATAGAGAACCTCGTTGAAATCTCAAAGGAAAAACCCATGGATGCTGCCCAACTAGCGAAATTCTTCGTAGTAAGGTCCATGAATGTCTTCGAATGTGGGTTTTCTGGGTGCCCATAAAATCTTGTAACATGGAAGGACACTCCCATCAACAACCGTAACTAGTGCATCAATGTGGGCCCTCAGAGCTAGTAAGCAACCTCATTTCAATACTCTGTTTACACATCATAACCAACCTCCCTCCCATTTCCAACTCTCTTGACCATAATAGCTTGATGCATCCCAAGCTTCGTACACACATTGTCCATCTGAAACTTCGTCATTCTAGTCTCCATAAAAAAAAAAATCACATCTAGTTTTTTTAGCTCTCAGCAGTTTCCTGAGAGATCGGAGAGTACGAAGGTTACCAAGCCCTCGCACATTCCAGCTTTAAAGTCTCATTCTGGTTGACAGGTCCCGCTCTGTTGGACCCGCCCTAGGATTTTCAATCCTGCTTGTGCTTGCCTTTACCATAGCACGTCCCCTCTTTTGGATTGGCATAGTCGTTCCCTCCATATCCCCTTTTAGTTTCTCTCCCACTAGATCTACCAATTCCGCACTTGAGATGCTAGCTTTTTGACGAGCCTTAATCAGTGTGCACTGTGAATTACTAACTATTAAACTCGGACTTGTGCTGGTCCCAAGAATGAATGTGGCCCAAAGGCTAGAAAGGTAGCACAATTGGGCAGATTGAACCTGGGGATGAGATTATTCTCAGTGAATTCCTTAAGTGGAATGTATGAGTCGAGAATGTGATGGGATATCCGTTAAGCCTTATCGGTCATATACGATTTGGTTCACCAGCGGTAATTTCTCGGTGACCAGGTATGCCAATGATGGCATGGATAATTGTTACGAGATTGGACTCAAAAGGAGTCAAGATTAGACTTGAGAGGAGTCGAGACAGGAAAAATGAGACTGAAAGTGGAGTCAAGAGATCAGTTAGGACTTGAGATGAGTCATGGTAATGTATCAGGGCTCGGGATGAGCCGTAAAGGTTGAAATATGACTATGGTTTTTTGACACGGCCGACCCTTGATTGAGGAATGTTTGGCACCTGGGATGCTAAGGGACTAGTATAAGGTGAGATATCGATGGGTCATGAATTTATGGATTGGTATGTTTACTGGACTTATGGACTTGGATGGGGTCGTGTCAATTTCTCTTAGTGATTGAAAGTTCGAGCAGAGACCCGAAGTACACAGAGATTTGGACTTAGGAGATGGTCCAGTTTCAGTGGGAATGCCAGTTGGGCCCACTGGAAGGTAAAACGATAAGGTTAATCGCTCAGTAATGTTCATGATTGTGAATCGTCTGGTCACATCATAAAGAAAGGGTATATCGATTGAAAAAGTGATAGAGGCACCAGTTGGGGGTGCAATGGAGCAGGAATTGGCTCCTGCAGTGATGGTTGATGTGACAGGCAAGGGAAGAGTTTGGTGGGGCCCATGGTGGACCGTAGGGGCATGGTCAGTTGGGACCACATGCCCGAGGATTGCAGTTACTAGCAGGAGGTCTGAGTAGCCTCTGGAGTGATGACCTGGATTACCTATTACTCGTGGTCAGGGACGTATGTATTCGATAGGTCCCGAGCTATCCACTCTTCCATGTCTTGAGATTATATATTGGACGGATATGGTGATGTCTGTGATTGGTTAGGGTATGGAAGTCGGTGAATCGACTGGAGCTATGGATGTGATAAAAAGTGATAATATTTATGTAGTAACCTTGGTAATTATATATGGTGGAAATTGGTGAGGACCTAAGGGGGGTAGACCTATTGATGTGAGGCTAACCCAAGATGACAGGTGTTTATTCGCCTAGTGGCTGACTTGGGGTTTTTTCCTAGACTTGGATGATTTGGATGTAATCCTTGGGATGGATTGATTGATGACTCAGGATACCTCTATCGAGTATGTCGATTAGAGAGTGATATGTGGAGTCCAGGATTACCCGTAGTGATGTGTCAGGGAGACTCGAGGATGTTTACCCTCTAGAATGATATTGAAACCTCATGATCAATGGATTGTTGGTATGAGGTAAATCAAAGTTTTTTAAATATGTTTTCTTGAGATTTTTGCCAGGATGAGAGATTGAGTTTATAATGGAAATCATGTAAAGTATACGAGTTGTTTCTTGGATGCCCTGGTATGGTGGCACCTATGGAGTCATAAGGACTGAAGGTGCAAGGACATGACTTGATAGATACTGGTTTATTCGGCTCAGTGTTGCCCATGGGGAAACCCAGTATTTCCTTATTGCGGGGAGTGGGAAAAAAGATGATGGTTTGAGCTTATATGCTGATTATGGACAACTTACTAAGGTAACGATATAGGGGAAGTATCCCGTATCACGAGCTAATTATTTGTGATTCTGTTAGAAGGTTGTAATTATTGAGCCGATTGAAAGAGGCCAACAGGATAATGACTAAGAGTCATGAATAAAAGAGAAAAGATGATGTTCAGATTTGATGTGGCTAAGGTTAGCCGATGGTGATACCCTAGGATGGGCAAATGAACCGGTTATGTTTGTGAGTTGATGAGTCAGGTATTCTGACCACATGTGGATGATGTATGGTACCATGCTTGATGATTGGTTGGTGTACTCACATTTACGGATGGGCATATGATATACCGAATAGATGTATTGGATGCCCTCAGAGAGAAAAATATATGGTTGAATAAGTGTTCGGTCTGGTCGACCAGAGTAGGTTTGTGGAACATATACTAATAACGGTCAGGATTAGTGTGAATCCTAAGAGAAACAGATGTATTGGTCGGATACCATCAAGGATTGTAGAGGGGTTCTCTACAATGTTTTGCCAGTTATGGTGATTGACCCGGAAGGAGGTCAGAGTTATTGGAAATGAAAACTGAAATAGAATGATTACAAAGTGGAGAAACAGTGACTTATGTTTGATGTGACCCTTTCTGTGTGAATAGTGATACGTCAGTATGAGATTTTGGATTTGGTGAGGTGTGGTTTGGTAGCATGGGGCTGGGATGTCCGATGCCAGCTGAACCCTTAGGAGTTTTACTTTTCTTGCATGATTTGGGATCGACCATAGTGACCCATGGATCAAGTATGCAGAGGTCATACCTCTTGGGGAGGAATGTACGAGTACTGAATCGACCATCAGGATTGGTAATGATTGATAAACGGAAAGACTTAATGTGTGTGATGAGGCGATGGTCAGGATACATTGAGATTAAGACCGCATTGTCGGGTCAGGTATCATTCGCGGAGAGGCTAATAAGATAGCCGGTTGAGAATTGACATGTTTGATAGCGTAAGGATAGGTGAAATCTTGTTATTGATGGAACTCCATAGGATTAGAGTGGTACATGATTCTTGATTAGTTGGACTACTAGAGTCCAACTGCCGGATCATACTTGGTGTATGATGTTGGATGGAGTCGAGGTTAAGGAATGGATATGAATTACGATATCGTATGAATGATTGTACTGAGTGCCAGTTATTGGCAGAAGGTAGGCACTAGTAAGGCTTGTAATGATAAACACAATAGAAGGAAAGGTTCAATTTATGAGATTGAATGACCCTGGAAAAAGGGGTATGTAGTGATTGACTTAATGAGGGGAATGAATTCCCGATTTATTGAATCTTATGGGGTTATTGGCCTGGTGGCTAGGTGGAATATGTATGGTAATTTAAACCATTGTACCATGTCATGAGTGGATGACATGTGATTGGGATGATGATACTGGTACTTGTGATTTTTGGATTGTGTATACTCAGACGTTGAGCGAGGCTCCGTATTTTGAGTAGGCATGGATATGACTGCCCGTGGGGTAGGGGTTTACAAAAAATATTTTCCCGATATTGACCCAAGGATGAGGACTGATTTGTCTGGTTTCTATAAGTTTGATTATGCTTTATATCCGGTCGAACCGGAAGGGTATGCGGTTGATTATATTTCTGGTTCACATACATATTCATCAGGAGAACTATTATGGTACCTACTCATTGGAATTTCAAGGAAGAAATGCTTTAAGGGGGGTAGGTTGTAACGACCCGGAAATTCGAAAAAGGAAAATTTGGAAAATTTGAAGAAAATGACGATTTTGCCCTGGAATAGGGCGAACGGTTGAATTTTGGTTCGAGCGGTCAAATGGACTTTGACCGATGACTATGATGTAGTTCAGGACGCCACGGGTTCATAGACAAGTAACACGTCCGATTTCGACATTCGAGGAGAAAGTTATGATGTTCGGAAGTTTAAGGGTAATTTGGTAATTTGATTAAAAAGAGGCAATTTGTTGACTTTTCAAACGACATGGACTTTTCATGTAATTCGAAGGCCGTTGGGTAGGTCTCGAGACGCTGAATCCGTAGACAGGCGGCATGCGTCAATCTGGGTTTGGATGGAAAAGTTACAAACCTTATAATGCTAAGGCCATTTTGGTAATTAGCCATGAAAGGGCATTTTGGTCAATTGTATTTTAAGGGGGGAGGGGGGGGGGGGGGGGGGGGGGAGAATTTGTCCTTTTTCTAATGTTGATGAATCAGTCACGTAGTGACTCATTTAGTGCAGTTAGTGACATCTATCACTTGGTGAGAGAGATTAGTGGCCTGACTGTTTGATATTGTGCTTGCTGGAATTATCAAACCGTGTGTGTGTTTAAAAAACAGAGACCGCCATAGAAACCCATACAAAACCCATCAACCATTCTCCTCTAATTGATCACAATTAAGAAGGATTGAGAGAAAAGGAAAACTGGATAGGAATTGAGAGGATGAAATCGTGAGGAAAAAGAAAGAAAAAGGGGAAGGAAAACCCAAAGAACCCGAGACCCAAACCCTTCGAAACTTTGAGTTTATCAAAAAACAAAATTTATAATTTTGAGCCATAAACAATGAAATTGAGATGGGATTGGATTTCCTGAGATCAATTCGAGTCGACCCACTTCAAAAACGAAATAAATCGAGGAGGTATTGGCCAAGAACAGGACTTGCGAACTGTTGGGATTATCGAGCTTGAGTTGAGTCATTGAGGGTAAGATTTTGTGAAATTGATTTCGAATTAGTGTTCATATGGATCCTAAGCTACTTCGTAATCGATCAGAATCGATAATTGGACTCAGTTTCGGTAGAATTGAATTTTGAACCTTCGACTACCGACTTATGAATTGGTTGGTTACAATCATGATTTCAATGAATTGAGTTTACAGAACTTAAATTGAGGTCATTTTAGTGAGATTCGATGAAAGAAAAAGTTGAATTAACATTGAATTGATGAAGTTCTTGTCGGGTTGCTTCGCGGGCTAATAGGTCGAAATTGCAGGAAAATGGGTGAGAACGAATACTGTAGCTGCACTATAGCAGGCGCGTGGACTTCACGCGCAGCCACTCACGGTGGCGCGTGTGGGCGCGTGGGATCGATTTCCAAGGTGAGGTCAACATGACTTTTATTCCATTTAATGTAATGAACATTTTGACACTAGTTTTGAGGAAATCGGTTATTGTTTCGATAGTGTTCTGAGTATCCGAAGTTTTAATATACGTTTAACATACGTATTTAAATCTCAAAAAAATTAGGGAAAATCATATGAGGTATATTGAGTTGTTAGTGACCCTCCATAATGATTTTGGACAGGAATGGTGACTTTCAGAATTTACGAAAAAACGTGCGGCTCAGAAAGCGAGCTATATGGACTGTGTGTGAGTGGACTTTTGTTTTCTACCCAGAATGCATGCATATATGTTTTAAATTCTTTGTGATATGATTTGAAATGATTTGGCATGATTAATGTTTCGATATGATGATTTATCGATTTTCTGGATTATTATATTGATTTTGGGCATGATTTTCGAGAAACCTGTGACATTGCCGTTTTGGGCGAAGGCCCGAGATTTGTGATTAGTTTTGACTCAGTTTATGAGTAGGGAAATGATTTGATGGATTTATAATGGTTTTGGCTATCTTTTATGGATTTATGTGAAATTGGCAACTGAGTTTGCGATTGCACGGATTTGTGTGAAAATGATATTTTGGGCTTGAGATCCAATTGGATAGTGATTTTTACTCGGATTTGGAGTCGCATGTGAATATGATGAAATTGATGATTTTGATTTATAAAGTAAATTATGGACACTGTTTTATGATGGATTTGTGGAACTTACTTTGTGAAAGCTATGTTTCGGGCAGAGGCCCTGTTGAAATGTTTTTGACTTGATTTGAGACATGAATGGTTTTAAAATGAGATTACTGGATATTGTGCCGGGTTACTTGGATATTGAGGATTGGTGGTATTATGATTTATTGATATTTGTGTCCAGATACTTTATATCGTGCACTGATTTGATGAACATGAGTTTTATAGACCATGGGAAAACAAGTTTTGATTTTATCGGTCCACTGTTCATACTTGATTTATTTCACACTATGACTCATGTTTTATGATATGCGTGCATGTTTGTGAAACTGGAGGGTAAGGATGTATTTTGATAAATGTATTTGTAAAACTTTTTTTTGTCCACTCACACATTTTCTGTTTTATTGACTCTCCAGGTCATGGCGCGATGATCGAGGCTGTTTAGGGGATGGAGGCATGAGTAGGCACAGGTGCGGTTATCCCTTGTTTGGCAAGTGCTGATGGTAATTTCGAAACTTCAGTTGACTTGTCAGACGGGAGTAGGACCAGGCACGGTTATCTATGTCCTTTGGGGACGGGTCCTGTCGCAGATTCCATGCCATAATTTCTACCTCACATTGACTGTACTTGGTCCATGATTTCTCAAACTGGAACCGTCTCTTTCTGCTTCTCGAATTCCTAACATCCCTGCAATCAGTTATATCAACAAAAATTGGGAAGTGATCAGAACCAGTACATACCAGATTTTCGCAGATAATGTACGGGAATTGATCAAGTAATTCCACATGTCCTATTTTCCTAGAACACGGTCTAACGGGACTTCCATAGTCACTCCTTTGTCTCGCCGACCAGCCCAGGTAAACCGGTAGCCCGAGAAAGGAATTGAGATTAGGGAGCAATCCCTCACTGCATTTTTTAAGAGCTCAATCTATTAATGAGGTCTATTTCTACAGCTAACATGTTCCTCAGCATAGAGAACCTCATTGAAATCTCCAAGGACAACCCATGGATGCTGCCCAACTAGCGAAATTCTTCGTAGTAAGGTCCATGAATGTCTTCGAAGGTGGGTTTCTGGGTGCCCATAAAATCCTGTACCATGGAAGACACTCCCATCAACAACCGTAACTAGTGCATCAATGTGGCCGTCAGAGCTAGTAAGAAACCTCATTTCAATACTCTGTTTACACATCATAACCAACCCCCCTCCCATTCCAACTCTCTTGACCATAATAGCTTGATGCATCCCAAGCTTTGTACACACATTGTCCATCTGAAACTTCGTCATTCTAGTCTCCTTCAAAAAAGTCACATCTAGTTTTTTCACTCTCAGCAGTTTCTTGAGAGATCGGAGAGTACGAGGGTTACCACGCCCTCGCACATTCCAGCTTTAAAGTCTCGTTCTGGTTGACAGGACCGCTCTGTTGGACCCGCCCTAGGATTTTCAATCCTGCTTGTGCTTGCCTTTACCATAGCACGTCCCCTCTTTTGGATTGGCATAGTCGTTCCCTACATATCCCCTTTTCGTTTCTCTTCCACTAGGTCAACCAATTCTGCACTGGAGATGCTACTTTTCTGACGAGCCTTCCGTTTTCATGTCCCACGTTCTACTTTTATCTGCTGCATTGTTATGTTCACATTAGAAAAACCATTCTTGATCCTCTGTCTTTCAGTACATTTACCCATAATAGCTGTTGGGTCTTCACCCTGATTTCCTGGGGGTTGTTTGGGCTTTGATGCTTTCGAATTCCCTCCCTTTTCAATCAACATTGAAGCCAATCCATTATGTACATTTGGGGCAGGATTTGGATTTGGGTGTGGCCCCTTCAAATTTCCATCGCTTATTATTTTGCTGGGATTATGTGGCATGTTTCCGTTACTTACTTCTAGAAACACCTCCCCTGGAGCCATTTCCTTTGAGTATCTACTGCTTGAAGAGTCTTCACCGGTGCTAGAATTTCCAGGTGGGTGATCCGCAACCGTCCCCTTCTCCGATTGCTTCTTCCTATTGAGTTTATTCATCAAGGATTTTGCTTTCTCCAAAAATTTTGCAATATCCTCACCATTACCAGCCAAAGGGAGCCAGAGTTCTCAGTTTCAGTGAGGATTTCCTTACCTTTCGAGGGCCGTGTAATTTTCTTCACCGGTGATGATGCAGTATTATTGTTGTCATCGACCAGTGCAACTGGCTCACCTCTGGCATGAGCTTCTGCAATAATATTTGTACCATTCCCGCAATAGTCTAACATGACACCCCCGTTTCCGTCCCGTTGTAGCACGACTCGATGGCTCCTCTGTGCACCAACACCAGAAAGGCCTCTCCTTCCATACCCTAGCCCTAATTTCCTTGGACTTAGCGTCTGTGCCCTCATAAAGTCTTGATTAACACGAAGGAAAGCACCGTAAGGTTTCTCCTTAGAATTCATCGTGGGTTCATCAGTAAACCTGCAATCATACATAAGATGGCCAATACTCCTACAATTATTGTAACGACCCGTCCTAAATTATCACGATTAATTAAGAATTAATGATGGATTGCCGAGGATTATCGGACATTCAGGGTGAAATTACGATTTTGCCCCGAAAAGAGGGCGAAAAGTTGACTTTTGACCCGGGAGGTACTACACACATGGGCCGAGGACTGTTACGTAGATCGAGTCGATACGAGTCCATAGACAAGCGGCACGTCGAAATCGGACGTTCGACGAAAAAGTTAAGGTTCACAGAAGGTCCGAGGAAATATTTACGGCGGCACATTTTACGAGGCACAAGTGGAATTTTTTCCTGAGTGTAACCCACATATTTTTTCCCAGGCCCAATGGATGAGTGACAAGTGTCACTCATCCATTACCTGGCTTCACACATACATGTATCCTCCCCTTCCTCTCGTCTGTTTCAACGAACCCGAAACCCTCCCCCAAAACCGTGCAAACCCACACATACCACCTTCCTCAATCCTCATCTATTGCTTTTGGGTCGTGAAGGAAGGTTGGAGGGAGGACTGAGACGATGACGGTGGTGCTCACGGCGTTAACCGTCGTGGACGGTGGCCGTGAACCTGATAATGGTAAGGTTTGGTTTGAATTTTGAATATGGGTTTTTAGGGGTTGTCGATTGATTCTAATGATGAGGATGTGTTTCTGGAGGTCTTAAGGGTTGGTTAGGATCGAGAGCATGGATAGAGGTGGCCGGAAACACACAGACAGGGAATAGGAAGCTTGGCCGTGAGTTTTTTAATCCAAAGGTACGAAATTTGGATGTGTTTCATGCTTTTGAGGCTATAGGATGATATGAAATTATTGTAGGAAGGTTTAGGAATTGAAAGGATCGAAAAAGGACAAAAAATGGAGGAGAAATGGGACTGGACCAGTTCCGCCGGTTCGGTCGGAACGAAAACCAGCAGACTGGTTCGGACCCAGTCTATCGAAGGAAGAAGAAGAACAGTGCGCAGGCACATGAGGCCCACGTGCAACCCCTTTGACCGATGTGTGAGGGCGCGTGGTACCACTTTTGGGGAAGTTTCCAACATACGAAATCGTCTATTCGATGTAATGAGCATTTTGGGACTAGTTTCAAGTCGATCGGAAATCGTTTCGATATCGTTCGGGATGTTCGAAGGTTTAGGATCGAGTTTAAAAATAGTTAAAAATTCGGAAAAATTACAGGACATCAGTGAGAGGTTAATAAGGCAGTTAGTAACCATCTAAAATGATTTGGACAGGTTTAGGAGTCCCGATGGCGGTGATTAGCCCGTAAAGGCGTATAGCCCGCGTATCGAGGCGTAGCTTTGGACGGTCTGTGAGTAGACCTTGTTTTCTAAATTAATGCATGCATAAATGTTTTATATGAGTTTAAATACGTAATTTGTGATGCCTTGAGTGCATTTGGTTGTGGAAGTTAGTATTTTCGTTTTTGCACGTATTTCGAGATTTATAATTTTATATCGTGTTTATACGTTATATGTTTTCACTGATGATTTGATGAACTGGTTTTGGGTTTGGAAAGATGAATCGGGCATGAGACCCATTTGATTTACGAACTCTCGGACTTGGAGTCCATTTGATTTGATGAGAAATTGGGCTAGATGTCAGGACCCACCATAGTTTCACCCCGAAAACCGAGGTAAATCCTGCTCCCGTTTGACACCCCAACCCAACACCAAAACAACTACTAAACTACACCGTCAGCTGCAGGAGAACTTTAAAACATCCCGAAGTTAAAATATACAGAGCATAGTACTGAATACAACAAAAAGAAAACTGGTAACTAGATACACGCACACTGAAAATTTTACAACACTCCGGGATCGCTCTCGTGACTTTTATGCCTCAGACGCTGCCTCGACGCCGAAACCCCGCGCTAGCTCCACGACCTGGAGGGAAATTTAAAATAGAAGGTGTGAGTGGACCATAAATAATAAAATCATTTCCGAAAACCGTTTCATAATAAAACCAGGGTTTAGCCCTCCATTTTGAAACCACATGCATAACCCAGTTACTAGAAACAATTATCAATCACGTAAAACTCATCAGAAAAACAGAAACACTATAAAAACAGTTATAGAAATCATATCATCAGCGTCTTAAAACATAAATATCAGAATCATAAGTACCAAGCCATAACTAACCGATCAAAACTGCTGGATCAATCCGAGTCTTTAAACTCCCGAGTCTTTAAACTCAACAGGCCTACGGGGGAAATAGAAATATATCTGAGTCTTTAAACTCCTGAGTCTTTAACCTCAATCCGGGCCCGTTCCCCGTCAAATATAATCCGGGTCTTTAAACCCAATAACCAGATCCAGCAAATTCAATCCAAAAACAATTGGAAAACCATTTCGAAATCCATATCCAAACCCGAATCCGAAATCACCGGTTCGATGTCCTTCCGGCATCCAGAACCGTCATTCCGAACCCAAATCCGGAATTCCCGCTTTCCAACTTTAAAACCAAATCTCGTTACCGAAATCCGAATCGAAAACCAAAAGCCCTTGATTAACAACTCATGTTCCAAAATCCCTTTATAATCATGGAAAACCATTTATTGTTTGAAATCCCAAATTCATAGTATCATAATCAAAAATCAAACCTTTCTCGTAAAACGTGTCAAAAACCGTAATTTCTCGAAAAACGTGTCCTTATGTAAAATCAACAAAGCATATTCGATGAACATAGAATCATGATTAAAACCATATTATAGGAAAACAGTTATGCATGCTCGAGTTTAAGGAAAGGGTCCACTCACAGTACCGAGACCTCAATCGCGTCTCGAATGTCCCGTACGTTCCTCAGCTTCCTCGGAAAGTCCCGATCCTGTCAACAACTGCCAAAGTACGTTACTAACACATCTACGAAGGTCCACCTAATTTTCCCCAAAAATACCCGGGTCCTAATCGTAACGAACCGGAACCTTAAACCTTCGACCTCGCGGAACTAACTTCAAACAACGTCCGAACAACCCGAAACCAATCCCATTAGACTCGTGAAAACACCTAGACTAAAAACCATGTTGATCTTTTCCCCAACCGCCGCCGTACGCGCCCCCACGCGCCGTCCAAAGTGGCTGCACGTGGCCCTCACGCGCCAGCTACAGTGTCACCAGCAACCTCTGGTCGACCCGGTTCGAAACAGTCCCTGCAACTCGAACCGGCGTGACCGGTTCTCCGCCGTGCCTGCACCAAAACTGCTCCTCTCTTCACCATCTGCTTCGTCCCGTCCCAAGGAACTCATCTCCCTCACTCTAACACCTCGAATCATCCTACAACTCGTCGACTCAAGCTCGAAGAAAACTCGAACCAGTCCCCTGTTTCACTATCCCTTCAACCCTGTCACCCCCCGTCACGGTGACTGTCTTAAACTCTTCCTAGAACCTCTCTGAGTTTTACCCAACTCACTAAAACGGTCGATTCACGTCCAAAAGCCACGACTCAACGTTTGAAGTAAAACGGAAAAACAGAGCACACCGGTACTCTCCTTCGTTCTAGCCTCCGCCGTGCACTTCCCCGTCACGGCTGCACAACCAGAGGATACCTGGGACCCTACTGAGTCCCCCAAACCTCAATGGACTCCTCGATTCAACCCCAAAAGCTACAACTAGACGTCTGAACCTAAACGGTAAAACAGAGCACAGAGAGGAAAGTAAAGAAATTACCTGCGTCCTACTCTCCACCGTGAGCTCCGCCGTGTCCACTGGGTTCCTAAGGCTCCACTCTTGTCTCTAAACACCACCAGCAGCGTCGATTGATCGACCACAGCAGTACCACCACCCAAAACTCCTCACTGCTCTCTATTTCCTCAGATTTTCCCACTGGTTTCCCGTGGCTCACAACTCACACACTCACCACCACTGCACCTCCTAACCTTCTCCCTAGCTTTCTCACAATCTCTGGTCACTAACTCCCTCACCAGAACACACCAACACTCCTGGCCACCGTCCAATTTCCCTCAACTCTCTCCCTCTGTTTCTGTCTGGTTTGAACACACACACACACGGGCACAACGAACACAAAGCCCAAATAATTGGACCGTGTTCCCTAGAAGCCTCTAGCCCTCCAACACGTGTCACAATCATCTCCTCTCCTTCTCAAATGTCTCAATCTCAGCCCTCCATTTGTCCCTCTCTGTTGCACAAATCCCAAGTGCACAAGACCAAAATGCCCCTTCTTAAACCCAAAAATTACCATTGTGCCACTACCTTTCTAGACCCGTAACTCACACATCGTAACTCCGATGAACACGTGCTGCTTGTCGTCGAACTCAGGACGACAAGATCTACCTACCGGTCCTAGGTCAACGTACAAAAGCCCGTTCGTAACAAAAGTCAACTTTTCCCCTTAATTTAACCAAATTACGGTTATGCCCTCAACCTTCCGAACATCATAACTTCCTCATCGGATGTCGGAATCGGGTGTGCCACCTGCCTACGGATTCGTGACGTCCTAAATTACGTCCTGGTCATTGATCAAAACCCACTTGACCGTCGTAACTAAAAGTTAAATTTTTACCCGAATTAGGGGCAAAATCGTCATTCTACCTTAACGACCTTATCGGGACCAACTCACCCCCGATTAAGCTCACTAATCTCATCTTAATCGCGGTCGTAACCCTAATTTCCGGGACGGGTCGTTACAACCTACCCACCTAAAAAGAATTTCATCCCCGAAATTCCACAGCTAAGTCCCGACACCTAGGGGTCTCCTACCCGGTAATCCGCACTAACTCAACAACAACCACTCCTGGGTTTTCCCGTCTATCATCTCCACCTTGGGTATTTCACACCATCCCAACTACTAATTACACTTCATGATGTACGCAAGGGAAACTCTATGATCAAAAAAACAAAGGTATTTTAAAATACCTCATATAGAGTACCCGATAAAATTCATAGAGTACCCGATAAAATTCATAGAGTACATCCTCACGTACTACCACCGACACTTCCCAGAAACCCCTCACTTTCCAGAACCCACCTCAAGTCCTAACCCAGCACAAGCTAATCCAAACAGGAACTCCTACCTACTGGCTCACTCCCTCGGCTGCTACTTTGACCACTTGTCGGATAAATCTACAAAGTCCTAAAGGCAAACTCTAGATTGTGGGTTCTCTCCTTCAATAACCTCATATCGATCAGTTATAGTCACTCCTTTCCTATTCTTCCGTCATCCTTCAACGGAACTCACCGTAACACTCCAGGTTACCTAGGGTAAATCCGAAACTCTACCCCGGAATCCAACAAAAAAGTAGGTACAACATAACCAAAGATAGTAAAACTACCTGTCCCCGCACTTGGTACTGACTGAACCTCCTGCTGAGTCATCGAAAACACTCGGGCCTGAGATCCTGAAGACCTACCACGTCCCCTCGAACTACTAGTGGCACCACCACCTCCTCTAGTGCCCGTTGTCCCTGACGCTGTACTCTGTCCGGGCTCCGCCACTCCTCGGCCTACACCACCTTCCCGTGGTAACAGTGGACACTCACGTCGGAAGTGACCTCGCTCTCCGCAGTAGAAATAAACATCCCGACCAGGTCCACCACTCGATCTCCCCGTCGACGCAACAGACGTCGCACTAGCTTGTGGAGTCAGTTGTGCTCGGTAACCACGGAATCCCGAATTTTGGAAACTACCAGGTCTGCCAAAAAGATCATCGCCCGACGACGACGCTCCACTGAAGTTACCTCTCTTCGGTGTCCTCAGACTCGAAGCTCCAGAAAAAGATGACTCCCGGCGTCGCACCGGCAAACTAGCCTCAACCCTCACCGCTGCGTCTGACAACTCTCGGAGGGTAGTAAATGATCCAGCCCTCGCTATGGCTCGAATCTTGCCTCACAGGCCCAACTCAAACCTACGACACTTCTCGACTTCAGTAGCCACAAACGCAGGAGCAAACCGAGACAACATCTGAAACTTCTGTTCGTACTCAGCCACACTCAGATTCCCCTGTTGAAGCTGCAGAAACTCAGCCACCTTTGTAACGACCCGTTCCAAATTCCATGATTAGATTATTGACTAATCACAATTAGTGAGGCTAATCCGTGATTAGTAGAGCGAAATCGGACGAACGATGCGAAATGACCGTTTTGCCCCTGATGGTGGCAAAACGTTGACTTTTCAATCGGGCGGTCAAATGGACATTGACCGATGACCGTGACGTAGTTCGTGACGTCACGAGTTCATAGACAGGTGGCACGTTCAATTCCGACGTTCGAGGAAGAAGTTATGAAGTTCGGAAGGTCAAGGGCATTTTGGTAATTTTGGATAAAAGGGGTCAAATGTTGACTTTTTGACCGGGAGGTCCGATGGCCGAGGGCCGAAAACCGTTACATAGATAAGGACGATACGAATCCGTAGACAGGCGGCACGTCGAATTCGGACGTTCGACGACGAAGTTACGGTTCACGGAAGTTCCCAATTACTATTCACGACGGCACGTTTTACGAGACAAAAAGTGCAGTTTTGTCTCTAGTGGGCCCAGATATTTAATGGAGGCCCAATGGATGAGTGACACTTGTCACCCATCCACTGGCCAACCCCACCCACTCATGCACCAAACCCTTCCCCGTTCATCCATTTCTCCCATTTTCTTCCCAAACCAAACCGATCACCATTTCCTCACTCAAACACCAATCCCTTCCCTTCTAGCCATAACTGAGACCAGAGGGTGAGAGAGGAGGACTAAGGACGGCAGCTGGTGGCTGGAACCGCCGTGGGCGGTGGCGGGAACCCAGAACCCGATCGGGTACCCGGTAAGCCCATTTTCAATTTTTGTGTGGATTTTGTTGTTATGGGTCGATTTGGACGATTGGTTTGAGTTAAATAGGTTGCTAGGGAGTTGTTAGGGAGGTTTTGGTGGTGGTTGGCCGTCGGAGGAGCCCTGGGAGGTTTCGGGAAAATTGAACCGTGAGGTTCAAAATTGAACCGGTCGGATTTAGAGGGTTTTAGGTAGTTTTGTTAATTGGGTTAGATAGGAAATGAAGAAATAGGAATTTAGGAATTGGAATGGATGAAATCGGACCGAAAATGAGGGAGAAGGACACCTGGACCGGTTACGCCGATCCAAGTTGCAGGAAAAAACCGGACCGGACCGGTTCAGACCGGTCTGACCGATGTAGGGGATGACTGATGACGTCATCCTGATGACGTCATCATGTCAGATCTGACAATGTCAGACTGACATGTCAGACAGTGGGCCAATGGGAGCGTGACACGTGTCACTGTCAGGGGCTGTCAGTGATGACGTCATGCTGACGTCAGCGATGACGTCAGCAGGTACTGTAGCAGGCGCGTGAAGCCCACGCGCAGCCACTTCAGGCGGCGCGTGAGGGCGCGTGGCAGGGAATCTGGGGAAGGTTTCAACATGTGAAATCTTTTATTCGATGTAACGAACATTTTGGGACTGGTTTCGTGTCGATCGGACACCGTCTCGATATGTTTCGGGGCATCGGAAGGTTTAGGTTCGGGATTAAAAATAGTTAAAAATACGGGAAAATTACAGGGCTTTGGTAGGAGGTTAATTAAGTAGTTAGTAACCTTCTATTACGATTTGGACAGGTTTGGGAGTCCCGGTGACGGTGATCGGCTCGGGGAGCCGTATGGCACGCAAATCGAGGCGGCAGCTCGGACGGTCTGTGAGTGGACCTTGTTTTCTAAATTGGTGCATGCATAAATGTTTATTATATGTTTTATTACTTGTTTGATGATTCCATGGGTGCATTTGTATGTGGTTACGTATAAGCACGTATTTCGAGGTTTCGGCCTTATACGGTGCTTGTACGGGTCTGTATTTCTTTATTGATTTAAATGATTTGATTTTGGATTTCTAAATGGATAAACTCGGGTATGAGACCCATTTGGTTTTGTCTCGGGCATATGACACTATTTACGACCTTCGGGTCTAAATCGTGGTCGCGACGGGTGCTATGTGCACGACGATCGACGATACGACGCTCGCCTCCGGATTTGGATGTGTTCCTTCCGGAGAGGTCACGATGCACGATTCGTTGTCGGGCAGCCTGGGGAGGCTCGACTACGGAGTGCTGACGGTTCAGGATAGTGATCGGTGATGAGTGCACCATGATCTTGCGATGGTCGCGTCAGTTGATTCGTTCACGGCGACATACCAGGATTGAGGGCGGTCCTGGATGGATGGTTGCACGCATCACTATGATCGGAGTCGTGACTGACCCTTGGATATCGGGCACGGTGCCCAGTTGAGTCATATGTTCGGGCACGAGACCCAGTTGTTTTACACTAATGATTTTGGGTCAGGGACCCTAGATGGATTTCCAAGTTCATGACGGTTTGTGGGAACCGGCATGAACTTTTGTCAGGTCATTCTGGTTCTTGACGGTTTATGGGGACCGGCATGAACCCTGGTTATGTTATTACGGTACATGACGGTTTATGGGAACCGGTATGTTACCTGATTATGGATATTATGGATCATGACGGTTCAGGGGAACCGGTCATGAATGTTTATGTTATGTATATATATGTTCGTCTACCTTCCTTTACTTCTATTATCTCCCCCGGGGAGGGTCGTCGGCCTGGGTGGACCCCGGAGTAGTCACGGAGCACCGACTGAGTGGAGTCACCCCCCAGTTGGGTTCCTTACTCTCAGGAAGGCTATGGTTACTATTACCTCGGGTAGGGTCAGTGGTCTGCGGACATTGACCTTGACTTTGAGATGACTCGGATTGAGACCCGGGTAGCGCGCGCGTAGCTGTGGATACCGTGACAGGATTGGTTGTGTGACTTATATATATGTATGTGATGGATATATGATATATGATATGTGGTGTGTACAGGTGTGCACAGGATTTGGGCAGTGGTTCGTATGGTCGTTTTTATTGTGGTCCTTTCGACCTTAGTTTATATCTGCTTTGGGCTTAGTCCCACATATGGTTTGTTTTGGATAAATGGTTTTCGAATGCATGCATGCTTTTTAGTGGAGGGTACAAATGTCTTCCTTATTAAATGTTTTTATAAACTTTTGTTTTGTCCACTCACAGTTTTTAATGTTTTGACTGCCCTTCAGGTTGACATCGGATGTGGACTGTAGCAGAGACCGAGATATCACATGCCTCCTCCGGATCCTGGCGTACTCTGATAGCCCGGGAGGGCAAAGGTCGGAAATATCCCTTGTCTGACACCCCGTGTCAGACGGGAGCAGGGTCATCCCGCACTAATCCCGGGGGGATTGGGATGGGTCCTGTCATCCTTTGCATCTCGGAAAGAACGAGGATAATACGGATCGAAGAATCTCTCCCGAAACGTCTCCCAGGTCACAGTGTGGGCATCCCAGCCAGACAACTCGAGGGTATACCACCACTCGTACGCCGCACCGTCCAGTAAGAACGTAGCCAGTAACACACGATCCTCCGGTGGGCAATGCATCACCGCAAAGATCAGCTCAAGTCTTGTGATCCATCTCTGGCTTCCTCAGGATCAGCCCCACCACTAAAAGTAGTAGCCCCGAGCCGCTGGGCTCGCTCAATCGTAGCACTCTCTGTCCCTCTTGCTGCTTCGTCTTCAGGTCGTGGAGAGGGTCTACGTCTCGGAGGCATCGTCAACCGCACTCTGAAAGAGGCATAGAAACAGTCAAACAACCTAAACACAACCTCACAGACTGACAAACTCGACAAACCTATGCTCTCATACCAATTATCAAGACCCACCCTGGTTTCACCCCGAAAACCGAGGTAAATCCTGCTCCCGTCTGACACCCCGACCCAACACCAAAACAACTACTAAACTACACCGTCAGACGCAGGAGAACTTTAAAACATCCCGAAGTTAAAATTTACAGAGCATAGTACTGAATACAACAAAAAGAAAACTGGTAACTAGATACAAGCACACGAAAAATTTTACAACACTCCGGGATCGCTCTTGTGACTTCTATGCCTCAGACGCTGCCTCGACGCCGAAACCCCGTGCTAGCTCCACGACCTGAAGGGCAATTTAAAACAGAAGGTGTGAGTGCACCATAAATAATAAAATCATTTCCGAAAACCGTTTCATAATAAAACCAGGGTTTAGCCCTCCGTTTTGAAACCACATGCATAACCCAGTTACTAGAAACAATTATCAATCACATAAAACTCATCAGAAAAATAGAAACACTATAAAAATAGTTATAGAAATCATATCATCAGCGTCTTAAAACATAAGTATCAGAATCATAAGTACCAAGCCATAACCAACCGATCAAACATGCTGGATCTATCCGAGTCTTTAAACTCCCGAGTCTTTAAACTCGATCCAGGCCTCAATAATGCCCGAGTCTTTAAACTCCCGAGTCTTTAAACTCAACAGGCCTATGGGGGAAATAGCAATATATCCGAGTCTTTAAACTCCCGAGTCTTTAAACTCAATCCGGGCCCGTCCCCCGTCAAATATAATCCGGGTCTTTAAACCCAATAACCAGATCCAACAAATCCAATCCAAAAACCATTGGAAAACCATTTCGAAATCCATATCCAAACCCGAATCCGAAATCACCGGTCCGATGTCCTTCCGGCATCCAGAACCGTCATTCCGAACCCAAATCTGGAATTCCCGCTTTCCAACTTTAAAACCAAATCTCGTTACTGAAATCCGAATCGAAAATCGAAAGCCCTTGATTAACAACTCATGTTCCAAAATCCATTTATAATCATGGAAAACCATTTATTGTTTGAAATCCCAAATTCATAGTAACATAATCAAAAATCAAACTTTTCTCGTAAAACGTGCCAAAAACCGTAATTTCTCGAAAAACGTATCCTTATGTAAAATCAACAAAGCATATTCGATGAACATAGAATCATGATTAAACCATATTATAGGAAAAAAGTAATGCATGCTCGAGTTTAAGGAAAGGGTCCACTCACAGTACCGAGCCCTCAATCGCGTCTCGAACGTCCCATACGTTCCTCAGCTTCCTCGGGAAGTCCCGATGTAATGACCCGTCCCGAATATCGGGATTGAATATTAATTAATTATGAATTAGAATGACTAATCGGGGATTAGTTGAGTGAAATCGGACGAAACGTGCAAAATGACCGTTTTGCCCCTAGCGTGGGCAAAATGTTGACTTTTAGTTCGGGCGGTCAAATGGACTTTGACCGATGACTGTGACGTAGTTCGGGACGTCACGAGTTCATAGACAGGTGGCACGTTCAATTCCGACATTCGTAGAGAAAGTTATGATGTTCGGAAGTTGAGGGGTATTTTGGTAATTTGGCATATTAGGGGCCAAATGTTGACTTTTTGATCGGGAGGTCCGATGGACGAGGGCCAAGGACCGTTACGTAGGTCTCTTCGATACGAATTCAATGACAGGCGGCATGCCGAAATCGGAGATTTGACGACGAAGTTATGGTCACGGAGTCGGGCTCGATTAACCGAACGAACTGGGATTAAAATAATATTTTAATGTGAACAGTACCCGGTGACTGTGCACATCCGGATGAGTGACAAGTGTCAATCATCCCTTGTTTCCAGCTCCATGTTTCCCTCCCAACACCATCATCACCCCTAATCATCATGTTCTCCACCATTTTCCTTTATTTTCTTTGAAATTTCTTCAAACCGTGCACAATTTGGGGAGGGATTGAACTGGGAGAATTGGCTCCCTTTCTCTGCCGTTCTTGTGAGAAAAATGAGAGATGGAATGACTGGAATAACAAGGGAAACACGAGGGGTTGTGAGTGTGAGGAATTCTGGGTTTCGAATTTTAGAAATTTTGGAGGGAAAATTCAATTGTTGTGAATTGAGCCGTGAATAGTGGAATTGAAGCTCGAGTTAGCTTCCTGAGATCAGTACGAGTTGATCCACATCAAAAACATGAAGAATTGGCAACGTTTTGGCTCTGAACACACTTGGTGACAGAGGAGGAAATTCGAGATTGAGTCGAGGAATTGGAGGCTTCGATGGATGAAATTGAGCTGGGGATTGCGTTCCTGAGGATCCCACGATGCTTCTGGAAGGATCAATTGAAAGAAAACGGTTGTGATTGGCAGACTTCCATGGTTGCACAGTGACGGCTATCGAGTTTGAGTCGTGAAGTTTGAGCAGTGGATTGATGCAATTGAGTTGGGGGAAAGGTTTAACTGAGTCCATGGAAGCTTCTGGTTGAATCAATTTAGGGATATCGATCGAAATTGATGGGGTTCGAGGGATGAACAATGGACGGGTGTTCTTGGTGTTCATCATCGAATCGTGGGATTGTAGGTAAGGTCTTGTGTGATCAATGTTACAGAACTTAAATTAAACTAATAACGAAGCTAATTGAATGATCAATTGATGTAATTAAGGCTGAATTGATAGGATTGGAACCGGGTCGTATCGCGGGCAATTTGGACCCGTTCACCAGAGATACGGGTTAGGCTGGTGACACTGTAGCAGGCGCGTGAGGGCGCGTCCGGCCTAGTCTCAAGGTGAGGTCAACATGACTTTTGATCCTCTCAGTGTAACGAACATTTTGACGTTGATTTCGATGAAATCGGATATTGTTTCGATAATGTTCCGCGTATCCGAAGTTTTGTTTTACGTTTAAAATACGTATTTAAATTCCGGAAAAATTTGGGGGAAATTATATGAAGTATTTGAGATGTTAGTAACCCTTTATAATGATTTTGGGCAGGAGTTGTGATTTCCAGAATTTACGGAAAAACGTGCAGCTCGGAAACGAACCGTTTTGAACGGTGTGTGTGAGTGGACTTTGTTTTCTAACCGTGATGCATGCATATATGATTTAAAATGCTTTATTATATGATTTGATATGCTTTGGCATGATGGGTATTTCAATCCGGTGATTTCTCGATTTTATGATTATTATATTATTATATTCTGGCACGATTTTCGAGAAATCATGAAATTGGTTAAAAATGATATTGTGGGCGTGAGAACCCAAGTAAGTAATGATTTTGACTCGGAATTGGAGTTACATGTGAATTTGATGAATTTGATAATTTTTGGTATCCTCGTGATTTTGTGATTATTTTAATCAGTCTTTCGGGCACGTTTTACGAGGAACGTGCAAATGACGTTTTGGGCTAAGCCCGAATTGAAAATGATGTTTTGACTCGGGTTATGAGTCAGGAAGTTGAAAATGATATTTGGACTCGGATTATGAGTCAGTGATTGATTTAATGGATTTACGTGATCGTGGAAACTCGGGTTTACGGTTGCACGGATTTACGTGATATTGATATTTTGGGCTTGAGACCCAATGGAATTGTGATTTTGGTTGGAATTGTATTTCCATGTGATTACATGATGATATTGATGATTTTCGGATTTATAAAGTAAATCGGGACTTGGGGCTGAGACCCTGTGTTGATATATGATTTGGTTTTTAATGCAACTGTTTTTCATTGGTTTTTGTGATGGTGATATGTTGCGGATATTTAGGGCTTTCGGGAGAAAATATGTTTTTCCCCGGAGTGCACCCTGGAGATAACGCTCGCCTTCGGGATGGAATTGTTTACCCCGAAGAGGTCACGTAGCACGATCTTTGTCTTGCAGCCCAGGGGAGGCTTGACTCAGATCAGATGTGCTGGATTATATGGATCGGTAAGTGATGTGTTCACGAGATCCGGATCGTCGGCTGGTGAGGTTTTTCCCAGCGACGGATTGCTGACTGATGATGTGTTCACAGCAGCGGATGCTCGGATTTTGAGCGGTCCTTGAGCTTATTGATTTGCACGCGTTGCAGGGATAAACGTGACTCTAAGCAACAGGATATGGAAATAAGTCCCATGGATTATGGAAAATGATTTTGAGGAAACCGTGGTTTAGCGGTTAAAATGATTTAAAGAAATTGTGAACTTTTTGAGACGTTAAACTGATTTGGTGAACATGAGCTTTTGTGGACCATGAGAAAATATGTTTTGATTTTATCGGTCCACTGTTCATACTTGAATGATTTCATACTATTACTCATGTTTTACGATATGCATGCAAGTTTGTGAAAACTGGAGGGTAAGAATGTATTTTGGTAAATGTTTTTATAAGAGGTCATTTTTGTCCCCTCACACCTTTTCTGTTTTGTTAACCCTTCAGGTCGTGGCCCGTTGATCGAGGCTACTCCAGAGGTGGAGGTATGTGCGGGCACAGGCGCAAAAATTCCCTTGTCTGGCAGGTACTGAAGGGTAGTTTCGGACTTTCAGCTGACTTGTCAGACGGGAGCAGGACCGGGTACGGTTTTTGACGTCCAGTTGGGTCGGGTCCTGTCACCCGATCCTGTCAACAACCGCCAAAGTACGTTACTAACACATCTACGAAGGTCCACCTAATTTTCCCCAAAAATCCCCGGGTCCTAATCATAACGAACCGGAACCCTAAACCTTCGACCTCACGGAACTAACTTCAAACAATGTCCGAACAATCCGAAACCAATCCCATTAGACTCGTGAAAACACCTAGACTAAAAACCATGTTGATCGTTTCCCCAACCGCCGCCGCACGCGCCGCCCAAAGTGGCTGCGCGTGGCCCTCACGCACCAGCTACAGTGTCACCAGCAACCTCTGGTCGACCTGGTTCGAAACAGTCCCTGCAACTCGAACCGGCGTGACCGGTTCTCTGCCGTGCCTTCACCAAAACTGCTCCTCTCTTCACCATCTGCTTCGTCCCGTCCCAAGGAACTCATCCCCCTCATTCTAACACCTCGACTCATCCTACAACTCGTTGACTCAAGCTCGAACAAAACTAGTACCAGTCCCCTGTTTCACGATCCCTTCAACCCGGTCACCCCCCGTCACGGTGACTATCTTAAACTCTTCCTAGAACCTCTCTGAGTCTTACCAACTCACTAAAACCGTCGACTCATGTCCAAAAGCCACGACTCAACGTTTGAAGTAAAATGGAAAAACATAGCACACCGGTACTCTTCGTCGTTCTAGCCTCCACCGTGCACTTCCTCGTCACGGCTGCACATCCAGAGGATATCTGGGACCCTACTGAGTCCCCCAGACCTCAATGGACTCCTCGATTCAACCCCAAAAGCTACAACTAGACGTCTGAACCTAAACGGTAAAACAGAGCACAGAGAGGAAAGTAAAGAAATTACTTGTGTCCTGCTCTCCACCGTGAGCTCCGCCGTGTCCACTGGGTTCCTTAGGCTCCACTCTTGTCTCTAAACACCACCAGCAGCGTCGATTGATCGACCACAGCAGCACCACCACCCAAAACTCCTCACTGCTCTCTGTTTCCTCTGATTTTCCCCCTGGTTTCCCGTGGCTCACAATTCACACACTCACCACCACCGCACCTCCTAACCTTCTCCCTAGCTCTCTTACAATCTCTGGTCACTAAATCCCTCACCAGAACACACCAACACTCCTGGCCACCGTCCAATTTCCCTCAACTCTCTCCCTCTGTTTCTGTCTGGTTTGAACACACACACGGGCACAACGAACACAAAGCCCAAATAATTGGACCGTGTTCCGTAGAAGCCTCTAGCCCTCCAACACGTGTCACAATCCTCTCCCCTCCCTCACAAATGTCTCAATCTCAGCCCTCCATTGTCCCTCTCTGTTGCACAAATCCCAAGTGAAAAAGACCAAAATGCCCCTTCTTAAACCCCAAAATTACCATTGTGCCACTACCTTTCTAGACCCGTAACTCACACATCGTAACTCCGAGGAACATGTGCCGCCTATCGTCGAACTCAGGACGACGAGATCTACCTAACGGTCCTAGGTCAACGTACAAAAGCCCGTTCGTAACAAAAGTCAATTTTTCCCCTTAATTTAACCAAATTACGGTTATGCCCTCAACCTTCCGAACATCATAACTTCCTCCTTGGATGTCGGAATCGGGCGTGCCACCTGCCTACGGATTCGTGACGTCCTAAACTACGTCCTGGTCATCGGTCAAAACCCACTTGACCGCCCGAAATAAAAGTCAAATTTTTTCCCGAACTAGGGGCAAAATCGTCATTCTACCTTAACGACCTTATCAGGACCAACTCACCCCCGATTAAGCTCACTAATCTCATCTTAATCACAGTCGTAACCCTAATTTCAGGGATGGGTCGTTACAACAGAGGCCCATTTGAGTTATACAATCGGGTCGGAGGCCCCGTTGGTTTACGAACTGGGGCTTGTGGCCCAGTTAGTTGTGATATCGGGCTTGAGGCCCCATTGATTGTGAAATCAGGCTTGAGGCCCTATTCAATTGTGGTATCGTGCTTGAGTCCCAGTTGTGGTTTATGAAGTGAGAATTCGGGTTTGAGACCCTATAGAATCGGATTCGAGGAATCCTGTTGAGATGTTCGGGTATGAAACCCAGTTGAAATGTGTTTTAAACGAAAGTATTTGAAAAAAATGCATATACCCTCCCATATGAATGGTCTCCTTCAGACGTCGTAGATCCTAGAGAGTCACGATCCACTACCTGGAATGAGTGACTCCAAGAGGGAGCACATTACAAGAGAGAGAGATATGGTATAGTCTCGGACTAGGTCCGTAGACAGTCCTCCAGGCGTCGTAGATCCTGGATTTTGGACTGATCCTCCCAGACGTCGTAGATCCTAGGGGTAGACTCGGATTCAGATCCCGAGTAGTATGCATACTTATAGATATATTGTGACGGGTTATTGATTGGGCATTTGAGATGACGAGGATGGGTTATATATATATATATATATATATATGTTTGTACGAGGTTTTACGGAGATGGATTTGGGTTGAGACCCACGTGTGTCGGATTTGTGCTGATTTCCCATATACTTTGATTTGGATTTTGGGCCAAGGCCCCAATGAATGATTTGAGAAAATGGTTTCGAATACATGCATTCTTTTTAGTGAAGGGCATAAATGTCTTTTGATGAAATTGTTTTGATAAATTATTAGTTTTGTCCACTTACGACTTTGGTGTGTTTAATGCCCTTCAGGTTGAATGCGGATGCGGGCTGTAGTAGAGACAGAGACATCACACACCTACTCCGGATCTTGGCGCACTCTAGAAGCCCCGGTGGGGCTGAGGTTAGAATTATCCCTGCTCTGATACTTCGTGTTAGACAGGAGTAGGCACGTCCCACATTAATCTCGGGGGATTTGGGACGAGTCCTGACAAGTGGTATAAAAGCATGTTTTGCTTTCAGTGTGACGTACATGTCGAGGATGTGATGTCTCTGTAGTAGTAATAGCCCGTCATTAACCTGATAGTGAAGGTAAGAGTATGAGGATTCAGTAGATCGAATCCTAGTTAGATTATGTTCGGCACGAGGTGCTATGGTTTAGGGTTCGATTGGCATAGGATGCTACGTTTTCCAAGAGGTTGGATCCTGAGTAGACTCGATGTTCGTACGAATCCAACGGCTTAGAGCCGCATGGTTACTGATGGATGGGACTTAGTGAGCCGGTTTTCCCAGTATGATGACGTTATGGAGTTGTTGTCAGGACCCACCCCGGTTTCACCCCGAAACCCGAGGTAAATCCTGCTCCCGTCTGACTCCCCGACACAACACCTAAGGAACACTCACGCAACCCAGTCAGACGCAGGAGTAATTAAACAAAATATCCCAACCCTATCGTTTACAGAGCATAGCACTAAATTACAAGGAAAATAAAAACCGATAAATTACACGCACGCGGAAGACTTTGAACTATTCCAGGATCCCTCACGTCACTTCTATGCCTCGGACACTGCCTCGACGTTAAGACCCCGCGCTAGCTCCACAACCTGGAGGGCAATTTAAAACAGAAAATGTGAGTGGACCAGAAAGTACAAAAAGTTCAAAACCACGTTATATGAAAACCGAGTTTAACCCTCCGTTTTGAAACCACATGCATAACCAACAGTTATGAACACAGTTGTAAAATACTCATTATAAAACATCATAAAAACAGAAACACTATAAAATATCATAAGAAACCACAGCATGAGTATCAGAAACCGTATCAAATCCTCATTTCCTCGATCAAACCTGCTGGACCTATCCGAGTCTTTAAACTCCCGAGTCTTTAAACTCAATCCAGGCCTTTATCATATCCGAGTCTTTAAACTCCCGAGTCTTTAAACTCAAGGCCTACGAGGGAAATCAATATATATCCGAGTCTTTAAACTCCCGAGTCTTTAAACTCAATCCGGGTCTTTAAACCCAATCCGGCCGGTCCCCCGTCACATATATCCGGGTCTTTAAACCCAATATCCAGATCCAGCAAATCCAATCCCAAATCATTTGAAAACCATGTACCAGTCCATATCCAAACCCGAATCCGGAATCACCGGTCCGACACCCTTCCGGCATCCAGAACCGTCATTCCGAACCCAAATCCGGAAGCCACTTTCCCCTTGAAAACCAACTTCCATTTCCGAAATTCGTTTCTAGAACCAAAAACCTTGATCATTGAAATCATGTTCCAAAATCCACTTATAACCATTGAAAACCACTTATCTTTTGAAATCCCAAAACCATAGCATAAATTCCAGAAACCAACCATTCCTCGTAAAACGTGCTAAAAACCAATTTCCTTGAAAAACGTGTAATAATGTAAAACCAACCAAAACATATTCGATAAACATAGAATCATAATCAAAACCATAAAACAATTATAGAAAACAGTTATGCATGTTCGAGTTTAGAGAAAGGGTCCACTCACAGTACTGAGCCCTACTCGCGTCCCGAACGTCCAGCCCGTTCCTCGGCTTCCTCGGGAAATCCCAATCCTGTCAATCACCGTCAAATTACGTCACTAACACGTCTACGAAGGTTTACCTAAATTCCCTCAAAAATCCCCGAATCGAAAACCTAAAACCCGGGACCCTAAACCTTCACCCTCGCGGAACTACATTCAAACGACTTCCGATTGACCCGAAACCAACTCCATTGAACTCACCACAACTCCTAGACCAAAAACCATGTTGACCGTTTCTCCATACGCCGCCGCACGCGCCCCCACGCGCCGCCCAAAGTGGCTGCGCGTGGCCCTCACGCGCTGCTACAGTGCATCCCCTACCTCGAACAAACCCGGTTCGATACAGTGTCTGTAATTCGAACCGGCGAGAGCGGTTCTCCACCGTCCCGTCTCCATTCCTTCCCTTCCTTCACCATTCTCATCGTCTAGGCCTACCCTATCGATTCCCCAACACTCCTAACCTCGACTCTGTCCCTAGCCCGTCGACTAAAGCTCAAACCAGACAACTCAAAACCCCTGTTTTCCTTTCCGGCCACCTACGACTTCCCCCTTCATGGTGGCTTCACCAACCTCTTCCTAGGACCCTTCTAAGCCTAACCCGACTCACCTTGACCGTCGATTCTTACCCAAACATCACGACTAGCTGTTTGAACATCACGGCAAAACAGAGCATACAGGTACCCCCGTCGTGCTAACCTCCGCCGTGTACACCCCCGTCACGGCGACCATCCTAGTCGACGCCTAGGACCCTCCTGAACCTCACCCTGACCTCCATTCCTCTCGACTCTAAGCCCAACCTCACGACTTTCAAATTGAGCAGCACGGGAAAAGCAGAGCAAAAGATCTCACCTTTCGATCGCGTCTCCGCCGTGCGCACCGTCGCGTGTCACGGTGCTCGTTGGACTCCCTGCAGCCTCCTGCAGCTCCCTCTGCCTTGGTTTGAGCCACCACACGGCGTAGTCACCACCCTTGTATCACAGCCTCTCTGTTTCCCCAAAACTGCAACCGTGCCGCCTCCGTGACGTCGTGCACGATGTCGCCACCAAAACACGACCACCTACTCAAACTCTCCTCCCTGTCACTCTCACAAGCACTCTTCACTCCCCCCTTGTACTGAGTCGATCAATTGCTCCCCATTCCTCACCCTCTGTTCCTGTATGTGTCGAAGAACAACACACGGGCACACACAGGTGCACCCAAATAATTGGGACCGCGCACATACAGGATTCCACCAGAATCCTCTACACACATGCCACATGTCACAATCCACTCCACACACTCCCACATGGCCTAATCCCAGCCGTCCATTCCTTTCCTCTGTGCACAAATCCCAATGTGCCACAATGACCAAAATACCCTTCTTTTTAACTCATATTTACGATTTAACCAAAACTTCCTAGACCCGTAACTCTCGCCCCGTAAGTCCGATGAAGACGTGCCGCCTGTCATCGAACTCAGGACGACGGAATCTATCTAACCATCCTAGGTCAACCTACCAAAACTCGATTATTCAAAAAGTCAACTTTTCCCCTTAATTTACCCAAATTACAGTTATGCCCTCGACCTTCCGAACATCACAACTTCCTCCTCGGATGTCGGAATCAGGCGTGCCACTTGCCTATGGATTCGTGACGTCCTAAACTACGTCCTAGTCACCGATCAACACTCAAATCAACCTCCCAACTAAAAGTCAACTATTTGCCGAACTAGGGGCAAAATCGTCATTCTACGCTCATGGACCCATCGGGACCACCTACCCACTGCTTAACCTCAATAATCACACCTTAATCACTATCGTAATCCCGGCTCTCGGGACGGGTTGTTACAGTTGTGACCACTCAACGGTAAAGCCAGGACAGACATGGATTGTGCCAAGGTGGAATTAGTGGAGGTTGGATGTCAGGGTCGTCCACGAAAAAAGTGCAAAGACCAGAGATTGTGATGCTAGAAGCAGTCAAGCCCACGATGACCCTAGTTGCGACTGTTAGGAATATGAATGTTTGATCCTATTTAGCATGAGATGTCGTGGTTCGGTGTGTCGAATCCCGGAGGGTTGGCGACCGGTAGGGGATGCCCCAAAGTAGTTGTTATGTGGCAAGATAGGATACGATTGCGACAAGTAGCAGTGGTGCAGTGTTAGACACGGAGTATGGCCAAGTCCTTGTGGAGGCCAGCGGCTAGGAGCCGTAGAGTTACGAGAGGACGAGAACCTGAGATTGTGGTTGGTGGTTGATTGGACAAGTTACTAGGAGTGTGGTACTTGCAAACCGAATTTTGAGGTGGACCGATCGGTGGATACTGTGTGTTGAGCGATTGGTGTCGGCGGTGAGATGACCGCATAGGTTCGGAGTCTTGGTGGTGATGTATGTGGGTTGTGTCTGAACTAGCTTATGGTAGGTACCACTAGTGAGGCTGGATTTGTTGATGGTTGTTGAGAATCGGGGGACGTCAGGGAACGTTCATTTCTTTTCTCGTCTGGTTTTTCAGAATGGTCATACCCGGAGTCGTGGGGTACGAGGGAGGTAGAGCTCCTCCGACCCGAGGAGAAATACGTGACTATTGCTCACCATGAGCAGGGTTTTAGGATTGGTTTGATTCGCACTCCGTGTGGAGGTGATACGATGACGATAATGAGGAGAGTCGACAAGCCACGAGCTGAGGGTAACTTAGTCGTGATGTGCTCATGGTTGGTTTCTACCACTACACGATGAGGAGGATTTGTCGGCTAGTGTAAATTCTTGGAAATTGTGTGGAGATGACAGATATGGTGGAGATGAATTGGGTGGAACCCAGCAGTCGTTGAACTTGGCAGAGACTCTGTCCCAATAGTGATTGGGATGACTAAGTTGGGATTAGACGGAATGGTATAAATGGACGACAGAAGTACTGTCATGGGATTAGTGACCGGTTGGTCAGGTATAGTGTTATGCAGAAATTTGATTGCAGATCACGGCAGGAGCCTGTCGTGACTCTTCAATCGAGCGGTACGTCAGGTTAGAATGAATTGACATCTTTGTGGATGTACATAAATGGTCGTAAACGGATAGGCGAGTTGGATTATTTACGGACACGTGGATGATGTCTGAGTGAGTTGAGGGCTTAGATTGTGACCGAGTTGGTAGATGTACCCTAGAGAGGAATCCGAGCGGGATTGTGGGTCGACGATACGAGTTTTCGGTGGCTCGCATATAAGGTATACGGTACAAGGTATGAGGTATACCTGGATGGGTGATGGGTACCCTAGTTCATTGTGGACGGACGATACGAGTGTTCGATGCTGGAAATTGATCCCATAAGGGTTGGGACATGCGAAGCAGTATGCCGACGTGAATAGTGATGGAAGAAGTCGAAGATAATCAATGGAAGCGTTTAGTTTGGAAGTAAAGGACCAGAGACGTGAATAGTAATTATCAGAACATACTCCTAGTTGGAGGAGGACTTCGCTTTTTCCACTAGCTTGGTCAGGACTTTAGGTTGGCCGTCGACATGACGCAAGACTTGAGTTACGCGGATGATCGCGTATGGAAGAAAGCTCACTAAATGGAAAAGTTAGGTATGCTTCCAGCATGGTTGCAACTACTCTCGATTCCGAAGTCGGTAAAGGAAATGGTCGTTTTCGACTCTATGTCAGATGAGGTTGGGCATCACCAGTATGGTGATCATGTATTGATTGGTGGACCCATGATTAACTTTGGGTCTGTGATCTAGAAGATTGTGGTGGAGACGAGGAGAAGAGTGCATGCTTTTACAGACGATGTTTGGCGTCACTGGATGTGGGGAGTGAGTGTCCTAGGTAAGTATGGATTGAGGTGAGTGAGATCGAGTCATGTGGTAATGATCAGGATGATCGAGATGACTGAGGTGATTGTGTCGACCTTGAGGTTAGTAGACCGAGATCTGGTCGTCATTGGAGTGAATTACCTTGCTGATTATGCTAAGCTAAAAGCAGAGAAGAACTATATTGTAAGATTGTTGAAGGATCCCTTATCATAGTTAGTGAGATGACAAGACAGAGATTGGATATGGGAATAATTATGAGACGAGGACGACACATGGATATCGATCAGGAAGTGATGAATAGCCGAAGCCTCGAGTTGTACCTGAGGATAGTAAGGATTGGTACGTGATTGGACGTTGCCTGAGTGCAATCCTTGAGCAGGTCGAGTAGTACCCTGATGACTGATATAATGGGGGTGCAATGGTGTGTTGTGCACGTTGGACGATGGGATTGACCACGGTCAATCGGTATATCGGGTTGAGAGTTCCCCGAGAGTATGCATGTTTTGTCGAAGGGTTAGAGTCCTAGATGTACATGAGATAGCGATCAGATTAGATCCGATAGTGACGGTTCAACTAGGATTATGTTCGGATGTGTTCCGACGTAGGGATGAGTTGACTGGACGTTGAATACTGTGTACTCGAGCAAAGTGGATTGGTAGGGTTTAGTGATTGATGTGAGTGGGGGCTCAAGTCGTGGATGACTAAGGGAACCCTACAGTGTAGACATGTTATCTTTGCTGAGACAAGTATTCGATTGGGGTACAGATACACCCGAGATGGGTGAGATGTTGAATGTGTTTTGATAGAGTATGTGATGTGAAGGTTTGGGACTCGGGTGAGTCAAGATTTTAGCGTAGTTCACGGAGTGACACGAGATACGATATAAGGACTTGAGAGTAAGTCGAGATCAGAGTGGCGCAGCGAAAGTGTAGTGGAGACGAGCGTTACCAGCTAGTCATGATCGTGGTCGTGGACTTAGGGAGTGTTAGAAGATAATGGTGTTCCTCTAAATAGTGGATTTCGGTTGCGAACCGTTTCGTGACAGGGGATGAGATATCACTCCATGGGAGCAGTGAGGAAAATTGTCGGATCGGATGCTAAATAGGATATCAGCTCCAGTTGTCGGATGAGAAGGGTCATCGTACTGAAAAGCTGACATCGATTATCAGATGAGAAGAACCATCAGGCTGAAAAGCCTAATTGATGTCAACTTAGTGTAGCTGACTTGTCGGAGCGAGTGGCAGGCGAGATCGATGAGCTTCGATGTCTCGAGTGAGACTTATGCGCTGACAAGTGACTTCTCGAGAGTGAGTTGGAACTTTGGAAGCTCCGGTGACAGTGCGTACCGATGAGTGGTGGTTTGGATCGGACGTGTATGTTGACAAGAGAGTACCCGAGTCGTGGGACATGATTGGGTTCCACAGTTTGGTTGTGGAATTGGGTTGGTTTGAATTTCGTGGACGAAATTCTTTAAGGGGGAAGATTGTAACGACCTGTCCTGAAATATCGGGATTAATTAAGATTTAATGACAGATTAGCAAGGCTAATCGGGGATTAGCCGAGGATTATCAGACGTTCAGGGTGAAATTACAATTTTTCCCCTAGATGAGAGTAAAAAGTTGACTTTTGACCCGGGAGGTATGACGCACATGGGCCGAGGACCGTTACGTAGATCGGGTCGATACGAGTCCTTAGACAGGCAGCACACCCAATGGATGAGTGGCAAGTGTCACTCATCTATTCCCTAGCTTCACACATACATGCATCCTCCCCTTCCTTTCGTCTATTTCATTGAACCCGAAATCCCTCCCCCCCCCCCCCCCCCCCCCCTTAAAAAAAAAACCGTGCAAACCCACACATACCACCTTCCTCAATCCTCATCTATTGCTTTTGGGTCGTGAAGGAAGGTTGGAGGAGGATTGAGACGATGACGGTGATGCGCATGGCGTCGACCGTCGTGGATGGTGGCCGTGAACCCGATAATGGTAAGGTTTGGTTTGAATTTTGAATATGAGTTTTTAGGGGTTGTTGATCGATTCTAATGATGGGGATGTGTTTCTGGAGGTCTTAAGGGTTGGTTGGGATCGAGAGCATGGCTGAGGTGGCCCGAAACACACGGATATGGAGGAGGAAGCTTGGCCGTGCGTTTTTCAATCCAAAGGTACGAACTTTAAATGTGTTTCATGCTTTTAAGGATATAGGATGATAGGAAATGATTGTAGGAAGGTTTAGGAATTGAAAGGATCGAAAAAGGACGAAAATGGAGGAGAAATGGGACTGGATCGTTCCGCCGGTCAGGTTGGACCGAAAAATAGCAGACCGATTCGGACCCGGTCTGCGTAAGGAAGAAGAAGAACAGTGTGCAGGCGCGTGAGGCCCACACGCAGCCCCTTTGGGTGGTATGTGAGGGCGCGTGGGACCACTTTTAGGGAAGCATCCAACATACGAAATCATCTATTCGATGTAAGGAACATTTTGAGACTGGTTTTGAGCCGATCGGACATCGTTTCGATATAGTTCAGGATGTCCGAAGGTTTAGGATTGAGTTAAAAAATACTTAAAAATTTGATAAAATTACGGGACTTAAATGAGAGGTTAATAAGGTAGTAAGTAACCCTCTAAAATGATTTGGACAGGTTAGGGAGTCCCGGTGCCCGTGATTAGCCTGGAGAGGCATATCGCACGCGTAACAAGGTGCAGCTTTGGACGGTCTGTGAGTGGACCTTATTTTCAAAATTGATGCATGCATAAATGTTTTATATGAGTTTAAAAACATGCTTTATGATGCATTAAGTGCATTTGATTGTGGTAGTTAGCATTTACGTGTTTGCACGCATTTTGAGATTTATGGTTTTATATCGTGCTTATACGTGTTGTGTTTTCACTGATGATTTGATGAATTGGTTTTGTATTTGGAAGGATTAATCGGGCATGAGACCCATTTGATTTACGAACTCTCGGACATGGAGTCTATTTGATTTGATGAGAAATCAGGCTGGAGGTCCATTTGAGTTGTACGATTGGGCTGGGGCCCTCGTTGGTTTACGAACTCGGGCTTGAGGCCCAGTTAGTTGTGATATCAGGCTTGAGGCCCCGTTGATTGTGAAATCAGACTTGAGGCCCCATTGAACTGTGGTATTGGGCTTGAGTCTCAGTTGTGGTTTATGAAATAAGAATTAGGGTTTGAAACCCTATTGAATCGGATTCGAGGAATCCTGTTGAGACGTTCGGGTATGAAACCCAGTTGAAATGTGATTTAAAAGAAAGTATTTGAAAAAATACATATACCCTCCCGTATGAGTGGTCTCCTCCAGACGTCGTAGATTCTGGAGAGTCACGATCCACTACCTGGAATGAGTGACTCCAAGAGGGAGCACATTCCAGGAGTGAGAGATATGGTATAGTCTCGGACTGGGTCCGTAGACAGTCCTCCAGACGTCGTAGATCCTGGATTTTGGACTGATCCTCCCAGACGTCATAGATCCTGGGGGTAGACTCAGATTTAGATCCCGAGTAGTATACATACTTATAGATATATCGTGACAGGTTATTGATTGGGCATATGAGATGCTGAGGATGGGTTATATATATATATATATATATATATATATATATATATATATATATATGTTTGTACGAGGTTTTACGGAGATGGTTTTGGGCTGAGACCCACATGTATTGGATTTGGGCCGAGACCCACATGTGTCGGATTTGGGCCGAGTTCCCATATACTTTGATTTTGATTTTGGGCCAAGGCCCCAATGAATGATTTGAGAAAATGGTTTCGAATGCATGCATGCTTTTTATTGAAGGGCATAAATGTCTTTTTGATGAAATTGTTTTTTATAAATTATTAGTTTTGTCCACTAACGGCTTTGATGTTTTGTATGCCCTTCAGGTTGATCGCTTATGCGGGCTGTAGTAGAGACCGGGACATCACACTGCTACTCCAGATCTTGGCGCACTCTAGAAGCCCCAGTGGGGTTGAGGTTGGAATTATCCTTGGTCTGACACTTGGTGTCAAACGGGAGTAGGCACGTCCCGCGTGAATCCCAGGGGATTTGAGACGGGTCTTGACAATTAAAGCAGAAATCCAGGAGCCTCTCATAACGAAAGTAAACCCAGTGTTGCCTCTGCGGGGGCAACATAATTTTTGTTCCATGATTGAGTTGTTTGGAGATGTCAATTCGAACTCTAACTCTCGGAAATTTACTTATACATTCACCGCTTGGCCCCCAGGTGATGTTAATACACTTGCCAATACAATTACCAATCTGATTTCTAGTTTTCACAGTCATTCTAATAAGTGGCACATTGTGAATTTGGACCCAAAACTCAACTGAATAGAGTTTCATCGAAGAAGGCATGAACTCCCTATTTGGTTCTTCCAGAAGTACTAGCGCTTTGTCAAAATTACATAGACCCTTGCGAAGCACCATTTGTCGATCGGAATCTAAAGCAAAACTGAATAGAAACAGATTATCCCCCAAATCTTTCACTAGAATTTCACGCTTAGCCCCCCAGATCTTCAGCATAGTCTGTCTAAAAGCCTCACGGTTGAAAGATTCCGATGTAAGAACCGTTCCCATGAGGGAGATTCTAAGCTGCGCTGCCACAACGTCATCGTCGTCGTCGCCCAGCGGTATTGCCTCAATTTCTTTCTCAGTCAACAAGAGGACCTTATCGAATGTCGTCGTTACCTCCTCCATCCCGCAATCACCAGCGAGGATAGTGAAAAGTGAGAAGAAGTCGAGCCCAAAAACCTTACTATGATAGAGAGAGCCACCAGAGCCGTGGGTTGGAATCTAGACAAAAGCTAGGGTGAAACCCTAAGCGGCGCGCCGTAGGGTGTCGAAAGCTCTCACCAGGTGGGAGAGTTCCATTTTAGAAGCACAAATACTTATCTGAGCCCTTATTTAATAATGGATAAATAATCAATATAGAAATATTATACTACCCGTAGTACCTTTTACATAAATATATACAACCCTATGATTATTTACATTATTACTGT
The DNA here is from genome assembly GCA_032719365.1 of Prinsepia uniflora. Taxonomy (NCBI): domain Eukaryota; kingdom Viridiplantae; phylum Streptophyta; class Magnoliopsida; order Rosales; family Rosaceae; genus Prinsepia; species Prinsepia uniflora. Next base: position 49,525,757 of record CM064870.1, on the reverse strand, counting down.
GCTTAAAAAAAAAGGCAAATACACTTTGGTGACTTGGTCCTTATAGTTTGAGCAATTTTTTTACCTTTGTGGTTATAATTTCAACTTTTGGCACTTTCCATCTAAATTTGTGTTAGCACCCACGCTAGGTTTTTCGCCTCCTTACAAAGTCCAAACACAACCAAAAAAATCATGTCTCAACTTTTTGTTGAATAAAATTTAGTAAATTATTTAGAGGTTGAACTGAGCTTTATAAAAATTACCCAAATACAGTATTTCAAGCCAACTAGAAATTATACACAAATTATCACAATGAATTTATGTTTTCAATTGTAACTCACTTAGCAATTGAGACCACAAGTGTAAAAACAAAGCAAAGGACTTGTTGAAGCAGAATTCGTCCTTTAAACTCAAAATTCTCCAAGATCCCTGCAAACAATAAACAGTAAGCTATCGTTCATTCAAGATCGAGACCCCGGGGGTTGTTCGGCCAAGAACGCTCCAATGGTTAAGTCAGCTTTGAAAAGAAATCTCAAAAGTTTAAGTAGCGTTGAACCAAATTACCTTGGAAGTAAAATGTGTTTCGCTATTTATAGGAAATCCTTGAGAGCATCGAAGCATTCTGATTGGTAGGTTAAATTTATAATTAATAATATATTATTTAATAATTGTAATAATTGCTCATTATGATGATAATGATAACAATTTAGTATTAATATTTATTGTCTATTATTAAGAATAACGACAATTAACTTTCGGGAAGAATATTAATTCTACGGGCCCTATTAAATAACATATTTAGTTGGTAACTAGATTATTTATTTAACTAGATTATTTATTGTGTAGGTGTCTACAATTCATTAATATCATTGTCGGGGGCAATTTGGACATTTTAGGTATTATGGGTCACGTGGCAGGTACACAATGTCTGAGTGATTTTGGGTTCCAGAAATGTCCCCACATCGATTAAGAATTCAGGGAATCCTAAGGATTGATTGGGATTGTAGCTTGAGGAATTTTGGGCTTGTGATTTGTTTGACATTTGTTTGTTCAAAACCAATTCATGGAAAGAGAGAGAGCTATCAGTTTCCTTCTATACACCCAAAGACTTAGACCAGCCAATTATGGCAATTAATCTCATTAAAAATGAAATTAACCCCAACCTCTACGTTTTGTAACTTTCTTTATTTAAAGGTGCTATGGCTGGTTGTGATGGAAAGGAGAATTTGGTTTGCAGAGAGAGAATATGTGTTTTCTAGCGTGAGGAACTTTGTATGCCAAGACAAAAGAGCCAAATTCAAAGAGAAGGTGAATTATACATTTTTTTTCACTGTGTATGACTATATATTTTTTTTGTTGGCTGGTATGTGTTGATAGGTACTTTGGGCATAAAGTGATTGTTAGATTGTCAAAGGACAAAGAAGAAAGTAGGCATAAAAAGGGCTTGTCAAACAGGTGGTTGGTATCTGGTATGCGCCATGTGGAAAGCTCAGATTCGCGCAGCCTGCTGTGTTGGCATGTTCAAGGCGACACTTGGTGGGGATAGGTTGGTGGCGCAGTGGATAGAGCGCCACGTGGAGGGCGCTGATTGGAGTGCAGGTAGTGGGCCCCGAGCCTGACAACGGCGCTTTGGAGGTGCGTCCGAGAAAGTCGCGTGGTAATTGCTAGCTGGCGGCGCAGAACCTCACGTCTTGTGCTTGTCGGCGACGCGACAGCTGCTCACAGATGCTCCACGTGGCAATCGCTGGGTGATGGAGCAGGACTGAGCGCTAGGCACGTGTTGTGCAAGCACCGACAGACATGAGTAAGTCGTCTGTGATGGCAGAGCACACTGCGCAGAAAGCGCTGCGTGTGCGATGACAATTGGAGGCTTCTGCGGGTGGGACCCACGTGCCAGGGGATCAAGAGGCTGCCAGTCTTGAAGAGACACGTGACATGCATCAATTGGCGGTTCAACTAGTGTAGATAGTCATTGTTGGGAGCGACAGGCTATAGCGGTGGTGAGGTGCCACGTGGCAGACATCTACTAGAGACGCAGAATCATGCGCCCTACACTGTCGGTGGCTATACTGGAGCTGTGGTCGTCGGGCCACATGGAGAGCTCTAGCTGGAGAATCTTTTGGGTTTAGTGACCGATGGGTGAGGATAAGATTCCTCGTTCAAGAACCACCCTCTCTCTAGCTGCCACGTGGAGTTCTGTGTATGAGCCCTATTTGGGCTGAAAGCTGGCTTCAACTTATATTTTTTATATATTTTTTCCATTTAATATATACTTTAAGTATTCTACTTATTGTTATTTCTACGTATTAAATACGTATAGTTAGTAAACGTTTGACTTTTTTGCAGATTTATATATGTGTTTAGTATATATAAATATATAAATATATTAACGTTATTAATATTTATTTGATAATAGCACATGTGTTTTGAATTATCATATGCGTATATGCTTAAGTGCGTATATACTTGGTATATATTTCTTTAGAAACTAATAAATAGATTCCTCTATTACAGGTGAACGGTTTTGCTCATTCTGGGAGTTCAGGACATCCGTTGCTGCGATTCGAGCGGCGATCACTTTATTTATTCGAGGCTGTCATTTCAAGATGCGTCAAGGTGCACTTCTGGAGAGACCTAGTAGGCTCGCATTGTAGGAGCAAGGTGGCTCATGTAGTCAGAATCCATTCTGTGGAAAGGATGCAGACTTTCGGGGACCTGAACAATTCAAGGCTTGGAAGGTCCGCAATAAATGTGCATTTTCAGAAGGGGTGCTCGCCGAACTTTGCGACTGATGTTCCTCCATGAAGGCTCCCAAGAACGGGAGAGCAAGGAATTCAAAATCCAATCGATGGTCCAAATTCCATCCCTTGATTGTCAGCTGGGAGTTCAAATTCCCATTTTCGAGGTTTTTCTCTGAAATTCTTAGTCAGATGGGTTGCTCTCCTACTCAGTTGGATGTGGACTTCTATAGACACATTATGTGCTTTGAGAAGTTGAACGAGTTCTTTAGACTGGAGCTTTCAGACGATGAATTCTGGCATTGCAACTCCATAGCGCATGACGGGCTCTCCGGAGGAAGTCTTACGCAGGTCGTTCCCAAAGTTGAGTTGTTCGTGAATACTGTGTTCAATGACGGGGCGTATAGACGTAGCTTCTTTGAGGAGAGAGGCACTTGGGACCGCAACTATAGTGGAAATGTGAGGATTGTATCTCGCTTCTGTATTCGCGACAAATTGTATTCTGATTTTGAGAGCCATCCTGACCATACGAAGATTGACAGAGCCCTAAAAAATCCTCCTGAGTTTTGCGAGATGAGCTTGCTACTTTGCCCATTCAGAGATTCTGATGTTGGAAGAGCCCTTGCTAGCTAGGTCAAGGAGTGGCTCAGTGCTTCGCTACGTCTAAAAAAAGCTGTCATTCAGAAGAAGTGCCATAGAGAAGGACTTGTCGCACCTCTTGAGAGAAAGTCAGGTCCGGAAATGCCTTCTCAGGATGTCCCAATTTCCACACCCTATCATGCTAGTCCATCAGTATCATCCAGAAAGTGCAGAGCCTCAGACGGTCATTCGGAGAAAGCAGCGTAACCTTCTAAAAAGCTGAAGGCTGTCTCTGCTTCCCCTAAAGTGATTGAAACATTAAGGGATGAGGGTTCAGAACGGTTAGTGAAAAGGGCACAACCATCTTCTAGGACTGTGGATATAGAAGCTGCCCCTGTGATTACTGAAATTGCGAAGGTAGTGCCACATGTTGCATATGATAAATTTTCCAAAAACCTCAGGATCACAAAAGTTAGGGCCCACAAGTTGGTCGGCATACTTCCCAGGCAAGCTGGCCTGGAAGAGGAGAATAAACGAATGAAATTAGAGTGTATCCGCCTTCGAGAAGGTCGCGACCACTCCAGACGAAAAAAAAAATGACTCTTGGTGAGGAGAATTCGTTCATTGGAGAACAAAGTGCACGAGATGGAGACAAGTCACGAAGAAAAGTTATTGGTAGAGAGTGAGCGCGACACTGCTCTCAACAAGTCTGTTCTGCTGCGTGGATGCTTGCATGATTCTAAAGAGAAGGCCAAACAGTTGGAAGTTGAAATCCAAAATTTGAGAGCTGATTGCCTACTACCATCACATGCCCCCACAACTTTGTGTTTTAAGGAAGATGAAGCATAAAAGTTGGTATGGAGAGCTGGAGCAGGATCACAACCAAAGAGTTGGAGCTTGAGCTAGAGATGGAGCTTGAGCCTGAACTAGAGCTATGGCTAGAGGCTAAGATAGACGATGCTCCTGAAACTGACGAGTCACCTTTCGACGATGTTTCCCTACTTTCAGTAGAAGAGTGGGAAGAGTTTTGAAGGACCATGGGCGTTGAAGACTGGCAACCATAGTTACTTTATTAGTGCATGTTGATTATTGCATTTTCATTTTTATATTGAATAACTGGTTTGAGTGATCGAGATGTGATTAGCTAACCATCCTTCAAATGAATAAATGAAAACAGTATTTATGAAGAATTTCAAGTCCCCCGTTTCTTTTTCAAATTCTACTAACTATTTTGATTTATCCCAAACTTGTTCGCTCATCAAATGCCCATGTTGTAGCCATGGGCATCCAACACTGGGTTTTTAGCTAACTTGGTTAGAGTTTGTTTTGGTGTTTCCTTCAAGGAAGGTCTTTTGCTTCTTAAAAGAAGGCTTTAAGAACTTCCAGCTGAAGACTTGGAGTACTTCAAAGAAGAAGACTTGGGGGGGGGGGGGGGGGGGGGGGGGGGGGGGGTGGGGTTTGGTGCTTTGAAGAGGAAGACTTGTAGTGCTTCCTAATGGAAGAATTTGAGTGCTTCCTAGTGGAAGACTTTGCAAACAACATGATTAACTTGAGAATAACTTGATAACTTTATTAATAAGTTAAATAAAATATTCTTGGAAAACAAGATCAACGTTTGGAACAGAACTAAAACTAGTATAGTCTTAAGGTTGTTCTAAACATAGTACTTTCTGAGGTGATGAGTGTTCATGGAACCACTCACCAACTTCTCGTCCAAGGTTTCCAAAGTGTAACTCCATTTTCCTCTTACTTGGTAGATTCAGTAAGGTCCTTCCATGGGGACTTGAGTTTTTGAGAGCCAGTGCGATTCGGTGTTGCGAACTTCTTTTTGAGAACAAGATAACTAGGGAGGAAGTTCCGGATCCGTTACCTTTTTGTTGTAAGAAATTTGGACATGTTGTTGGTAGTTGGAGATGCACTTAACCACTTGCTCCTTAATTCCTCGCCAAGGTCAAGATAAGTCCTTAGAGCTATGGAGTTAACCACTAGATCATCAAGCTCGGTAAAAGGCGATGGAACAACAACATGTGGTGGTATGACAACGTTGGTTCCACACGCAAGAGTGAATGAAGACTCGCCAATTGCACAACGCGGAGTTGGCCCCGTGAAGTTCTTTTGAAAAAGTTGGCCCTTGTCAATATAGTACTGTGCAACTTTCATCTGGATTTTGCTGGCTTCTAATTGTTTATCAGTCAATGTGCCATGCTCTAGGTAGTTGATAAAATGGTCTTGCCAACTTGGAGATGAATCAATTTGTCTCACTTCAATCTCTTTGATATCAATGTTTTGTTGCTCGAGATACTCAATTGGGATTGAGCGCTTGAATTGATAGTCAAGGGATGATGCTAGATTTTCTAGCGAGTCTTCTTGTGTATTTTCAGCTCGCGGAAGTTGATGAAAGGTAAAAACTGAGGAAAAAGCAAGCATTTCCTGGACTTTGTTGTTGTATCTAAGCATCCTTGCATAGCGTGCAACTTATTCTCCAATTGACTGATTAGTGATTAGCTGTGAGTCCGAATGAATAGCCAGCCCCTTGACTCCCAACTCCTTGGAAAGTGCAAGCCCACAAATTAATGCTTCATACTCTGCTTCATTATTAGAGGCTTTGAATCCAAACTGTACTGCTTGCTCCATTATCGAGCCATCAGGACTGATGAGAACAATCCCCGCTTCTGTCCCCCTCTGGTTCGAGGAACCACCAACAAAGAGCTTCCATAGGAGATTAGAAGTTGAGGGTTGCAGAGAAGAGGAATTGTCGCCATGATCTTGTGACATGGAAGTTCTAGTGGCCATGAGGGCTTTGCCAAGTTCCTTGCCATTTTCTCCTTCTAATGATTCCGGTGTGAACTCAACAAAAAAATCTGCTAAGGCTTGGCCCTTGACAGCAGTTCTGGGACGATAGAGTAAATCATGCTGACTCAACTCTATGTCCCATTTCATTACCCTTGTTGATGCATCGGGTGGATGGAGTAGTGAGCGAAGCAGATATTCCATCATGATGATTACCCGATGTGCTTGAAAGTAGCCCTGTTAATTGGTTCGAAAAAATCAACCGAAAAATTGAACCGAACTGAAATCGAATCGTAAAAAACTGAACCGAAAGAAAACTAAATTAAAACAAAAAAACCTAATTGAGCCGAACCATAATAGGTTCGATTTTGGTTTTTGCATTTCCAGTCCCGAACCGGACCAAAAAATCGAAGCCCAGCCCTATCAGTTAGCAGCCCCTCCCCTTAGCCAAATAACAATGCTGAAGCCCGATCCTAAGCCCTTAACCCGTTAACACCTTAGCCCAATAAACGAAGCCCAAAGCCCTTAAGCCTTAACCCCACCTAACCTTGAAGCCCTAAGCCCGAAACACTTAACCCTAAACCGGAAGCCCTTGGTCCCTTCCTCGTCACTTCGTTGTTCATTCGAGTCTTCGATACTAACGAAGACTGAGACCCCATTCCCAAACCATTGAAACCCCAATTCCTAAACTGTCGACGTCGAAGACGATGCCCTTTAACCCCGGAGTCCCTCCTCATCTCTCGTCTTTTTCTTCCTCATCTTTTCCCCCATCTCTCTCATATGTCTCCACCCTCTTTATCCGAACTCCGTAGTTCCAAACACAAAAATTGTTCAAGGCCTCACCATTCAGTCACTCACCGCTCACTGCTGGGCGTTCATGGCCTCACTGTTCACCGCCTTATGACCTTCATTCCTCCAGTCCCAATCTCCCTCCCCCTCCCTCGATCAACCGATACCCCTCGAGGCCCCTCGATCTCCCTCTGTCTTTCTCATGTTTCCCTCGATACGTCAGTTCCAAGGTCGATCTCCCTCGAACTCGGTCGCTCACGGCTCACTCCCTCGATCGCTGCTCACTCCCCATTGAAATTGATGAAAACCGGTTCAAAATTAGTTCAAAACTGAACCAAACCAGTTTAATCAATTTTTGGTTCAAACAGTTTTAAGGGTGAGAACTGGACCGAACCAAAACTGACTTTTTACCCGGTTCGGTTTCAGTTTTGGAAAAAAAATCAAACCAAAAAATCGATTAACATGGCTACGTGAAAGTACGACTGCAGGTTCTTTGTGGTAACCAAAAATGCCAGGATAAACTTCTCAAACTTCGAGTATCGTGTCTCACCATCAAGAACAGCCTTAGAAGTTTAGAAAACTAGCAGTTGTATCCCATTCTCTTCCCGGACAAGCGCGGAGCTTACTGCGACATCAGAGACTCCCAAATAGAGGTACAGGTCCTCGTTATCCTTAGGTTTTGACAGCAGTGGTGGGGGACGTCAAGTAGGTCTTGAGATCCTGGAATGTTTTTTCTTAACTTTCATCCCACTTATCTCTAGATGCCTTCTTTATTGCTTGGAAGAAAGGTCGACACCGATCCGTTGCTTTGGACAAGAATCCGTTCAGTGCTGCTGCTCAACCAATGAGAGTTTGAATCTCTTTCAGACTTGATGGGGACTTTATCTCGAGAATTGCCTTGATATGCTTTGGATTTTCCTTGATCCTTCGCTGGGTTACAAGGTAACCTAAGAACTTCCTTGCTGATACTCCGAAAGTACACTTCAGAGGGTTGAGCTTCATTTTGTAATTCTTCAGTAAGTTGAAGGTCTCTCGTAGGTTGGCGATATGAACCCCTCGCTTATCACCTTTAATCATAATGTCGTCCACATAGACCTCCATGGTCTTGCCGATGAGATCCTTGAACATCCGATTCACAAATCTTTGGTACGTTGCACCAGCATTTTTGAGGCCAAACGACATGACCTTGTAGCAGTACACACCTCAGTCGAAGAAAAAGGTAGTCTTGCCTTTTTTTCATGCATGAAAATATGGTTATAGCCCGAGTATGCATCCAGGAAGCTGAGGAGCTCATTGCCTACAGTAAAGTCCACTAAGAGATTGATTCTGGACAAAGGATAGTTATCTGTTGGGCATGCAAGATTGAGATCGGTGTAATAAACATAAACTCTCCATCGTCATGCTTCCTTTTTCTTGAAAAGTACGACGTTTGCTAGCCATTCAGAGTGTGGACCTTCTTCAATAGATCTAGCAATGAGTAACTTGTCAATCTCTTCTTGGATGATAGTAATTTTCTCGGGAGAGAAATTGCGCCTATTCTGCTTGATCGACTTATGATTTGGATTGACGTGCAGCTTGTGGCAAGCAATGACAGGGTCAATCCCAAGCATGTCAGATGATGACCAAGTAGAAATTTCTCTTTCCTCACGTAGGAACGCAGTGAGTTCTTATTTTTCTTTATCACTCAATCGAGAGCCAATGCAGGCATGCTGCTCGGGATATTGAGGGTTAAGCTGGATGAGGATGATGTTATCTTCTGGTTGCCATCCTTCTGGAGTTGGCGGTTCCTCATAAATGTCCGGATCTTGACCCACGATTGGTTGCTATTTAGGAGACGAAGAAGAAAATTTTCCCCCAGTTGATGATCCAACTTGGGGAACAAACTCAGTCCCCTTGATCTCTCTCAACCCTTCAGTCAGGCACCGTTAACAAAATCCAAACTACGCATCAAATTAAACACGTAATTCGAGTATTATGCAATTTAAACCTTTTTTGTGTAGATGTAGTATTGGTAAATAGGGATCGTTCTTAACTGGGGAAATTAGGGAACATTAATAATGTGTTAGTGGGAAAGAATAATGAATAAAAGAATAATGAATAAATTAATGAATTAAAGAATTAAATAATAAAAGAATTAAATAATCAAAGAATTAAATAATCAAAGAATCAATAAATTAAAGAATAGAGGAATAAGAGAATAAAAAATTAATAAATTAATGAATTAATGAATTAAAGAATTAATGTATAAAAGAATAAAAGAAGAAAGACTTAAATGTGGGGTTTTGATAGGACGTTAAATAAGCATTATTTTATATTATTTTATACCCTTTATACTTGACTTTTAATATTAAAATATTAAATAAATTGATAAAATAAATTATTTTGTGATTTTTATGTTTAGAAAAATAAAGGTTGTAATTTGGAGCATTTTGGCGAAAGAATCGTTTCGATCAGAATTATAACGAATAAAATATGGACGAAATTCGGTGGATTAATTAATTTAGTTAATTAATTAATTAAATCTGTGCAGCCCAGCCCATTTCTGAAAAACCCAATTGTCCGGCCCGCGTCAGCGCAGCCCAGGCATCCCAGCCCAATCCGTGCGGCCCGCGTCAGCGCAGCCCAGACATCCCAGCCCAATCCGTGCGGCCCAATCGTTCAGCCCTGCGAATCCGTCGACAAGCGCTGGCCGAGCTGCCTCTCTCACGTTCGGAGCGCGCCTACCGACGACAGCTTCTCCTTTCCAGCTCACGCCTGCCGACCAGCCGCCACCTTTCCAGCACAGCTTTGCCGACCAGCCGCCTCCTTTCCAGCTTGCAGCCACCGAAAACTCTTTCAGCAGCAATTTAGTGGATTTTCTTGCTGTTTTTCAAGCTTTTTCCTTTGTTTTGTTTAATTTCTCTTCCCCAAAAACCACCCATACTCATCATTTCACTTTTGAATATTTTTATTATAATTTTTGTTTAGTTTTTATTTATTTTTTAGGGTTTAATTTGTGTTTCTCCACCTATAAATAGGAGTTGATTTCACTTGTTGAAATCACTTCCAAGTAGCACAAAATTGAGCTTCTTTTAGGAGAAATCTTGGCAAAATAGTTCCAATACAATTTTGAGAGTTCAAGTCCGAATTTCCTTGTTTAATCTTCTTCCATCTTCATAAGGTTCCAGCCGCTGTTCGGTGTTCCTTGTGAAAAACAATCCATTGTTCTCATCCAATCTGAAAAGTGTAACATTTGCTCTCCATTCTCTTAAACTCTTTTAATTGTTATTGGTTCTAATTATAATGCAATATATGTATTGGTTTCTCCTTCCTATCTTTTGTGAAAATTGAGTATAATCTCCATGTGTTTTACTTTCTAAAAATCATTTACTTCTTACATTTTAGAGCTTAAACTTCATTTCGAAACTAAATGTTGATCCGCTGTTCGGGGTATTTAGAGTAGATTTGGAGAGATTTAATGTATGACCGCTGTTCGGCGCATTAAATCACAAACTTAAGGTAATTATATTATAAGTAAAAATCCGCTGTTCGGTGCATTTATAATATGAATAATGTATGAAGAAATATGAGTTTGTGAAGGTATAATTTCGTGATTAATTCAAATATTTGCAATTGTAGTATGTTGTTGAAGTTTGTGTTTACGGGAAGTCTACTTTGTGCATAAGTTAGAATAGAAATAGAATGAGTTTATCTATGCTTTTACTTATTTACATAATTACAAACCTCTTCAAAACCCCCCTTGTTTATTCTTTATTCTTTTATTCTTTATTCTTTTATTCTTTCATTCCTTTATTATTTAATTTATTGATTCTTTGATTAATTAATTCCTTTATTCTTTGATTAACTAAGTCCTTTATTCTTCTATTATTTCATTCTTTAATTCGTTAATTTATTAATTCTTTGTAATTCATTAATTTATTATTATCTTGTTCATCTATTCTTTAATTTATTAATTCTTTGATTGTTTAATTCTTTTATTATTTAATTCTTTAATTCATTATTCTTTTATTCATAATCCACTAACATATTATTAATGTTCCCTAATTTCCCCGGTTAAGAACGATCCCTATTTATCAATACTACATCTACACAAAAAGGGTTTAAATTGCATAACACTCGAATTACATGTTCAATTTAATGCGTAGTTTGAGCGTAGTCAATTTTTGGCGCCGTTGCCGGGGAAATTGAAAATCATTTTAATTTGTTAGTGTATGTATATAAATTGTGCATATTTTACTTGTTTATAAATTTTATTTTTGTTAATATTATATTTGTTTATAACATTTACTTACTTGTTTATATTTTATTTATCCATCTTATTATTGTTCTTATTATGTTTGTTTATAATGCTCATACTTTACTTTTTCTTAATTTCTAATTTATACTTGTTCATAAATGTTCATAATTTTTTTTTTATATATATATTTGTTCATAATAAATTTGATACTTGTTCATAAATGCATATTTTATATGTTCACTTTTCTTTACTTTTACTTTTATTTATTCCATTATACTTTATTCCATTAACTTAATATTCACACTTTTTCTTTATTCCCTTAACTTTAATTATATTACATTAACTTTATTCCATTAACTTTCTTTTAATTTTATTACATAACCTTTATGTTCCACTAACTTTATGTTTACACTTATTTTATTTTTATTTGTTTATGTCTTGTTAAACTTTAAATCTGAAATGAAAAAAAAGAAAATTCGGAATAAATAAAAAAAAAATTAAAAAAAAAATTTTAAAAAAAATTTAAAAAAAAAAAAATTTTAATTTTTTTTATGAAACTTTATTCATCTTTGAATTTCCTAAAGTGTAAGTATTGTTTCCTATTAATTGTTTTAGAGTTGCATGAATCTCTTAGTCCCTTTTTCTTCAAAATCTTACTTTCGGGAACAGGTAGTGCCCCTCTTATTTACTTTCTCCTTAACCCTTCATGATGTGTGGATTTCATCACCACATACCATAGACTCGAATCTATGGACATGAGGTTGGGGCGGAGTTTGTAAACACTAGGGTTTGGTAATTCTCTACGTCATCATTTGGATTAATTATGGTGTCTAGGAGAGTTATGACTGGTGACAAGTTTTGGATTAAGAAAGGGAACACCAATGGAGTATATGCCAAGCTAGCCTCGGGGTGCTCTTAAAATTATCCTTGCTTCTCGCGTTACATCTATCTCAACTGGCCATGATTAATGTTGAATGGTGGAATGATGGTTATCAGTACGCGCAGGCCGTACGCCCAGGAAAGTACTATGAGAAGCAGAAGGAGAAAGTTATTCATGACACTCTAAAACTCTATTTATTGCATTATTAGTTTGAATTTGGAACTTGTGCATTTTCTTTCCATTAACGTAACTTTTTGTTAATCCTGGTTTCCATTTATGTGATACTTTATGAAATCTCTACTATCTTACTCTTATTATCTCTTCTTGTGTATACTTGCCTTCTAACTTAGAGTTTTGTTTTCATAGAGGTACGAACTTATGAATGCGTGCTCATCAATCTAAGCTTGATCGGCTGAGAAGACAACTTGACATCTCACCAAGCAACGCCACATTCAGAGACGCACTTAAGCAAACCAGTTCGTTCGAACCTCCATCCCCAATATTCGGTGAGTCCAAAAGCGAGAAGAGTAATTCAGAAGAAGAACAGATTTTCGGAACACCGATAACCATGGCACGAAACCTGAGTATCCGGGAGCAGACATGTGCAAACACAAATGGCACTACAGACTTCTGCATCCAGTATCCCGAGCCTCGAACCAACAAGAAAGATATTGAGCTTAAGAGTGGAGTTCTTCATCAACTACCCAAGTTCCGTGGAATCAGAAATGAAGATCCACACAAACACTTAACGGAGTTCCAATTCATCATTAGTAGTATGTGTCCGGATGATGCGGACTTGGAAATCATGAAGCTGAAAGCTTTCCCATTGTCCTTGGAAGAAAGAGCACGGGTATGGCTTTTAAGTCTCCCACCCAATCATATTGACTCTTGGGAGAAGTTGGTTCAGGAGTTTCTTACCAAGTACTTCCCTGCCTCAAAGATTACGGTCTTAAGAAAGGAGATCACTGGAATCAAGCAGAAAGAACATGATGAGAATTTCAGCCAGTACTATGAGAGGTTTAAGGAACTTTGTGCTTCATGCCCTACTCACGGGATCACAGAAGGCTATCTTTTAACCTACTTTTATGAAGGACTCAAAGGTTGGGATAGAGGACTGCTCGATGCTGCAGCTAATGGAAGTTTCTTAGCTCGGAGCCTAGTAGATGGTCGTGCACTACTTGAAAGCCGTGCACTCAATGATGCACAATACGAAGGTGCCGATCCCATTTCTAGAAAGGTACATGAGGTAAGTTCCCATGCTATAAATGATTCAAAGTTAGATAAAATCACCTCTATGCTTTCGAATATGCTTGAGCTAAAGAAACAGGTAGCTCCAGTTTGTTCCATATGCTCTCAAGGCCATCTTGAGGAACAATGTCCCTACACTGCAAGGGAGGAAGACTCCGGAACTGAAATGGCACACGCCATTGGAGGCTTTCAAGGAGGGCCAAGGACCCAAGGTTACAGTTGGAGAGATCCGAACAACGTCCTAAACCCTCAGCACATGTCGACCGGGCCAAACCGTGTCCCAGACCAGTTCCCAAGGCCCACATGGCAACCAAGGCCCACATGGCAACCAAGGCCCCCGGTCCCATTTTCTAACTTTTCTCATAATCATGCAAATAATCATACTTCTTCATCTTCTAATCCTGATTATGATAAAATGCTGGCTGCTCTTTCCCAAGGGCAGCAAACACTAATGGCGTCAACTCAGGCTCTTGTCACAGGTCAGCAAAATCAACAAAAAGACATCGCTGATCTCAAGGACCAAATGGGTAAGGTCGTGGACTTCATGGGTAAGATCCAAGCTAGCGGGGTGCTTCCACCTCAACCTACACCCAACCCAAATGTAAGACCTGAAGCCAATGCAATCACCACTCGAAGTGGTAAAGTGCTCGGAGAAATAGAACCAGATCCAGCCGTTTCTGAGGCTGAAAAGCACAAGGTGGCAACTAAGACCACCATGACACAACCGCCAGTTCAACCTACCCACACACAAGGTAATAACCCAATCCCTTCAATTTCGGTTGTTACTAATTCCCCGTTTGTGCATGCACCATTTCCAAGTAGGCTTGCCAAATCTAAGAAGAATGAATCCGATGAGGAAATCTTGGAGATCTTCAAAAGGGTGCAAATCAACATGCCCTTGATCGAGTGCATCAAACAAGTGCCGAAATACGCAAAATTTCTGAAAGAGTTATGCACTCCAAGGCGCCAGACGAGGGAGAAGGAGGTTGTGATGGTGAGTGAAACAGTTTCTGCTGTAATCCAGCGTCGGCTACCCCCAAAGTTGAAGGATCCAGGGAGTTTTTCTGTTCCCTGCGTGATTGGTAACAAGTCATTTGATAAAGTCATGCTAGACTTAGGAGCATCCATTAATGTTATGCCATATTCACTATATGTTGCCCTAGGTCTAGGTAAATTACAGCATGACGATATTATCATTCAGTTAGCCGATCGCTCTAATGTGTATCCTAAGGGATACGTAGAAGATGTTCTTGTGCAGGTTAACCAGCTCATCTTCCCAGCTGACTTTTATGTCCTAGACATGGAGGATTCCCCTACGAATCAAGCTCCACTAATGCTGTTGGGAAGACCATTCATGAGAACTGCCAAGACAAAGATTGATGTGTTCAATGGAACATTAACTATGGAAGTAGACGGAGAGGAGATTGGCTTCAACATTTTTGATGCCATGAGGTACCCTAGTTCCGCAACTCATACTACTTTTTCTGTTGACGTGTGCACTTCTCTCGCAGAGAAACATTTTGATTCAATTCGAGAAGACACACTCAACATGATAATCCAGAAAGGAGTTGGCCTAACGCAATCAGGGGACGCCTTGGTTGAGGATACAGATTACGAACTAGAACCTCGAATTTGGGATGAAGTCATGACCCTAAATGAGACCCCCAGAATGGTGAATCATCAGGTACCCTCGTCATTCCCAATTAGTACTAATGCCACTCCTCCATCAGTGATTCAGGCCCCAGTTCTTGAGCTCAAAGTTTTGCCTGACCACCTGAAGTATGCCTATCTTGGCTCGGACGACACTCTGCCCGTCATAGTGTCTTCTGCATTAACCGAGTCACAGGAAGATAGACTGGTACAGGTCTTGACAAAGTACAAGACAGCCATTGGATGGACTCTATCAGATATCAAGGGAATCAGCCCTACAACTTGTGTGCATCGAATCTTACTGGAAGATGATGCAAAACCCTCTCGCGAAGCCCAACGTCGCCTCCATCCTCCAATGATGGAAGTCGTGAAACAAGAGGTCATCAAACTCTTGGACTGTGGTGTCATCTACCCAATTTCAGACAGCAAATGGGTCTCACCAGTCCAAGTAGTCCCAAAGAAAAGTGGAGTCACAGTTGTTGCGAACAGTGAAGGAGAGATAGTGCCCCAGCGAACAGTGACCGGATACAGAGTCTGCATCGACTATCGACGCCTGAACAAAGCAACTAGGAAGGATCACTTTCCTTTGCCCTTCATTGATCAAATGCTTGAAAGGTTAGCAGGTCACTCCTATTATTGCTTTCTTGATGGTTATTCCGGGTACAATCAAATCTGTATCGCTCAAAATGACCAAGATAAAACGACTTTCACTTGTCCTTTTGGCACTTTTGCCTACCGAAGAATGCCTTTCGGTTTATGTAACGCCCCAGGTACTTTCCAAAGATGCATGCTTTCTATTTTCTCTGAATACGTCGAAAAAATAATTGAAGTATTTATGGACGATTTTAGTGTCTTTGGGGATAGTTTTGATGCATGCTTAGAACACTTAGCACTTATCTTACAAAGGTGTGTCGAAACTAATCTGGTACTTAACTGGGAGAAATGCCATTTCATGGTTAGACAAGGGATAGTCTTGGGCCATATTGTCTCTGAAAGAGGAATTGAAGTCGATAAATCTAAAGTTGATACTGTGCGCCACTTACCCTCTCCCACTTCGGTGAGAGGAATCCGTTCATTTCTTGGTCACGCAGGATTTTACAGAAGATTTATCCAAGACTTCTCCCACATTGCAAGGCCCTTGTGCCGACTGCTTCAGAAAGAGACACCCTTCGTCTTTGATGCAGACTGTCAGGAAGCTTTTGAGAAGCTTAAAAATCTCTTAACCACTGCCCCCATTCTTTGTGCCCCTGATTGGTCCTTACCCTTTGAACTAATGTGCGATGCCTCTGATTATGCAGTTGGAGCCGTACTCGGACAAAGGCGGGATAAGAAGCCCTACGCCATCTACTATGCATCCAGAACCTTAAATGATGCCCAGATGAACTACACCACTACAGAAAAGGAGTTGCTTGCTGTTGTATTTGCTTTAGATAAATTTCGTTCTTATCTACTTCGAACTAAAGTCATTATTTACACTGATCATGCAACACTGAAGTATCTCCTAGCCAAGAAGGAAGCGAAACCAAGACTGATCCGATGGATTCTTCTTCTTCAAGAGTTTGACATCGAGATTAAAGATAAGAAAGGCGTAGAGAACGTGGTGGCGGATCATTTGAGTCGCATTGCACATGAGCGAGATCCTGTGGCGATTCAAGAGATGTTTCCAAACGAACAACTCTTCAGAATCGAGGGAGGTACTCCTTGGTATGCTGATATTGTCAATTATTTAGTCACCAAGCAGTTGCCCACCACCCTCTCCCGTGCACAAAAAGATAAACTTAAGAAGCATGCTAGGCACTATATTTGGGATGAACCTTATTTGTGGAAACACTGTGCAGATTTATTGATTAGGAGATGTGTCCCTGATATTGAACATAGGTCAGTCCTAGAGTTCTGCCATAGCCATGCTTGTGGAGGCCACTTTGGATCTAGAAAAACTGCACTCAAAATCTTAGAATCTGGACTATATTGGCCCACACTTTTTAAAGATGCACATTCATTTTGCTTAGCCTGTGATAAATGTCAGAGATCGGGAAACTTAGGACGCAGGGATGAAATGCCACAACATTATGTTCTTACTGTTGAAATATTTGATGTTTGGGGTATCGATTTTATGGGTCCGTTTCCTCAATCTAATGGCTATCTCTATATCTTACTTGCCGTTGATTATGTATCAAAATGGGTGGAAGCTAAGGCCACCAGGACTAATGACTCTAAAACTGTTGCAGATTTCCTCAGAACTAACATTCTTTCCAGGTTTGGGATCCCGCGGGTCCTAATAAGTGATGGAGGAAGTCATTTCTGCAACAAGACCATTGAAGCTTTACTGAAACGGTATGGTGTCACTCATCGAGTATCTACACCTTACCATCCTCAAACGAGTGGAATGGCGGAAGTCAGTAATAGAGAGATCAAGAAGATACTAGAGCGAACTGTGGGTCCTAATCGAAAGGATTGGAGCCAACGGTTGGATGATGCACTTTGGGCATACAGGACGGCCTACAAAACACCTATAGGAATGTCTCCCTATAGGTTGGTGTACGGAAAAGCATGTCACCTTCCGGTGGAACTAGAGCATAAAGCATGGTGGGCCGTCAAAACGTTCAACATCAAGCTAGATGACGCCGGTCTGCATCGGAAGCTCCAGCTGAGTGAGCTTGAGGAAATAAGAAATGATGCATTTGAAAGCACTCTGATCTACAAGGAAAAGGCAAAGGCATTTCATGACAAACAGATCAGGAGTAAAGCATTTGACATTGGCCAGAAAGTTTTGCTTTTCAACTCTCGGCTCAGACTCTTTCCTGGTAAGTTATGTTCTAGATGGGTAGGACCTTTTGTTATCACTAATATTTTTGCCCATGGAGCCATACAGATAAAACACGTTGGAACTGGAAAAGAGTTCAAGGTCAATGGCCATAGATTGAAGCCTTATATCGAGGCAATTGGCGAACACGATGTGGAGTCAGAAAGAGTGCTACGACGTCCCATCAGATGAACTAAATTTGGTCTAGGCTGGATGGACGTTAAACTTCAAGCGCTTGTTGGGAGGCAACCCAATGTGTTCGCGAGTGTGAAGGAGTCATCAACACAGATTTGCTTTCTTTCAACCCTTCACTCTCTTTTATGTTTTTCTTTCTTATTTCATTTTCTTAAATCATCTTCCTTACTTTGATTCTATGTTTAAATTACGTCGTATTTTCCTACATTGAGGACAATGTAGAATTTAAGTATGGGGGAATGGTTTACAAATTTATTTGTGCATTTGAAATTGATTTATTAAGTCTTTCTTAATTTGCAATTGTTTTATTTCCATTTGCAATTGTTTTATTTCTTTCTCAAAAAAAAAAATTAAATAAAAAAAAAACAAAAAACAAAAAAAAAAACAAAAAAAAAACAAAAAAAAACAAAAAACAAAAAAATTATTATTGCTTTCTTGAGTCTTTTTGTTTTAACGTAGTGTTTTTTGCGAGTCATCAAGTTGCCCTTTAACTTGTCAATGATATAAGTAAATGGAAATGATTATGTTATGGCCATAAAGATAATCACTACAACTTGAATTTGTTTGTTAATATTTTGTGATTAAGTGTTACTACTTGAAGATAATGCATGTAAATTGGTACATAAATAAGCATGATATGATAAGTATGAATCATTTGAACCTTATGTGAGCTTTAGAACTTATATACATCTTTGATGAGTGATTCATAAGTTCTTTGTTTAAATTGATATACATATGCCTCATAACTGCTTGCCATAGCTTTTAATGAACTCTAGAGCACTAGAACTTATTCTATGTGATTTTCAAAGCTTTTAAGTCAATAAATTCTCTGATTTTGGAAATGATTAAGGCATTAGGGTTAACACCACAAATTCAAACATCCATGTTCCCTATTTTGTGCGCACAAGTTGCGACCCCCTTAGTTTTACCCCTTTTGAGCCCACATTAAGCCTTTCTTTCCTCACCATGATTATCTAAACACTTGAGCTTAGTATAGACATCTTCTACCTTTGTTCCAAGGACTCGGTTGAAGACATAATGATTATGTAAAGAGAAAATGATGATATTGAAAGACTTTTATGTGTATTTTGTGGATTTACATACTCAAACATTGTTGTATTTTTGACACATGTTATTACCTTGATATATGAGAAAAAAAAAATTGAAAAAAAAAATGAAAAAAAAAGAGAAGAAAAAAAAAAGAAAGAAAGATATATTGAAGTTTTTATCAAGGTAATAAGGTTTGATTATGAATGTTTGAGTTAAGTCCTTTACATTTGTAAATCTGGCACAAAAAAAATGAATTCGAGGCCCAACAAGATGAAATTAGGCCTATGTTCGAAGGGATGGATTATTGACATCATTGCACTAAGGTTGAGAAGTTATGATACGTTTTGGGAGTCTATTGAGTCTTGGAACGAATTTGAGCACCACTTGTCCTATATATTCCTTGCCTCTAAACTTAGCCCCATTACAACCTTCGTAAAGACCTTATGATCCTTAAGATGGTAAATTTTGATTAGTTGAGTCAATCACTTGAGTAAGCTTATGGTTTTGGTTCATTTGTGCAAGTATGTTTTGTTTTTATCTTGAGGTGTTTGTTTGAAATTTTGCAAAAGTACTTCATTTCGATTATGTGAGTATTTCTCACATACTTTGAGTGCAAACACAAACCCTCACAAATTGAGTGAATTTATGAGTGCATATCCTTGTGAGTTGATTCATACTTGTCTTATTCGTGCAGAACTCCATTTCACCATATTTACTCATTATCTTACTTGTTGAACATTTTTGTTACCATATATTAACTTTTGAATTCCGTTTGCTTAAATGTTTTAAGTGAAAAACTTTTATGCCATAATTATAACAATGAAATTTGAGACAAATGGTTAAGGGTCTACTTGTTTTGAATTCGTAGTTTGATTTTAGTATTTGCTAGGGACTAGCAAAGTTTAAGTGTGGGGGTATTTGATAGGACGTTAAATAAGCATTATTTTATATTATTTTATACCCTTTATACTTGACTTTTAATATTAAAATATTAAATAAATTGATAAAATAAATTATTTTGTGATTTTTATGTTTAGAAAAATAAAGGTTGTAATTTGGAGCATTTTGGCAAAAGAATCGTTTCGATCAGAATTATAACGAATAAAATATGGACGAAATTCGGTGGATTAATTAATTTAGTTAATTAATTAATTAAATCTGTGCAGCCCAGCCCATTTCTGAAAAACCCAATTGTCCGGCCCGCGTCAGCGCAGCCCAGGCATCCCAGCCCAATCCGTGCGGCCCGCGTCAGCGCAGCCCAGACATCCCAGCCCAATCCGTGCGGCCCAATCGTTCAGCCCTGCGAATCCGTCGACAAGCGCTGGCCGAGCTGCCTCTCTCACGTTCGGAGCGCGCCTACCGACGACAGCTTCTCCTTTCCAGCTCACGCCTGCCGACCAGCCGCCACCTTTCCAGCACAGCTTTGCCGACCAGCCGCCTCCTTTCCAGCTTGCAGCCACCGAAAACTCTTTCAGCAGCAATTTAGTGGATTTTCTTGCTGTTTTTCAAGCTTTTTCCTTTGTTTTGTTTAATTTCTCTTCCCCAAAAACCACCCATACTCATCATTTCACTTTTGAATATTTTTATTATAATTTTTGTTTAGTTTTTATTTATTTTTTAGGGTTTAATTTGTGTTTCTCCACCTATAAATAGGAGTTGATTTCACTTGTTGAAATCACTTCCAAGTAGCACAAAATTGAGCTTCTTTTAGGAGAAATCTTGGCAAAATAGTTCCAATACAATTTTGAGAGTTCAAGTCCGAATTTCCTTGTTTAATCTTCTTCCATCTTCATAAGGTTCCAGCCGCTGTTCGGTGTTCCTTGTGAAAAACAATCCATTGTTCTCATCCAATCTGAAAAGTGTAACATTTGCTCTCCATTCTCTTAAACTCTTTTAATTGTTATTGGTTCTAATTATAATGCAATATATGTATTGGTTTCTCCTTCCTATCTTTTGTGAAAATTGAGTATAATCTCCATGTGTTTTACTTTCTAAAAATCATTTACTTCTTACATTTTAGAGCTTAAACTTCATTTCGAAACTAAATGTTGATCCGCTGTTCGGGGCATTTAGAGTAGATTTGGAGAGATTTAATGTATGACCGCTGTTCGGCGCATTAAATCACAAACTTAAGGTAATTATATTATAAGTAAAAATCCGCTGTTCGGTGCATTTATAATATGAATAATGTATGAAGAAATATGAGTATGTGAAGGTATAATTTCGTGATTAATTCAAATATTTGCAATTGTAGTATGTTGTTGAAGTTTGTGTTTACGGGAAGTCTACTTTGTGCATAAGTTAGAATAGAAATAGAATGAGTTTATCTATGCTTTTACTTATTTACATAATTACAAACCTCTTCAAAACCCCCCTTGTTTATTCTTTATTCTTTTATTCTTTATTCTTTTATTCTTTCATTCCTTTATTATTTAATTTATTGATTCTTTGATTAATTAATTCCTTTATTCTTTGATTAACTAAGTCCTTTATTCTTCTATTATTTCATTCTTTAATTCGTTAATTTATTAATTCTTTGTAATTCATTAATTTATTATTATCTTGTTCATCTATTCTTTAATTTATTAATTCTTTGATTGTTTAATTCTTTTATTATTTAATTCTCTAATTCATTATTCTTTTATTCATAATCCACTAACATATTATTAATGTTCCCTAATTTCCCCGGTTAAGAACGATCCCTATTTATCAATACTACATCTACACAAAAAGGGTTTAAATTGCATAACACTCGAATTACATGTTCAATTTAATGCGTAGTTTGAGCGTAGTCAATTTTTGGCGCCGTTGCCGGGGAAATTGAAAATCATTTTAATTTGTTAGTGTATGTATATAAATTGTGCATATTTTACTTGTTTATAAATTTTATTTTTGTTAATATTATATTTGTTTATAACATTTACTTACTTGTTTATATTTTATTTATCCATCTTATTATTGTTCTTATTATGTTTGTTTATAATGCTCATACTTTACTTTTTCTTAATTTCTAATTTATACTTGTTCATAAATGTTCATAATTTTTTTTTTATATATATATTTGTTCATAATAAATTTGATACTTGTTCATAAATGCATATTTTATATGTTCACTTTTCTTTACTTTTACTTTTATTTATTCCATTATACTTTATTCCATTAACTTAATATTCACACTTTTTCTTTATTCCCTTAACTTTAATTATATTACATTAACTTTATTCCATTAACTTTCTTTTAATTTTATTACATAACCTTTATGTTCCACTAACTTTATGTTTACACTTATTTTATTTTTATTTGTTTATGTCTTGTTAAACTTTAAATCTGAAATGAAAAAAAAGAAAATTCGGAATAAATAAAAAAAAAATTAAAAAAAAAATTTTAAAAAAAATTTAAAAAAAAAAAATTTTAATTTTTTTTATGAAACTTTATTCATCTTTGAATTTCCTAAAGTGTAAGTATTGTTTCCTATTAATTGTTTTAGAGTTGCATGAATCTCTTAGTCCCTTTTTCTTCAAAATCTTACTTTCGGGAACAGGTAGTGCCCCTCTTATTTACTTTCTCCTTAACCCTTCATGATGTGTGGATTTCATCACCACATACCATAGACTCGAATCTATGGACATGAGGTTGGGGCGGAGTTTGTAAACACTAGGGTTTGGTAATTCTCTACGTCATCATTTGGATTAATTATGGTGTCTAGGAGAGTTATGACTGGTGACAAGTTTTGGATTAAGAAAGGGAACACCAATGGAGTATATGCCAAGCTAGCCTCGGGGTGCTCTTAAAATTATCCTTGCTTCTCGCGTTACATCTATCTCAACTGGCCATGATTAATGTTGAATGGTGGAATGATGGTTATCAGTACGCGCAGGCCGTACGCCCAGGAAAGTACTATGAGAAGCAGAAGGAGAAAGTTATTCATGACACTCTAAAACTCTATTTATTGCATTATTAGTTTGAATTTGGAACTTGTGCATTTTCTTTCCATTAACGTAACTTTTTGTTAATCCTGGTTTCCATTTATGTGATACTTTATGAAATCTCTACTATCTTACTCTTATTATCTCTTCTTGTGTATACTTGCCTTCTAACTTAGAGTTTTGTTTTCATAGAGGTACGAACTTATGAATGCGTGCTCATCAATCTAAGCTTGATCGGCTGAGAAGACAACTTGACATCTCACCAAGCAACGCCACATTCAGAGACGCACTTAAGCAAACCAGTTCGTTCGAACCTCCATCCCCAATATTCGGTGAGTCCAAAAGCGAGAAGAGTAATTCAGAAGAAGAACAGATTTTCGGAACACCGATAACCATGGCACGAAACCTGAGTATCCGGGAGCAGACATGTGCAAACACAAATGGCACTACAGACTTCTGCATCCAGTATCCCGAGCCTCGAACCAACAAGAAAGATATTGAGCTTAAGAGTGGAGTTCTTCATCAACTACCCAAGTTCCGTGGAATCAGAAATGAAGATCCACACAAACACTTAACGGAGTTCCAATTCATCATTAGTAGTATGTGTCCGGATGATGCGGACTTGGAAATCATGAAGCTGA